>OX377618.1:245093417-245489214 GCA_947397865.1 Polietes domitor | reverse complement strand
ATTTCTGTGTTGCATTAATAGACCCTTAAAAGTGCTATATTTAAAATTTTGATTCTTGTCTTAGAGTAACTTATTGGTCGAATTGTTGGACGTTTAAAGTTTTTTTTTTGTGTTTTTTCGTAGTGACAACTGAAAAATTTTTCGTATTTGGCGGTAACATTTTATGAAAATTAAAAAAAAATTAGTCAATACCGTTCGAATGGTGGACATCGGTAGGAAAGTGACGCCCCGGCTTTCATTTTTGTAAAAAGATTTGGAGCATTTTGGCTTTGAAAACCATCTCCCGTATTAAATTATTTCACAAAAATCGAGTCTGTGGTCTCCAGTTCAGCCTTCATGAGGCTCAATTTCATCGTGGTGGCTATGTCAATAAGCAAAATTGGGGTTCAGACATCCCACACGTGACAATTGAGAAGCCAATGCATCCACATCGAGACACTGTTTGTGCGGATTTTGGTCTGCACTGAAAAATTGGGTTGATCGGATAAGGTACTGCCGAACCAGTCCTGGTAGTCATATGAATGATATTGTGTTCCATTATTAAATGACAAAGTTCAACCTGTCCAATAAGTGACCAGTAATTTGAATAAATAATCAGTAATTTTTAAAGCCGATTCTAATTAAAGGTTTAAATGGACCACCCTACAGAATTATCGTACTAAATCTGATCGATATCATAACTGAGAAAGTTTTACTTTTTTTATGAAAAAAGTGAACGAAGAAAATGAAAGACAAATGAGATTATGACGTCGTGATGAGGGAGGTTTTGCACGAAGAATGTAGAATTCCTATATTAACTTTGAAAAAGAAAAATTGTCCAAGCTGAAAAAATACATTTTTTGTGTGAGGCATGCTGATTCATAAAATCACCAAAAAAATTATAGATATTTTTATATTTGTTTTACTAAAATTAAATCTTTCGTTGCCCTCATTTTGGATATATTGGTTCGCTTATATGTTCAATTAAAGGTAATTATGATGTCTACAGATGTTGCGAATTACACGTTCACATAGAAACAGTGGTTTAGAAACAGTTTCTAAAAATTTGGAGAAAAAATATTTTTTTCCGAAAAAAATCTATCATAAACAAGTAAGGAAAAGCTAAAGACGGGCGGGGCCGTCTATATGATACCCTCCACTTTCTAACCCATTACAATTGAATTCGGCGAATAAAGTGATATCGAGAACGATTTTTGTATGTGTACTATATATGTAGAGTATAGATCGGAAAAAAGTCAAATCCAAAGCGAAATTTGTATTGGAGTTATATATAAATCTGAACAGATTTTACTCACTTTCACCATAGATGTTTCTAGAGCGGAAAAAGTCAAATCGGGAGCGACATTTGTATGGGGGATATATCTAAATAAGAACCGATCTTACCCGCTTCCACCATAGATATAACTAGCTGGATTATAATTTGTTGTGCCAAATTTGAGGAAAATCGGGAAAAATATATGGTTTCTAGGTCGAAAAAATCATACCGGGAACGTTATTTGTACAAGGGTAATATCTAGATCTGAACCGATCTTACTCGCTTTCACCATAGGTGTTTTTAGTTGGATTATATATATATATATATATATATATATATATATATATCCCCCATACACAGTTACTAAAATAGACATCTAAGAACACTACTTTGAAGTTTCACAAAAAAGTATTAATGTAATCATTTCGAATATCAAAATAAAAGAAATAAAATTGTAAAACCTTTAAAAAATATAAGGCATTTAATATTAATATTTCAATATTCTAAAAGTAATTGAATTTGCATTCTTAACAAGGTATAGTGATTAAAATCGGTCCAGTATTCCAGGAGTGACATGCGATTGAATGAACACACCTTTTAGGAAAAAACAATATTTTCTTACTCTTAAATTGGTCATAATTCGAGAGAAAAATATGATTTTTTCCCCAAAAAAAAACCTATACAATATTTTTATGAGAAGAATACATATACAAACTTTCAAAACAATAGCAGCTATCGAGGTCAAAAACTGTACCGCTTGACATGGAATGACTCATATATATGATAACATTGTTTCGTTAATTGAATGACACTATTTCGTTTAGGTATCGAAAGTAATTCATTGCTGCATGTTTGTTTGATAATTCTATACAAAGATGGAAATTTTAGTTAGCAAGAATAGGGGATGGTATGGGAAAAAGTAAATTGAATTTAATTTGCCTTATTTCTTATTAAAATAAGATTCTATTCGTGGTGAGCAGAAATTTCAAATAATAAAAGAAATATTAAAATATTATTTTCTAAATTTTCCCTCGGCGTTGAACTAAAGTTATGTTTTTTGAGTATGAATTCGTTTTGCTTTTTCAAACAGCAAAGGAGAACAAGTAAGAAGGCGTTAAGTTCGGCCGGGCCGAATCTTATATACCCTCCACCACGGAGTGCATTCCATAGTATTACCAGCAGATTAAAAAATGTCGACTTTACATAGAAGCACAGTACCATATTACGAAAATTGTGATATTTTTATGCACATTACTATATTTGTTTACTATTTCAAACTATAATGTATACTTAAGCGCACTGTTTAAAATCGACTACTATATATAAATAAAATGCTGAAATTTTGAAAGTGAACATGCCTAAATATTAGGCGATAGTCAGTCGCTATTAGAAATAAGCAGATACATTCCAGATACTATCTGTTGTCGTTTGATAGGTACCATTTTTATCCCTTTTTGTCCCATTTCGTCCCCTACAAATACAAATTACTCTATGGTGCCTTTTTATGCTATAGAGGGAATGCGCATTGCAAATATCAACTAAATACAAGCTAATATGTTCAAAAAACATGCTGAAATACTCTAAATATTAGGGGTATTTTCAGTCCTTGTGAGGGAAAAATTTTTCCCTCTGGGCCGATTTCGTCCACTTTCAATCCCAGCCGCTCTACAACCATAAGACACATTTAGGAAAAATTTGAACCTCCTAGCTCCTTTCGTTCGGCCGCTATCGTGCTTTCAACAGACAGACATACAGACGGACATGGCTATATCGTCTTAGATTTTTACCACGACCCAGAATACATATACTTTATAGGGTCTCCGATGAATATTTTAAGGTGTTACAAACGGAATGACAAAGTGAATATACCCCCATCCTGGAGGTGGAGGGTATAAAAACATTTTGTATATTAGCCGTCGTTGGTTCAATCTATAGAAAATATCATTAATCAATATTTTCGTATAAATGCTCCAAAAGTAACAAAACTTTTCTCCAATTAAAGATCACTATCATATCAACCCAAAATCGTCCGCCTTTGCCAACACATGGTCATATGGACGTTTTGTTAGGTCTGTTGATTTATGAGCGCATAATTTGCACAAACTGCAGTTGTAATTTCTAATAAATGTTTGAACATTCAGTGCGCTTTCCATTGGAAAATTCCCACAAAACAACATCAACGTAGATCGCTTTCCCCGGATAAATTGCATAAAAGTCGCGTTCATTGTGTGCGTGCGAGTGACTGAGTTTGTTTTTGCCATGAAATTGAAGTTTATATAACTGAAATTCAAATCACATCTGTGGCAATCGTATGCGATACATAAAACATCGCAATACAACAATAATTGTATGAATGATGAAATTTAAATAACGACGTGGAGAAAATGCGAAGCTTATTATGCATATTTGCACAATGGTATAGGAAGTTCCTTATTCGATTTGATAAGCCTTGAAATGTAAATTTGAGGCCATATAAGGCCACCTGAAATCCAAAAAGACGTAACAACAAAAAATTGCAAATCCATTTTTTGGTTACGGCACATTTTACTAAAATGCATAATGACTACATTTAGACGTTTTTGTCAAAAAATATTAAAATATTTTCGTTCAAAATTATATTTAGACATACAATTTTCATAAGTTTTCAGGAGAAGTAAAAAACGTTTAATTATGTATAAAATATTATTATGTATAAAATATTATTAATTTATTTAATATTTATATATTTATTTTAATATTTTATGGAGGTATTGAATCGACGCTGGGCTGTTGGCGTAGACCTAATCTTTCACGTGGCCCCAAAGGAAGAAGTTGGAAGGTGTTAAAACATAAATAAAACACAATCTCGGTGACCAATTGTGATCACCTCTTCGGAGGGATAACACGGTCCGGAAACTTTTCCCGTAAAGGAGCAATGGTTCCGTTGCTCGTGTGGCACGTAGCGCCGTCTTGTTGAAAGTAAACGTTGTCCAGATCAATAACATCCAACTGCGACCATAAAAAATCATTAATCATCTCTCGACAGTGCAATTCATTCACCGTAACTGTTGATCCAACCTCATTTCCGAAAAAGTAAGGTCCAATGACCCCGCCGGACCATAAACTGCACCAAACAGTCACATGATGAGGATGGAGAGGCTTCTCAACAATAACTCTTGGGTTTTCCGAGTCCCAGATGCGACAATTTTGCTTGTTGACGTAGCCACCGAGGTGGAAATTCCAGATCATTTTCATTCATGAATTTTAATAATTTCAATTCGTTGTGAAGTGTGTTGGAGAGTTGCAATTTTTAGAACTTCTTAATTCATTAAGGACCCCAAATTTGTTTAAATCTGTTGGTCCTCAGTGGGTTACACTAAAAATGCTAAATAAAATTAGCATCGTAAGCACATGGTAGTCTTATGTACAAGGTCAAGAAAATAAATTGCAGCGGCCACCTCCTAGAAATGAAGATTGGATTGTTTAATGATGATCTACAAAATATTTCGTCGCTAGGTCAAGCCACCTGTGAGCTAAACGCTCCTGAAAACACCTCTAAAAATCATGTTTTTCCCGTCTATTTTTTTATGTTGCATTTTTGCCCATTTTTTCTGAATTAATAGACCCTTGGAAGCACTTTAAATAAAAATGTTTAATCTTGTCTTAGAATAACTCTTTGGTAGAATTGAAAAAAAAAATAGAAGAAGTCAATACCTTTCGAATGATGAATAAATGATGAATAACGGACGGAAAATGACGTCACTGACTCCATTTTTGTGAAATAATTTAATACACGCGATGGTTTTCACAGCCAAAATGTTCAAACACTTTCTACAAAAATGAGTGCTGATGTGTCAATTTCCTTCCGATCATACGAAAGGTATTGACTGCCGCTATTTGTTTTTTATAAAATACTAACACCAAATACAAAAAAATGTTCAGATGCTATAATGAAAAAACACAAACAAATAATATAAAGGTCCAATATTTCGACCAATAAGTAACTCTAAGACAAGAATCAAAATTTATATTTCAAGTACTCTATTCAAAGGTCTATTATTTCAGAAGAAAATTTTTGATAAAAATGCAGCACAAAAAAATTGCACGGGAAAAACATTTATTTTCGTGGAGTGACTGGAAATTGTTTTTCCATTTGTGTTTGGACCGCGACCCAGCTTAATATACATACGTACCAATTTTGAGCCTTCTAGCTCTAAAAACATGTTTACCATCATTCACCACTTCCAAACTCAAACAGTCACTGAAATAAAGATCTAAGAATACTACTTTAAAGTTTCAAAAAAATGGATCATTTCGGAAATCAAAATAAAAGAAATAAAATTGTAAAAAAAAATATAACATTTCTATACCATTTCACTTCAATATTTAAAAAGTAATTCAAATTGCATTCAAAGCAATGTTATATTACATTAAAATCGGGTAAGTATTTCAGGAGTTACTGCCGATTGAATGAACACACCTCTTTGAAAAAATGTATTTTTTACTCTTAAATTGGTCATCATTCGAAAAAATACGTATAGCGCGGAATGATCGCAAGCGCCAAAACACACATTTTACAGGAGAAGGTTTTTATTGATTATTTTTAAATATTTGCATAAAATATATTTGAATGCAAAATGTTTTAATTACGCCGTACACAACGAATTATTACTAAAAATTTATCATTTGTTTACACCATACGGTACTTTTGGCGCTTGCGATACAAATATTGTACTTGCGGCTACAAATACTGAAAAAACTAAACTACACTTTTTAATATAAAAAATTTATTAAAACAACATAATAAAATAGATAAAACTACTTTTATAAAGGGAAAATGAACAGTAAAGTAATTCAAATCGTTAATAAAAAAACTATTTTAGACACATTTGAATTCCTATGATTAATAGTTAAATTTCATATAAAGGTTTTTTGGTAATATCGATATTAATAATTAAATTAATATTCATTTCATCCCCCTACTATCAACAAAATATCCCTATTTAAATTTTGCGCAAAATCCCAGTTTTTCAAAATGTGCCGATCTCCAACAATTAAATTTTATTTTAATGTTTGGCGGTAGAAATGCTGTAGAAAATGAATTCCAGTCCTTAAAATCTAAATTACTTAATAAAATACTTTCATAACACTTCGGTATCGTTCGGGAATTTGTAATTATGGTCGGCCACTCCGAAGGGGCCCAAATTATTCTTCCTTTACAAAATGGTTCAGTTGTAGAGTGTATAGAATCAACTGGCATCATTGTATGACCGGGAAGTAAAAATGTTATGCTACGAAAACTGAAGTTTTTGTACCTTCCTTTTGTCATTCCGTTTGTAACACCTTGAAATATCGACCTGAGACCCTATAAAGTATATATATTCTTGATCGTCATAAAATTCTAAGACGATCTGGACTGTCCGTCCATCCGTCCGTCTGTTTAAAACACGCTAGCATCTGAACGAAAGGAGTTAGTACGTCCAAATTTTGCATAAATGCTTCTTATAGTCGAAGATCGGTTGGGATTAAAACTGGCCGAATTCGGGCCAAAGGGAAAAATTTTTCCCTCACAAGGACTAAAAATATCCATAATAACCCCTAATTTTTTTTAGCGTATTTAATCATGTTTTTTTGAATATGTCTGTTTATATTTGAACGTGCACCATAAAGTGATTCTTATTTGTAGGGGGTGAAATGGGGCAAAAAAGGGATAAAAATGGTACATTTTAAACGACAACAGCTAGAAACACGAAATTCGGTGTGTACATTCCTCTAATTGAATAGATACATAATATAAAATATTTTTTTCCAAATTCGTACTTTTAATGGGTAAAATGGGAATAGAGGGATAAAAATGGTACCAACCAAACGACTGTACCTAGAATAATGAAATTCGGTGTATACATTCCTCTCATCGCATAGACAAGTCAAATACACGGATTTTTCACTTTCGTACTTTTTGGGGTTAAAATGAAAAAAGGGGATAAAAATAGTACCAATCAAATGACCGTACCTAGAGTCATGAAATTCGGAGTATACATTCCTTTGACTACGTAGACATGAAAATTAAAGGGTTTTTTCCAAATTCGTACTTTGAAAGGGATATAGTGGGTACGGAGGGATAAAAATGGTACCAATCAAACGGCTGCACCTGGAATAATGAAATTCGGTGTATACATTCCTCTGATTGCGTAGACACTTAAAATAGACAGATTTTGCATAGACAAGTCAAATACACGGATTTTTCAAAATTCGTACTTTTTGGGGTTAAAATGAAAAAAGGGGATAAAAATAGTACCAATCAAATGACCGTAGCTAGAGTCATGAAATTCGGAGTATACATTCCTTTGACTACGTAGACATGAAAAATAAAAGGTTTTTTCCAAATTCGTACTTTCAAGGGATACAATGGGTACGGAGGGATAAAAATGGTACCAACAAAACGGCTGTACCTAGAATAATGAAATTCGGTGAATACATTCCTCTGATTGCATAGACAAGTAAAATACACGGATTTTTCGAAATTCGTACTTTTTGGGGTTAAAATGGAAAAAGGGGATACAAATAGTACCAACCAAATGACCGCAGCTAGAGTCATGCAGTTCGGAGTATACATTCCTCTGACTGCGTAGACACGGAAAATAAACGGATTTTTCGAAATTCGTACTTTCAAGGGATACAATGGTACAGAGGGATAAAAATAGTACCAACTAAACGACTACAACTAGAATGATTAAATTCTAATTTTGTAGAAACGTCAAGGGGGTAAAAATGGTACCAACCATACGGGCGCTGCTGGAGTCATAGAATTCGGTGTATACATTCCTCTGACTGTATAGACACGCAAAATAACAAGCTTTTTTCCAAATTCGTAATTTTTCTTTTACGGCAAAAATTGATTGAATCATGAAGTTAGGTTATTTTGCACTATGTACGTCTGATAATGGATTTTCAAAATTTGAAATTTTGGAATTAAAATAGAATGGAAATACAACCAACTGTAGCACCCACAATCTACCAATATTTATGGCATTTAAGCTTATTGAAAATATTAATATAAGAATATTTATTTTTTGATTTGAAATAACTAATGGTTTGAAATAATTAAAATATTATATTTATTTATAAAATTATTTTTTCAAAATTCGTATTTGTTTTGGTTTGGCTATATTAAAAAATTTATATTTTCCTGTAATATTATTGCACTTCTACGAAAACCGACAACCTCTGTGGAATGCAATCCATGGTGGAGGGTATATAAAGTTCGGCCCGGTCGAACTTAACGCCGTTTTTACTTGTATTACATTAAAATCGGGTAAGCATACAGCCGATTGAATGAACACACCTCTTGGGAAAATTTTTATTTTTTTTACTCATAAATTGGTCATAATTCGTGAAAAAATAAGTATACAATATTTTTATGAGAAGAATACAGACACAAACTTCCAAAACAATCGCAGCTATCGAAATCAAAAGCCGTAACGCTTGACATGGAATGACTCATATGAATTCCACATATTATTTACAACAGCAAATATAAATGGAATTTTTCGATTTTTTAACAAAAATTGAAGTTGTTTAAATTTGGCGGTTTTGGCGATTTCTGACAATTGATTTGGCGATAGAGGTACAAAATAATCTGACAACCCTGATGAGTACCTTTAATTTTACATATAACCAGTGTTATCGGTACTCTCATCTAAAATGAGAGTAAAATTTTTGAAGGTGCCTTCGCTGAAAATTTTGAATTTTAATAAATAAAAAAAGTAAAAAAAATAATTTTACACATGACCCTACGGCAAAATTTTTGTTGCATAGTGCAATTATGATATTATATACGATGGTTTATTAATTTTACATCGCTCTCCTGAAAAAATACCAAATAAAATATGTGACGTTCTTGGACGATATGACGACTGTCTGATGAAATTAATGATCGGCTTCTCATAAAACTGATTTATTAACAAAAATGAAATGTTTGCAGTTACATAGAGTGATTGAAATAATACAAAACATTTATCATAAAAAATCCACCGAAACCAAATCCTGTAGAAAATTACTAAATATGCATACACACAATTTTCAATTGTAATTAAAAACTATCACTTAAGATTCAAAAGTTATTATTGATGTCCACTCTCATTCAAATTCTTTGAATTTCAATTGATATTTCTTAACCCCACAATGTCTAAACCGACTTTCACTCAACATCACGATTCGCTTCTCTATCTTTTTTCTGCAGGAAACAACAGCATGGAAAACCCTGACGTCACATCCGAATTCTTTGGTCCAACTGCTGCCGTCACGCGCCATGCGAGTGGTCCAAGAAGTTGTAAGGTCGTTTCGCGTAAGTAAATGCAAAATAATAATAATATTAAAGCTTAAAAAACGCATAACAAAAATATTAAATAATAACAAACAACGAACAACAACTTGCCAATAAAACTTAATTCATGTGGTTAAGAAGCACAATACATGCCCACGATAATTGAACGTTTTGCATTTTGCACCAGACCCAGACGTAACGTAACGCAACGTAATAGAAACAAAACGAATGCGCGAATGCATTCTAATCATTGCGTGTCCTTCGCTTCAGCTCACACCACTAACCGCAGCAGTTTGGCCAAATGGAAAATATTTCTTGGTTTTTACAATTTTCAATGTAACGCTGCTGCGCGCTGCCACGAGTACATCACCAACCATGATAGCCGTGATAGCCACAAATCGTCGAATGTGGAAAACATGCCCACAGTATGTGGTGGCAAGGAAAACTACAATTGTTGCTGCGGAATGTCTGCATTTGGTTTTTGCAGAGGTGTCCAAATCATGTCACTAACAAACAAGCAAAAACAATAGTCGGTACGGTACGGTTCGAATCTCTCATATTCGCTGCCACTCTTCTTACCAAAATTATTAAAATCCCTTCAATGCTACTCTGCAATTTAACGACCATTGTATTGTTTAATTTGTGTCCAAATCTCAAGCCATTCTACACCTTTTTCAATTGTAATTTAAAAGACATCATTTGAAATTCAAAAGACACCAGTTGAAATTCAAAAAATTCCATTTGCAATTCAAAAAAAATATGACTTGAAATTCAAAAAATGTCAATTGCAATTCAAAACTCGTCATTTGTAATTCAAAAGACAACATTTGAAATTCAAAAGACATTATTTGAAATTCAAAAGAATTCATTTGAAATTCAAAACTCTTCATTTGTAATTCAAAGCTCGTCATTTGCAATTCAATACTCGTCATAAGGAATTAAAAAAACACCATTTGGAATTCAAAAGTTTTCATTTGAAATTCAAAAATTATTCCATTTGCAATTCAAAAAGGGTAAACAAAATTATTTAAGCAAAGTATACATTAGGTTGGGTAGCATTTATTTCTGTAAATTTTAATATTCTGCTGCTTAGAAAACAGATTTACGTACCTCCCACACAAATCACTCTAGCCTATTTAAATTTAAAGATTTTATAACTTCTATACGGACGATCGGAATACTCTGAAATTTGAGTTACAAATGACGAGTTTTCAATTTTTTTGAATTTCAAATGATGTCTTTTGAACTACAAATGACGACTTTTGAATTACAAATGACGAGTTTTGAATTTCAAATGATATTTTTTGAATTCAATTGATATTTTTTGTATTTCAAATGTAATTTTTGAATTTCAATTGATATTTTTTGAATTTCAAATGGAATTTTTGAACTTCAAATGGTGTCTTTTGAATTACACCTGAAAATGGTGTAAAATCGGATTACTGAAAATCTAATCCAGATTACAAGTAAAAAGGACATTAAGTTCGATGGGACCGAATGTTATATACCGAATGAGAAGAGAAATATGTTTATGCCAAATAGTTTTCTTTGTTTGTCCCAATGGATTTATTGTCATCACAAACTTCCAAAAACATTTAGAAGTAACAGAAAACGTTTGTGACAAACGTTTTTGTTTATTGCATCTGTGGTGAAAGTAGGCCACATCGATTCAGATTTGGATAAATGTGAAATTTCTACTGATTTGACTTTCTCTGCTCTTGACACCACATATGTTAGCCAAGTTTATTCAAATTCATATTTCACCTAGAAGCATCAATGGTGGATATCATCGGTCCATAATTTTATATAGGCCCTTTTGAAATGCATTTCCCGAATTTACTTTCACGAAGTCACGTACTATTTATAATCCCTGTTTTCGTAAAACTCCGTTAGAGCAACTGACAGTAAAATATTTAAAATTATATAGCTTATAAATGTTGGTTAGCTCTAACTTTTGTTAATGGCATAAATTTGAAAAAAAATGTGGAATGCATTAAATTATACTTTATTTCAGTGTCACAATCTAACGCAACCGGAAAATAAATTCTCAATCACTGTTTAGTATAGTTTGAAAGATACTTCTTAATCGTTTCCTACGTTTCCCTTGACGATTTTCTAGTAAATTAAGTTTCTTTTACGACATTTACAATAAATTCGTACATTTGAGAGATATGTTGCAATTATTCCAGTAAACGTTTAGGGCTATCGTCTAACGTAGGATATTTTCTTAATTTTTTTTTTTGTAAAAATGACTTTTTGAAGAAAAAAAAACACGAATTTTCATCAAAATTGTTGACAAAAAATGCATAACTTTTGAACAGGACCTTAAATCAAAAAACCCTATGACAGGTATTATGAAAAGGAAATCAAAAATATTTTTTTCAACTGTCCGATTTGTCGTGGAATTCCTCATATATAAGGCAGCAATCTTCAAAAAGATTAAATATCCTAAATATTGGGTGCATTTTCAGCTGCAGCAATTTGCAGGTTGTATTTCTATCCTTTTTTTATTTGCAAACAGTGTAAAATACGCACACAGTGTAAAATAGCCTAACTTCATGATTCTAGCCATTTGTTCGCTAACAGTTTTATTTTATTATTATTTTTATACCCTCCACCTCCAGGATGGAGGTATACTAACTTTGCCATTCCATTTGTAACACCATGAAATTCTAAAACGATCTAGCAATGTCCGTCTGTTGAAAGCACGCTAGCATCTAAACGAATAAATAAATAGATGTGTCTTATAGTTGTAGATCGGTTGGGATTAATACTAGGTGAAATCGGTCCAAAGGGAAAAATTTTTCCCTCACAAGGACTAAAATATCCATAATAACCCCTAATATTTTAGAATATTTAAGAATTTGTATACCCTCCACCTCCAGGTTTGTATCACCTTTAAATATTCGTCGGAGACCCCATAAAGTATATATATTCGGCATCCTGGTAAAATTCTAAGACGATATAGCCATGTCCGTCTATCTGTTGAAAGCACGATAGCGGCCGAACGAAAATAGCAAGGAGGTTGAAAATTTCCGTAAATGTATCTTATGGTTGTGATCGGTTGGGATTGAAAGTTGGCGAAATCGGCCCAGATGTAAAAAATTTTCTCTAACAAGGACTGAAAATACCCCTAATATTTCGCTTATTTAAGCAATTTTTTAAAAATTTCCGCTTATATGTACTTCAAATTTGTTGCGTACCATAAAGTAAATAAAAGTTTTAGGGGCGAAATGGAACAAAGAGGGATACAAATGGTACCAATGATACGACAACAGCTAGAAACATGAAATTTGGAATGTACATCCCTCTAATTGCGTAGATACGTAAAGTACCATAAAGTGATTTTTATTCGTAGGGGGTGAAATGGGGGCAAAAGGGATAAAAGGTACATATCAAACGACAACACCTAGAAACACGAAATTCGGTGTGTACATTCCTCTAATTGAGTAGATACATAATATAATAAGGGATAAAATGGGAATAGAGGGATAAAAATGGTACCAAACAAATGTCTGTATCTAGAATAAGAAAAGTCGGTATATACATTCCTCTGATTGCGTAGACACGTAAAATAAAGAGATTTTAGAAAACCATGCTCTTAAGGGGGTAAAATATGAAAAAAGGGGATGAAAATGGTACCAACCAAGTGGTCGCATCTAGAATCATGGAATTCGTAGACACGTAAAATAAAGAGATTTTAGAAAGCCATACTCTTAAGGGGGTAAAATAGGAAAAAAGGGGATGAAAATGGTACCAACCGCATATAGAATCATGGAATTCGGTGTTCATTGAATTCATTTGACGGCATAGACACGCGAAATAAAAAGATTTTTCGTACTTTTTACTTTTACGGCAAAAATCATGAAGATAGGTTATTTTGCACTACTTGTACGTGAGATAATGTATTTTCAAAATTTGTACTTTTGGAATTAAAATAGAATGGAAATACAACCAATTGTAACATCCACTATCTACCAATATTTATGGTATTTAAGCTTTTATATAAATATAAGAATATTTATTTTTTGAATTGACTTGAAGTATTATTTCGATATATATGTATATAGTGTAAACGTATTGGAAGCATTGCCTTATAAACGTGGTTTGAATTAATAAAAATATTATATTTATTTGATTTGAACTGGGATATTGTTCTGGCTCAAGACCATTTTGCATCTATTTTAGTAGAATTCAAATTTATTTACAAATGGCTTGGTGACATTTATTACTTGGCTGCAGACATCCACGATCATGATTTCGACCATGTCAAAAGTCTTTTCAAGTGGCTTCGCAGCGACTTTTCAACATCAAACCCGGCCTCTATAAGGAGATGATTCTCACAAACGAACGAGAAGCACAACTCACTTGCCGAATTTTCGTTTAAAAATCGCACCAAGTAATAAAGTACACATGCCATCTTACAAGCATCTCATTGAGTTGCATATGTAAGTATGTGTATATGCAGGTATAGTTACCCAGCAATACTAATTTTTAAAATTATTTTTTCAATATTTGTATTTGTTTTGGAGGAACTCGAGAATGCGACTGTGTCGAAATTTTTTGGAATCACCTAATATACTGTAACCACTGTTTAAACACAATATTATAACACAAGGAGACTTTTCAAAGCATTTTTTTCCTTTTTTAATTATTTTGCGAAATTTGCCTCTTCGCTAAATCGCGAATTCGTTAAGTCGAGTGTTCGTCAAATCGGGAATGCACTGTATATACTTTAATTACTTGTATTCATGGATTTTATCGTGCCAAATAGCTATATATTAAAAATCGTGATTCTTAAAATTCTCAAAAAATAGGGTCAAACTTTTATCCATAGATATTTGTCATTTGTAAATAAATTTATATAAATGCAAAGTAGACAATATCCCAGTTCAAATCTTTTCCGATTTCCTTTATTTTTTATGATTTTTTCGTGTCAAAAAAGACAAATTAAAAAACTACTTTAATTCAATTTTTGCTTCTACTTATTCCTCTTCCCTTCGTTTAACGGGCATGTTCGGACATATAGTACAAATATTAGTAAATACAATTTAAACTTAAAAATTTAGTATTCATTTTATGAAAAAAACAATATTTTTTATATCTCGGACGCAAAAATTTTTATTTTTTGTTGTATACCAGATATGGCGATTTCTCGCCAAACGTGGCGAATTTTAAATATGTTTGGCGACTTTATTTTCGATTTGGCGACATGGCGATTTTTTGTACTCTATAAAACATTCGATTTATAGAGGATGAAAAAAAAAATATTTTTTAAAAGATATGACCAAAGGTTCGAATTAGGAACATTGAAAATGGTATTGTGTGAAAACGCATGGGTACAATTCAAAGAATGGAGGAGGAAAATATAATATAAGAAAGGAAATAATAATAATGAAAAAAACTGTGATAAATGTAGTTGACCGAAAACGCTATTATTGAACGAATGTATGCATTGGCTTTTCTACTAAAACTGATTTTTCAAAATACTTATATATGCTTTTTTTGAGATATGTTTCTTTTTCGTTCCATTTAAAATACCTGAAATAATATTTAAGAGACATTGGTCCATGAAAACGGGAGAAATAGATCAACTCAATATTAGAAACTGCTACATAAAGAAGAGAAAGTATATTTGTTAATGATAATTGTTTTTTCAACCAGTAATCCCTGTGTTGAAAGTGAATTCTGCATTATGAATAGCCAAAACTAGGCCACGGTATAAGAAAAATTATAAGTTTTATTAAGAATAATAAATACTAATAAAATATGTTTTAATTCTTTATCATGAAATGTTGACTATTTTCAATTCAAATATAAAATCTGAATTCCATAATTTGTTTACAAGAACTAAATATAAAAAGTTGTCGATTTTTTTAACAAAAACTGAAATTGGCGGTTTTTGGCGATTTCTGACAATTGATTTGGAGATAGAGGTACAAAATAATCTGACAACCCTGTTGTATACACTATACAACCCTTATTAAATTTAGCCCACTTGGTCAGAACAATAGGCCAAATAAACGATTCTGATTTCTTCCCGCCAATATGTTACGGGTTTAGGCGCTAATTAAAAAAATATAAATGATGATAATCAGAAGTCAGAAATTAATGAAGTTTAGGTTTATGTTTGCCGGCTAGTGTAGTAATTAGAACTGATTAGCAACATAAGCTCTAAACATTATTGCCTCTAAATGTGTAGCATTAACACTTCGCATAAAAAGTTGATATATTTAGATCGAAAAGTTTATGTTTAATATTACTAATTTATTTAATTAGCCAGAATATCAAACAAATTCACAACCACAGTCAGTAGGCAGTGGAAGGCCTTCGTTTTTACATTGTAATTAATTGTACATATGTATGTATACGAAACATCGAAAAAAAGATTTCCACCAGATATTACACTGCCAAATCGGCAACAACCTCCACCACCACCATCTTATGCAACAACAAAGTAATCGACAAGTTTTCCAACAAATTTGATCTGCCCGACCAGTTTTCAGTTTTCGTATCGTATTCCATTCCATATTGAAGTTCAATCATAAAAGAAAAAAACCCCGATTTGCTTATGTTAACGCGAACAAGTTTAAGTGCAGGCGAAATAAATGCTTACGGTTAAATCACTCTGGTCTGTGCATTTTGGCCAAAAGATACAAATCTTTTACCAAAACTTACTTAATAGACGGCCATACTACGGCCGGCCAAGCACATTAGTCTCATGTGACTGTGCGGCCACGCCGGCGAAGGCATTGACACAGAATTGGCTTTAAACTTCGGTGAGACCAGTCAGTCAGTCGCTGTGGCGGTGGTCCACACATGGAAGTGAAGTTCGTATTTAAGTACTACTCGTGCTTGCCGTGGCAGTAGCAAGAGCAGGTGTCACCGGCCACTTTTTTGTTTGTTAGGCCTTCCTTTGAAAGGTAGTTTTGAATATACGTTCTAAGATTGCACAACGACGTTGTCTACATTTTCAATCTTTTTCTAAGGGGTTTTTCTCACAAATCTTGCGCTTGTATTTCATGTTGAAGAAATAAGACAAAACATGCTAACTAACTCTTACAAAATATTTAATAAGCTAAGCCATAGTTATAATTTGGTGGAAAGATTGAGATTAAATAATATTTCAAGTTGAATTTAGCGACAGTTATCCTCAATTTTTCTCCGTTTCTTGCCAAACATTTAATGGCAGTGTGGGGCTAAAATAATAAAAAAGGTCATAATTTGTATGTCGGTCTAATATTTTATCGCTAAGCAATGTATTGTAACTTTGCTAAATGAATCCTGCTGCAATGATACTTTTTTTATTTTTGGCGATAATCAAATAAAATGAAAATTCTTGATCGAATTAGATTTTATATTGTTTTTATACTTTGTGTTAAAAAACTAATGAAAAATATAATTCTGAAGATTTTTCACTGAAATTCTGGTTGATTTTGCAAAAAAAATAATCGTAAAAATAGAAGCATTCATTTCACCATTTCCAAACTCACACAGTCACTAAAAACGACATCTAAGGATAATACTTTAAAGTTTCAAAAAAAATTAATTAATATTTGATTTGAACTTGGATATTGTCATGGCTCAAGACCATCTTGTATCTATATTTAATAGAATGCAAAATGTGAAAGGCTTCCTCAGGTGTCTTCGCAGCGACTTTTCAACATCAATCCCGGTCTCTATAAGGAAATGATTCTCACAAACGAACGAGAAGCACAACTCACTTGTCGAATTTGCGTTAAAAAAATCGCACCAAGTAATAAAGTACACATGTCATCTTACAAGCATCTCATTGAGTTGCATATGTATGTATTTGTATATGCAGGTATAGTTATACCCAGTAATACTTCTGCCGTGCCAACGCTCATTTGTTTTTTTCGTTTGTATTTTTTGGTTTGTAACACAGTGCAACACGAAAAAAAATAACCATATACGGACACCGCTACATGATAAAAGACCAAAAAAAAAAGACCCGTGTTTTTTTTTTCCCCAAAGTCATGCACTTTTTTTATGGGCCCCCAGAGATTTGAGGCCTCGGTGTAATTTTTGGAAAAAAGTGATCATATTCTCAGGCTCATATCTTGCAAACCGTTCGGAATTTCATTTCATGATTTTTCATCAAATCAGAAAACAAAATTCTAAAAGATTTCAAAAGCAAAAGCGGCTACCTAAGCGCTACCTAAACGGTGTTAAGAATAATTCCTAGGAAGTTCATATGTTCTAGAAAGTTGTTTATTGAAACCTTAAGTACATTTTTGTTGTTGATTGTTTCCTTGAATTTTTAACGGTTTGCTACCTATGGACCTGAACAGGGCAAAAAAGGAAAAAAAATCTAATTTTTGGAAAATTTTTCACTTTTGCGGCTACCTAAGCGCTACCTAAACGGTGTTAAGAATAATTCCTAGGAAGTTCATATGTTCTAGAAAGTTGTTTATTGAGATCTTAGGTACATTTTTGTAGTTGATTGTTTCCCCGAATTTTCAACGGTTTGCTACCTATGGACCTGAACAGGGGAAAAAAGGTTAAAAAATCGATTTTTTTTAAGTTTTTTGCGATTTTGACCTTGAAGATGAATTTTGATTTTATATGTTCACAATTTTTGTTCTTTATGACAAGAGCTAGAACTTTGCTTCAGAGAGTAAATCAAAATTCCGAACGGTTTGCAAGATATGAGCCTGAGAATATGATCACTTTTTTCCAAAAATTACACCGAGGCCTCAAATCTCTGGGGGCCCATAAAAAAAGTGCATGGCTTTGGGGAAAAAAAAAAACACGGGTCTTTTTTTTTGGTCTTTTATCATGTAGCGGTGTCCGTATATGGTTATTTTGAAATGACTTCAAAAATGTTGCACAGTGTAATCAATATTTGATTTGAACTGGGATATTGTCCTGGCTCAAGATCATTTTGCATCTACACTTAATAGAATGCAAATTTATTTACAAATGGCATGGTGACATTTATTACTTGGCTGCAGACTACCACTATCACCTTTGACAAGGTAAAAATCATGAGCCAGTTCAAATCAAATATTAATTCCAGACCAAAAAAAAACAAACAAAAAAACTAAAAATTAAAAAATTAAATTATTAATGTAATAATTTCAAAAATCAAAATAAAATAAATAAAATTGTAAAAAACCACCACCCTGTGAAACGTTTCCTCAGGTGGATTCGCAGCGAAACCTTTCACAGGGTGGAAAGCATGATAGTGTGCAGCCAAGTAGTAGATGTCACCATGCCATTTGTAATTTTTTAAAAGTAATTAAAATCGTACATTAAAATCCGTCAAGTATTTCAGGAGTTACAGACGATTGAATTAATGAAAATAAATATTTTTGTGTGCATTGAGGCGTCCTGATTCATAAAATCACCACAAAACAAGTAAGGAAGCTTCAGAGAACATATATACGGAAGTTATAAGGAATAAGATTTTATATAGGGCAGGATATTTTGTGTGGAAGGTGCTAGTAGGTTCGTGTCACATGATCCCAGCATCCACATTTATAAAATAATTGAAAAAACATGATCAAATATCAAATCATAGTGCATTCTATGCACCAGTATAGGAGTTATGAAGGATTTAATATTACCTATGTGTTACAATTGCGGTGGGGGGTACAAAAAGGGGTGTGGATAAAGCGTAAATATTTTTTAGGTTTAAAGTGATTATAAAACCATTTTTAAATATGAAATTGCAAATGATTTTGACTACCCGTCTGGATGTTATTTCGGTTTTATTGTAACCAAAGTTTATGACATTTTGTGTGGGAGGTACCAGAAGGGGTGTGGCAATATCGTCCATATTCCACATGATCAAATTTCACAGGATTCCGATCATTAATATAGAAGTTATAACAGCTTTAATTTTACGCAGTTTTGCGTGATTTGTGTGGGAGGTACTGGAAGGGGCGTGACAAAACCCGTCACATTTAGTACACTTAAAGTGATTATAAAGTCATTATCAAATGCCAAAATATAGCTAATTCCGAATATACGCGTGGAAGTTATATGCGTTTTAATTTGACATTGGAATATGTGCTATTTGTGTGGGAGGTATCAGAGCGGGCGTGTCAATTTCGCCCATCTTCGAACTTAAACTAAGTTTGGGAATAATATTACCATGTACAAAGTTAGAATCGATTCCTTAACTCCTTTCGACAGTTACCGTGTACACACGACAGCCAGACAGAGGAACGGACATGGCTCAAACACCTTAAAAAAATCACTCCTTCAATGTATTACACTTTTTTTACCCTCCTACTACGGTTTTTATACCCTCACTTTACAGAGGGAAACACAGTGTAACGCGTTGCAGGATTGGCTTAAGACCATATGTATGCTTGGACTAGGGTTTGCATTTTCCCGTACTTTTTATTTCCCGAGAAACGGGAAATATTTTTTCAATTTCCTGGGATCCCGGGGCAGAACGGGAAATCGACAACATACTGTTTACCATGAGTTAAGCTTATTTTTTCCAATGAAACATTCAGATTTTATTAAAGTAAAATAAATATATATTCACAACGAAACTGTTACAGATTTCATATAATAAAGCGCAATGTGAGATCAATTCAAACATATTTTCACGTTTCAAAATTAATTAAAGATCAGATATTTCTTATTTTATTGGAAAATGTGGACGCGACGAAGAACGATCGTTCACATTAATAGTGAGTAGAGCATTAAATGAAATGTTTGTTCTTTGTCATGTCGCTTCAAAAACTTTAAATTATTTATTTTTGGCGTTCCAATACACGCCCAAAATCTTTTTTTCCCAGATTTTAATTTTTTCATATGGAGCTTGACAGGAAAATCCGAAATTGTGGATTTTGAGTCTACATTCGAACACAGCTTAAAATATTTTGTCATCCAATTGCAATTTTTGGCATACCTGATTAAAAGCTATGCGATCTAAATTTTTATACAACATTTTTAATTTTATTGTGGAAATGATGGAACAAATAATTATGCGAAGAAATATGTAAAAATTTCTACTGAATTCCCGGGGGATTCCCGTACGAATTTCCCGGGATACGGGAAATGAAAAATGTGCGAATTCCCGGGAATTTTCCCGCGGGAAATCCCGGGATGCAAACCCTAACTCCTCCGGACAACGCGTTGGCCACCTCAGATATTTGAAAGGTTGCGCTTTTGATTTTCGTTAATTTCCTATTCAACGCAACCTGAGTGCATTTCGGCAGCCTTCAAAGAACGCAGCTGAAATTCCTGATGAAGCAAGCATCGATTTAATTTTGCGAGTGAATTTTTGTCAATATTGGCACTATCAAGAAGGATTTTCTGGTTTCACCGAGAGCGTCTAATAAGAAAATCACTACAGTTCAATAGTTCATAAGCCGTAAGCATCTTATACTCGCAATGAATCGTATTCACATTGTTTTTGCATTGCATTCCAACTCTTGATGAAATGCTTAGTGCATCTGATAATGCGGCACTGTCATTCCTAATTGGGCTAATATTAATCGCTTGTCATCATTCAATGCCCCATTGTGAATTTTCAGAAATGTGTTCTTTGTATTTGGTTCACGAATCGGTGAAAATACATGAAATACGTGTAACTGGATTTCCCTGTTTATTTGATGACTGATTACGAAATGGAATTATGAACCAAATAAAAATTAATCAACAAAATATGTCGTTCCTATCGTCAGTTCTGACAAATGTGCATAAAATATAAAGGTTTTTTGCATTTTGTCCGAATATTCTGTCTTTTCTTTATAATTATCTGAATTTTTGTGTTTCGAAAACTTTCACAGAATCATAACTAACATAACGTAAAAGAGCTTCACATATCCATTGCTTGAATTGACAATTCGTTTAAAAATTTTTCTAGAAAAAGGCACTTTCAGTTTTTTACAAATATTCCTCTTTTGTCGTCAACCATCTAAAAGTTTTTTGATCTTAAAACCCAATTCGGACTACCAATGCTAATAATATTTACTTGGTTGCAAATAACGAACAGTTGCGATAATAGGTGGTTGAGATCATCGAGCTCGCAGTGTATTTAAAAAAATCGTGTAATTTTTCGCCTGCTGTGCTTTTAAGAGGTTTGAAAATTATTCTACAAAACACAAAATATTTAAAAAAATCGCGTGATTTTTCGCCCGCGGTCCCCTTTTTCAAATAGATAAACAATTCTGTAAAAAAAACTTTTTAAAAGTTTATGTAGACTAGGAATTAGTACTCCAATACTCCAAGTCCTACTGTCTTGTGTTTTTGAGCTAATCATTTCAATTTTAGAAATTCTGTAATATCTCGATAGCTTCGTTAGTTATCGATAATTTTTTACTTACTTTATTTTTACTTTTTCTCCCTTTTTTTATTTATCAATAAGTCTGCTTTTTTAGATATTTTTGATTTTGATAACTCGAAAGTTATCGAGAAATGTTACCTAATATTTTCGATTTTTCCAAATTAGCTAAAAATAATAAAAACAAGTAAGGAAAGGCTAAAGTCAAGCGGGCCCTCGACATTACAATTCGGTGAGGATTTCGGCATGTGCTCTATATCATAGAACGATGAGACCCACTTTCGCTATGTGTTCAGCCGTTATCAAGTGATGCGTTTACCAACGAACATCATTTCATTTTTATTATATAGATATATATAGAACCGTGCCTTTTCCATGTGTCGAAAGCGAATATACAAACATGATCAAGGGCCTAATTACGGCGTACATATCGCATCGAAATCTCAAATAATTAACGCCTCAAAAATATCATATTTTCATCGAAATTGTATTTTTATTCACTTGGAACGAATCCTTTCACCAAGTATAATTGTTTTACTTGAACCGTGCCAAAACTTAAATGAAATGCTGCCATATTTGGACTATTTTATAAGTGTGTTTCAACACGATACATATGGGTGGCTCGGACGCGACATTCGCACGCCTTAAACAACGCCAAAAACAAGAAAGAAACTGAAAAAGTCGATCAGCCTTTTTAGTGTTCTAAAGCACTTAAAGTGTTGAACCGTGTTTCAAGAACATAAATAGTCGTAAGTATTTAAAATTAATGAATTAATGAATTATATTTACCGAAATCATTAAAACTAGTACACAATTGAAATCCCTGTACACTAGTCCATTTGTATTATGATGGCAACTCTTTATCCAATCCCTTCTACGAAGGGAAAAGCTTTGCTAAAATTCAGCCGTTGTTAATGCTGGATTGTATCTTTGTGGCTAATTGTATCTGTATGTTCGTTCGCTGTTGTCCCTGCAACACTCTTCCACTTGGGTGTCTACAGCAGAAGCGGTAAGCAGCATAAACAGAAAATAAAACTGAACTTTGAACTGAAACAGCCTTGTCCTTTCTATTTTCGTCTATTTCATTTATTTCTGAAAACTACCAATAATTTATACAATTTTGGGAGTTTATGAGAAATAAATACAGTCCACATCCAGAACTGCTCCCAGAATTGTACATAAATAATACTACATTTTAAAAATATATCGTTATGATTTAGTACAAAATTATAAACAATTTTACACGGAAACGAACGCGACAAAAAACAAAAGTACTTTTGAAGGTCATATAGAAATATACAAAGTTCAGCGATTTTTTGATTTTCCATACATTCATGGAAATGAAGGTCATTTTGTTCGTAGATTTATGAAATATGAGAATAATCTATTAATTTTTTTAATTAGGTACAGCAGAAATACGGACGCGACAAATATTTCCACTCGTAGTAACAAAAATTAGTAATTTTCGTTATAACACTTCAACTTTTAATAAAAATAAAAGAGAACAAGTTCTAGTTTCATAATAAAAAAGTTGTCGAAATAAGGAAAAATATAGTTAAAAGCTATTAGTGTGGTCTGATTTCATTTTTTTTGTGAGATGCCCATTTGCCATAATTAGACCCCTGATATCTATATATAAAAGAGTTGCGTGATTGAGTGACTGACTGATCACTCCCCAGACCAAACGGCTAGAGCTAGAATCATGAAATTTGGTGTGTACATTTCTCTTACAGTGTAGAGGTATGATAAGACGGGGTTTTTCGAAATTTGTACTTTTAAGGGGTAAAATGACCAAACGGCTGGTCCTAGAATCTTTGGTGTGGACATTCCTCTTGCAGCATGAAGGCATCCCAAAAAGTGGATTTTGAAAAATTCGTACTTTTGGGAGGTAAAATGGGACAAAAATTGTACAAACAACACGACTAAGCGCGTACAGCGAAGAAATCAGATATGAAGTGAGTTTTTCGAAATTCGTACTTTTAAGGGATAAAATGGGGTAAAAAGGGATAAAAATGGTACGACCGCAGTGACCAAACGGCGGGGTCTAGAATCTTGAAATTCGGTACAAAAATTCCTCTTATATCTTTAACACGCCCAAGAAAATATTTTTCAAAATTCGTACTTTTTGGGGGTGAAATCGGATAAGAAGGGATAAAAATAGTACCACTTGTAGGCTTGGCCTAGAATCTTGAAATTTGGTATGGATATTACTCTTATAACGCGAATACGACCACGAAAATATTCTTCATAAATTTAAACTTTTATGTGTGAATTTGGGTAAAAACGGATAACAGCGGTACAAATCATATAATTCGGTTTGAAACACAAAATAAATATATTTTTCGAAATTCGCACCTTTTTATATCCCTATGGTACCAACAACACGGCTGAAACTAGAATCGTGAAATTCGGTGTGTATATTCCTCTGACAGTGTAGACGCGAAACATTGACTGATTTTCAATATTTATACTTTTAAGTTGAACTTGGAAGAAAGCGATTAAAATGGATACTGCAATACAATTGGATTTAACAAATGTGTACTTTAAAGGGGGAAGCGGATCAAAAGTGGTGCAAATGGTACCAACAAAATTTGAGGATTTGGGATAAAGATAGTACCAACTAAAGTTTTCAGTTAGAATATGAAAAGAAATTTGGTGTGTACATTTCTCCGAGTACATAAATTATTTTTTCGAAATTTGTATGTTTAAGGACACAAGCGGCACAGAAAGAGTTATGTGTGAACATTATAGTCATTATCCCCGGCAAAATAAAAGATAGATACAAAATGTTAGTTCCATTTATAAGATCAGATTTCAAGTCACTCACCTGTATAGAAGTTATGGTTTTAATTTTCACTTGGATAGGGACTACAAAGGACGCGGAAAAGCATACATATTTTGGTTTAAAGTGATTATAAAAACATTTTAAAATCTCGACAACTAATTTCAACCATACGTATAGAATATCAGTTTTATTTTGGCCAAAGCTTATGTCAATTTGCGTGGAAAGTATAGAAGTTATATTAGGTTTAATTTTAAGTACGGGTCGTTTGTTTGGGTACCATAAGGTGTATATCAATTTCCCCATTTCCGAATTTAAACCAAGTTTGGGAAAATAGTACTATGTGCAGAGTTTGAATAAATTCTTTAAGTCCCTTCCCGAGTTATCGTGTATACCAACGAGTCAGATGGACGTGAAAGGGACTTGGGACATACTTATGGTTTTAAATTTCTCCTTCAATGCGTTACACTTTTTTCTATCCCTAATGATAATAATATAATTTTCACAGCTTAAGAAAGAAACGTGCAAACAATTTTCTACTTTATATGATTTTTTGTAGAAAAATTGTTTCCATTTTGTGCCTATAAATTAAACTATTGACTACGTATAAATGGATTTTTTAATTTGTACAAGGTGTTTAAATCGTAGCGAAAAGTTAGTGTAAATATTCCTCTGAATACGTAGCGATTCTTCAAAAGTTGTGAGCGTTTACAAACGATTTTTCCGCGTACGAAGTAGCGGGTATTTGCTAGTTCATTCATAAAGAACTTCGATAATTCCAAAAAAAAAATTGTAAGGGTTTTAATTTTACCTACTTTATGATCACTTGTGAGGAAATTAACAGAGGGGGTGTGACAATGTCACACTCACTGTGACATCCATCCATCTTCCAGACGTTTACTAAATCAAATTATGTATAACTTTGTAAAGAGTGATTTTTTTGAGGTTAGGATTTTCATGCATTAGTATTTGACAGATCACGTGGGATTTCAGACATGGTGTCAAAGAGAAAGATGCTCAGTATGCTTTGACATTTCATCATGAATCGTCTTACAAACGAACAACGCTTGCAAATTATTGAATTTTATTATCAAAATGCGTGCTCTGTTAAGAAAGTTCATTGCGCGCTTCCATTTTATGGTCAGTTTAATCGACCCACTGAAGCGGCTATTCGGGCTATTGTGACTAAATTTCGCACCAAATTTACATTGTTGGACATTAAACCACCAACACGCTTACGTAGAGTGCGAACTGAAGAAAATATCGCAGCTGTATCGGCCAGTGTTAATGATGACCACCAATTTTCGATTCGTCGCCGTTCGCACCAATTGGGTCTCTGTTACTCAAAAACGTGGAAATGCCAAAATTGGACTAAGCGGATGGACCACCTAAGACGCAGCCGCGGTCAACATTTAAATGAAATTATCTTCAAAAAGTAAATGTCATGGACCAATCTAACGTTTCAAATAAAGAACCGACGAGATTTTGCAAATTTTATGCGTTTTTTTTTTAAAAAAGTTATCAAGCTCTTAAAAAATCACCCTTTATAACATTGAACTTATAAAGATCTTAATTTACCACAGGGTAGTGTTATTTACATGTGATTCAATGTGATTATAAAAACCATTATCGAATATTAAATTAGGATTTAAAACATTTTCAATGTTTGAAGCCGAGTGGCAAGTATTGTTTACTTAAGAGGAACCCTATTACATTAATCTGTATTAAGTGTTAATATTGAAAATTAGTGATAGATAAACTGTTCACAAAATAATTTAACAATAATTTCACAAAATAGTTTTAACCAAATGTTCGTACTCCAACATTCGATTAGGTAACAACAAAAATTAACATTACTCGACATTTAACCAGACAACAACTGTACACACCATACCTACATACAGTGTCAAACATAAATATGTATACCATATTAAAAATTTAGTTTTCAGATTATTATTTAAATGATTGAAAAAAATTAAATTGAAATTTTTGCATGATAAACTCCAAAGTTAAAATAAATTTTTAATATATTTTTAATCTCATTGTCAGATTCTTTATAGAGAAATTTATTTCTCCATTGTTTCTAGAATTTACATGGGACTGTTGTTTTTAAACATTATAAACTATTATGCGTTTGGCCCTCAGACCCTATATCACAAACAAACTTAATTTAATTTTAGCAGTAATTTGGATTAATTAATTTTTTTTCGGCTATAATATTGAAATTAAAAACAGAAAGCTCTTCACATTCGCAGGAGGCCTATCAAGCGATAATCAGTCGGAAATATCAGAGTAGTACAAATATTTATCCTAATATCTTAAAAAGCAACCTAAAAACTAGTTTAATATCCTAAAAACTCTAGTCTGAGGTCAGTTTAAAAATGTGTAGATGTAGTGCTTAAAATATTTGGAATTTTTACACCTTTTTCAATTGTAATTCAAAAGACATCACTTGAAATTCAAAAGACACCAGTTGCAATTCAAAAAATCCATTTGCAAATTAAAAAATATCACTTGAAATTCAAAAATTCCATTTGAAATTCAAAAAATGTCAAATGAAATTCAAAACTCGTCACTTGTAATTCAAAAGACAACATTTGAAATTCAAAAGTCGTCATTTGTAATTCAAAAGACACCATTTGAAATTCAAAAGACATCATTTGAAATTCAAAACTCGTCATAAGTAATTCAAAAGACAGCATTTGAAATTCAAAAGACACCATTTGAAATTCAAAAGATTTCATTTGAAATTCAAAAATTATTCCATTTGCAATTCAAAAAGAGTAAACAAAATTATTTAAGCAAAATATACATTAGGTTGGGTATCATTTATTTATTTCTGTAAACTTTAATATTCTGCTGTTAAGAAAACAGATTTACGTATCTCACACCTATTTAAATTTTAAGATTTCGATCGGAATACTCTGAAATTTGATCTTTGGTAATGTTTTCATAGATGCAATATGAGCGATATTGCAAGATCTCTCACACAAATTGGCATATATATGCGGATGCTCTCTGAGCTGGTGAAGGTTATAAACTATATATGAAATTACCGACATTTTACATCATTATAATTAATAGTTGCTTATCATGTTATTAAATCTGTTTTCAAAACTGCAGAATATCCAAATTTGCAGAAAAAATAAATGCTACCCCACCTAATGTATATTTTTCTTAAATAAGTTTGTTTACATTTTTGAATTTCAAATGGAATAATTTTTGAATTTCAAATGAAAACTTTTGAATTTCAAATAAAAACTTTTGAATTTCAAATGAAGTTTTCATTTCAAATGGTGTGTTTTGAATTTAAAATTACAAATTACGAGTTTTGAATTTCAAATGGTGTCTTTTGAATTAAAAATGACGAGTTTTGAATTTCATATGACGAATTTTGAATTTCAAATGGTGTCTTTTGAATTACAAATGATGAGTTTTGAATTTCAAACGATATTTTTTGAATTTTAAATGGAATTTTTGAATTTCAATTGATATTTTTTGAATTTCAAATGGAATTTTTGAATTTCAAATGGTGTCTTTTGAATTACACTTGAAAATGGTGTAGTACAAAGACTAAGGAATTTTCGATGTGTATAAATGGAATTTTTAATAAAATTCCGAATAGTAGGGAAATGAAAGCGTGGGGCAAATTCGACGCTCTAACTTGTGCAAACTCCACCGTTTTACTTGGAATATATTCTGTTGTTATACCCTCCACCTCCAGGATGGGGGTATACTAACTTTGTCATTCCGTTTGTAACACCTTGAAATATCGACCTAAGACCCTATAAAGTATATATATATTCTTGATCGTCATAAAATTCTTAGACGATCTAGCCATGTCCGTCCGTCCGTCCGTCTGTTGAAAGCACGCTAGCATCTAAACGAAAGGAGCTAGAACGTTCAAATTTTCCATAAATGCGTCTTATAGTCGTAGATCGTTTGGGATTGAAATGGGGCGAAATCGGCCCAAAGGGAAAAATTTTTCCCTCACAAGGACTAAAAATACCCATAATAATCCCTAATATTTTAGCGTATTTAAGCATGTTTTTTTTTTTTTTGAATATGTCTGTTTATATTTGCTTGATATGTGGTATGCGCATTGCCTCTACAGCAAAAACGTGCACCATAAAGTGATTCTTATTTGTAGGGGGTGAAATGGGGCAAAAAAAGGGATAAAAATGGTACATATTAAACGACAACAGCTAGAAACACGAAATTCGGTGTGTACATTCCTCTAACTGAGTGGAGACATAATATAAAAACATTTTTTCCAAATTCGTACTTTTAGGGGTAAAATGGGAATAGAGGGATACAAATGGTACCAACCAAATGGCTGTACCTAGAATAATGAAACTCGGTGTATACATTCCTCTGATTGTGTAGACGCTTAAAATAAACAGATTTTTCGAAATTCGTACATTTTGGGGTTGAAAAGAAAAAAGGGGATAAAAATAGTACCAATCAAATGACCGCAGCTAGAGTCAGGAAATTCGGAGTATACATTCCTCTGAATGCGTAGTCACGGAAAATAGACGAATTTTTCGAAATTCGTACTTTTTGGGGTTAAAATGGAAAAAGGGGATACAAATAGTACCAACCAAATGACTGCAGCTAGAGTTATGTAATTCGGAGTATACATTCCTCTGACTGCATAGACACGAAAAATAAACGGATTTTTCGAAATTCGTACTTGCAAGGGATACAATGGTACAGGGAGACAAAAATAAACTAAAACAACTAAACGACTACAGCTAGAATGATGAAATTCTAATTACGTAGAAATGTCAAGGGGGTAAAAATGGAACCAACCAAATGGGCGCTGGAATCATGGAATTCGGTGTATACATTCCTCTGACTGCATAGACACTCAAAATAAAAAGTATTTTTTCCAAATTCCTACTCTTTCTTTTACGGCAAAAATTGGTTGAATCATGTTAGGTTATTTTGCACTTTACACATGTACGTCTGATAATGGATTTTCAAAATTTGTACTTTTGGAATTAAAATAGAATGGAAGTACAACCAACTGTAGCACCCACTATCTTCCAATATTTATGGTATTTAAGCTTTTTGAAAATATAAATATAAGAATATTTAGTTTTTGTTTTGAAATAGATAATGGTTTGATTTAATTAAAATATTATATTTATTTATATAATTATTTTTTCAATATTTAGTTTGGTATATTAAAAAATTTATATTTTCCTGTAATATTACTGCACTTCTACGAAAACCGACAACCTCTGTGGAATGCAATCCATGGTGGAGGGTATATAAAGTTCGGTCCGGCCGAACTTAACGCCGTTTTTATTTGTTTTTCTTTTGCTTGTATGTGTATAAATAAAATAAAAGCAAACAATTTTGGTAGAACAAAAGATTCTAACACAGTGTTAAATAATTTAAGAGTTTTCGTTTAGCAGTTGCATCGCAAAACGTTTATGTGAGCTAATCTCTTTGATGAATCTGTGTCAAGGAATACAAACAAGCAACCGAACCGACCAACTGTGTTAAATGTTCTAAACGAAGTTGGTCAAACATGCAATTTTTGGACAAATAAAATTTGGCTATTCTAGACAGGTGTTTTTTTTTTTGCTAATTTGTTTGCATAGATCGTGTGTGATAAATAATTATAATTGGCAATATGTCCAAAAATGGAAGTGGTTGGTTGTTGTTCATCAAGGCCAGAAGAAATATGCAACAATGTTGCAAACAATTTTAGGAATTCTAAAATATTTATTTATGCTGATGTTAATTAAACTTAATTTATTTCTTTTTTCTTTTATTTATGTTTACAGAAAGACACCCATGTTGTGGTGACGACATCTGTCGGCAAAATTCGTGGACGTTTCCAAAAATACCGATCAGGCGAACGAGGTGGCTACTACAGTTTCAAGGGGATACGTTATGGCCAGGCGCCTGTGGGCGATAGAAGGTAAATAAATTCCAGCCAAGAGTAATGTATGCTGAAAAAATGACTACCTACTATACTATATGTCTGTTAAACTACTTGGTTATTTTTATATACCACACTTTAGGTTTGGTGAAACTAATACAAACTTCGAGAGATCTTCGAAAATCCATTTCAAGTCAAACCCAATCATTGACTATGATATTGAACACTGAAGGCTAAAAAATGGATTATGAAGTTGGCTACGATGTCTTTTCGAAAAAATGTAGTCTAGTATAATCATTCCGAGTTCCGCATGCAAAGAAGCTATATGGCAACTGCAACCATAGCATGAATATATCACGTTTAGCTACAACTATGTTATGTTTACTCACAATCATTGTTGCAACAATAATATGATACCCTTAAAATGTCCCTGCAGTTATCATATGAACGCTTGCAACAATCGTGTGTCTTCTCTGCGTGCAGCGGTAAGAAGTCACGACAAAATGTTCCTCATTTTCTAAATCGGTCGCGTATGTATCTTTGTAGATAACTACACCGCTAAGATCTAATAGGTCGCGTAGGAAGCTTCGTAGATAACCACACCGTTAATATCTACATTCAAAGAACAGTGCATTGAGGAAATTTTAAGTTCAACGACCAATCTCACATGGATTTATAAACTTAAAGTCTTTTAAGAGGAAGAATGGGCAGACGAGTTAGCTAGGTCTGGATCTGGATATGAACTAACTTGAAGGATCTAATTAATTTTAAGGAGGAAAATTTGAATACTTGTATAATAACCACACAGAAAGAAAGCTTCAACTACAAAATTGATAAAATGAAGTTATATCGAAGAATTATTTTTTATGAAATAATACTTTCGACAATTTTCCGGCACATGCAGCTTTCTCAACTCAGAAAATTTCTTGTCAATAGTCACGGACCTTCATTTTTTCCATATTCCAAAAAGCAGGAATTGATTATATCTCTAGAATTGACCAGAGGAATTCGGAACCGAGAAATTACGATCGTAATCAATTGTTATTTATAGCTTAAGAAGTATAAATTTCCAAACCAATAGTTTAAATGAAGAAAATACGCGAAAGAAACTAAAAAAATTGAATAAATCTTATTGCAAATATTAAAGATATAAGAGATCGTTGATTGATCAAAACTACAGTGATCAAAACTGGTTTAAAAAAACCGGCCCATCGGAACATCCTTTTTTTGTTTGTATGGTTCCACCGGTTTTCTATTTCCACGCAAATAAACTATCAAACAATATTTATATGTTTATATAAATCATCATATCGTAACATACAGTGTCTAAAAAGTGACTTTTGTAGGAGATGTTATGAAATTAGTTATGAAAGTTAGAATATTTTCGAACATAACTTTTGATAGAATTGACCTCGGAACCAGATTTTGAAATCTGTCTCCTTTTGAATGTTATCTCCTTTAAAAAGTTCTATGTCTAGTTAGCATACTACACCTTTTTCAATTGTATTTCAAATGGCATCACTTGAAATTGAAAAGACACCAGTTGGAATTCAAAAGTTCCATTTGAAATGTCAATTGAAATTCAAAACTCGTCATTTTTAATTCAAAAGACAACGTTTGAAATTCAAAAGTCGTCATTTGTAATTCAAAAAATGTCAATTGAAATTCAAAACTCGTCATTTTTAATTCAAGAGACAACATTTGAAATTCAAATGTCGTCATTTGTAATTCAAAAGACATCATTTGAAATTCAAAAGACATCATTTGAAATTCAAAAGACATCATTTGAAATTCAAAATTCTTCATTTGCAATTCAAAACTCGTCATAAATAATTCAAAAGACACCATTTGAAATTCAAAAGTTTTCATTTGTAATTCAAAAATTATTCCATTTGCAATTCAAAAAGGGCAATCAAAATTATTTAAGCAAAATATACATTAGGTTGGGTAGAATTTTTTTATTTCTGTAAACTTTAATATTCTGCTGTTAAGAAAACAGATTTACGTATATCTCACGCAAATCACTCTAACCTATTTAAATTTAAAGATTTTATAACTTCTATACGGACGATCGGAATACTTTGAAATTTAGTCATTAGTAATGTTTTCATAGACGTTATATACACCTGCAATATGAGCGATATTGCAAGACCTCTGACACAAATTGGCATAAGCTTTGGTTAAAATAAAACTGATCAGTAACAATTTAATATTGGAAATGGTTTTACAATCACTTTATACCTTTAAAAAGTTGTGATTTGTTGTACCTCCCACACAAATAATCCAACCCTAAGTAAAATGCAAGTCCTTATAAATTATATGCAGATGCTCCCTGAGCTTGTGAAGGTTATAAACTATATATGAAATTATCGACATTTTACATCATTATAATTATTAGTTGCTTATCATTTTATTAAATCTGTTTCCAAAACTGCAGAATATCCAAATTTGCAGAAAAAATGCTACCCCACCTAATGTATATTTTTCTTAAATAACTTTGTTTACATTTTTGAATTTCAAATGGAATAATTTTTGAATTACAAATGACAAGTTTTGAATTTCATATGACGACTTTTGAATTTCAAATGGTGTCTTTTGAATTACAAATGACGAGTTTTGAGTTTCAAATGATGAGTTTTGAATTTCAAATGATATCTTTTTGAATTTCAATTGATATTTTTGAATTTCAAATGGTGTCTTTTGAATTACACTTGAAAATGGTGTAGTCTTTTCGTGACTACATTAGATGCAGAATACTTTGGAATTCATATTTGACGTCTGCGAACGAAAATTACAGTCTAACTGACCACTTAAAATGTATTAATGACACTGGAAAGGGGATGTTCCTTTTTTTGTAATATCTCAAAACCAGTAGGGTCAGTTGCTATTATATTCACTATTATTTTCGTAAACAATTGTAAAAACATGTGATCTACAGTGTTAACTTAGATTAGCATCAGTACAAGGTTTTAAAATAGTTTGTGCTTTAGACGGTTTTGGATAATTTTCCAAAAACATGTTCAAATAACTGTTTTTAATGAAGAAAAAATATATGCCATTTGTAAATAAATTTGCATTCTATTAAATATAGATGCAAAATGGTCTTGAGCCAGGACAATATCCCAGTTCAAATCAAATATTGATTACAGACCAAAAAAATACAAACGAAAAAACTAAAACAAATGAGCGTTGGCACGGCAGAAGTATTGCTGGGTAACTATACCTGCATATACACATACTTACATATGCAACTCAATGAGATGCTTGTAAGATGGCATGTGTACTTTATTACTTGGTGCGATTTTTTAAACGCAAATTCGGCAAGTCAGTTGTGATTCTCGTTCGTTTGTGTGAATTATCTCCTTATAGAGTCCGGGTTTGATGTTGAAAAGTCGCTGCGAAGCCACTTGAAATGACTTTTGACATGGCCGAAATCATGATCGTGGTAGTCTGCAGCCAAGTAATAAATGTCACCATGCCATTTGTAAATAAATTTGCATTCTATTAAATATAGATGCAAAATGGTCTTGAGCCAGGACAATATCCCAGTTCAAATCAAATTGGCAAGAAATATCATGGAAAAAGAAAAAGTTGATGATTACCGCGGCCAAGAGCTTTCTAACCGACCTATTGGTTCAAAAATTGATCGAAGTTCAAAAGTGGTGAGTAGGGTATGCTACTAAAATTGAGGAAAATAATTTCTCACATCAAGTACAAACTTTTTCTTGAAAATAGGACTTGATTGTAGCCCAAAGTAAGTACAATTTACTCAAACTGATAAAAATGAGGACAAATTTTAAGAAATTTTACTCAAATCAAGTAAATTTATACTCAATCTGAGGAAAATTTTCCGAATTTTTTCCTCAATCCAAGTAAATTAGTAGCCAGAAAATTTTCCTAAAACCAACTAAATTTGTACTAATCCTGACTAAAATTTTCCTTAAACTAAGTAAATTTTTATTCAGCCTAAATAAAACTTTACTTGATAATTGAAATAAATATTATTACGCTTCAGAGTATGCAACACTCATATCAAAAATGACAACATGGAATAGTTCTCAAAAGTTTCATGTTACTTCTACCATAAAGAGTTGAGCTATTTCACAATGATTGCAGCGGACGCTAGGTAGGCGTCTTCGCAGTGATTGTTTAGAATAATGTTTGCAGCACTTAAAAAGAAAGCCTTGTCAAAGGAACGTGAATTGCTTCTTAGGCATCCATACATGTATTTTTCTAAACACACTGAAGTATTTTTATAAGTTCATTAATACTTGAATGTACGTATGAAGAACTTGGCATACATTTTTAGAACACACATTAACTTTATTTCAAGGAATAAACATATTTTCAAGTAAAAACTTCATAACTTCTTTCTTAAAATCTAGTAAATTTTCTTCCGCACATGTATTAATAAGCTTAATTGAAAGAAGTTTTTACTAGATCCACAAAAATGTTTTTAAGTAAATTTAGTACACTGTTTTGAGTATATGTTTTATTTCTTCTGGCTTTGAAATATGGAAACTTTACTTATATCTACTTAATTTACCATCTCGTAAAGAAATTTTAACTAAACTGGAGTAAAATTTGCAAACTAAATTGTAGTATGGAATTTACTCAGATTTAAGAATGCTATTTTTCTGAGTGTAGTATGATTTTGAATAAAACGTCAGCAAAACCACGAAAGTGTAAGACGACTAATGAAAGCAATACCCCAATTCATGATATTATTTTGAATTAACGCCGATTGAAAGGGTGTGATGTGCGTTCGTTTCGCATTAACATCTTTATGCTGAAAGAGCGTAAATGACATTTTAAATTTTTTACAGGAGGGAAAAACTTAATAAAAGAAGGAATTATTATGTCCCAGATGTTCAAAATGTCATTTTCGAATTTCGAAAAAACAAAAGTTGTGCTGAATTGTGCTAGGTTTGTGCCCAATTGTGCCGTAAAAAGTTTTTCGAAAAATTGAAAATTGACCGAGATATTGCAAAAAAACTTTTTTTCCAAAAAAATCGCTGGGATTGTCATTTCGATTTTTTGCAAAAACAAAAGTTGTGCTGGATTGTGCTAGCGGAGTAAATAATTGTGCCGTTTTTAAAAAAGTTCTATCTCAATTATCTCAATAGAATTGCCATTTTTTTTCGCAAAAACAAAGGTTATGCTGAATTGTGCTAGATTTGTGGCCAATTGAGGCGCAAAAAGTTTTTCGAAAAAATGAAAATTGACAGAGATACAGCGAAAAAACTTTTTGCAACAAAAATCGCTGAAATATTCATTGTAGGTTTTTTGGACAGCAAAAAAATTGTGCTAGGTTCTTCTAGAGGACGGTGTTATTGTGCCGTTTCAAGATAGTGCTCGCCTAGCACTATTTTTTCGTAATACATCAAAAAGTGCTCATTTCAATGGTTCATAATTTTTTAGCCATTTTCCATATAACTTTGCAAAAAACGCGAGCTAGGCGAGCACAATCCAGCAAAACTTTTGGATTTTTGAAATTCGCGTTTTTTGCAAAGTTATATGGAAAATGGCTAAAAAAATTAAAATGGCAATTATTATAACCATTGAAATGAGCACTTTTTTATGTATCACGAAAAAATAGTGCTAGGCGAGCACAATTCAGCACAATTCAGCACAGTTTTTGGATTTGCGATTTTAACAAAATTAGAGCATTTTTTCTGAAAATCGCCAAAATTTGATTTGATCTGGGATATTGTCCTGGCTCAAGACCATTTTGCTTCTATATTTAATAGAATTCAAATTTAAATTAGCGATTTTCTCAAAACGATTTGAGATAGAACTTAGCTTGAAACGGCACAATAACACCCTCCTCTAGAAGATTCTAGCACATTTTTTGCTGTCCAAAAACCCTACAATGTAAATTTCAGCGATTTTTGTTGCAAAAAGTTTTTTCGCTGTATCTCTGTCAATTTTCATTTTTTTCGAAAAACTTTTTGCTGCACAATTGGCCACAAATCTAGCACAATTCAGCACAACTTTTGTTTTTGCGAAAAAACAAAATGGCCATTTTAGGATTTTTTCGAAAATAGCGATTTTTTCGAAAACGGATCGAGATACAACTTTTTTAAAAACGACACATTTATGTACTCCGCTAGCGTTTTTTGCAAAGTTATATGGAAAATGGCTAAAAAAATTAAAATGGCAATTATTATAACCATTGAAATGAGCACTTTTTTATGTATCACGAAAAAATAGTGCTAGGCGAGCACAATTCAGCACAGTTTTTGGATTTGCGATTTTAACAAAATTAGAGCATTTTTTCTGAAAAATCGCCAAAATTTGATTTGATCTGGGATATTGTCCTGGCTCAAGACCATTTTGCTTCTATATTTAATAGAATGCTAATTTAAATTAGCGATTTTCTCAAAACGGTTTGAGATAGAACTTAACTTGAAACGGCACAATAACACCCTCCTCTAGAAGAACCTAGCACATTTTTTGCTGTCCAAAAAAACCTACAATGAAAATTTCAGCGATTTTTGTTGCAAAAAGTTTTTTCGCTGTATCTCTGTCAATTTTCATTTTTTCGAAAAACTTTTTGCTGCACAATTGGGCACAATTCAGCACAACTTTTGTTTTTGCGAAAAAGCAAAATGGCCATTTTAGGATTTTTTTCGAAAATAGCGATTTTTTCGAAAACGGATCGAGATACAACTTTTTTAAAAACGACACAATTATGTACTCCGCTAGCACAATTCAGCACAACTTTTTTTTTCAAAAAAAAAACGAAATGGCAATCCCAGCGATTTTTTTTTTTTTTGGAAAAAAATTGTTCGAATATTTTGGTCAATTTTAAATTTTTCGAAAAACTTTTTACGGCACAATTGGGCACAAACCTAGCACAATTCAGCACAACTTTTGATTTTTCGAAATTCGAAAATGGCATTTTTAACGCCTGAGACGTGGAATTTTTCAAGTTTTAAAAATGTTTAAGTCCAGTTTGAATTGATTTTTTTTTAATTTTTTATTTTTCATATTTTACGAAACGTTGCAGTCCTCTTCAATGTGTTAGACGCATCCATTAGGCAGTTATAAACTACTATGAAATGATACTATTTTTCTTGTAGGTGTTTTTGAGTAAAACAAGTATGTATTTGCATTTGAAAATGCTCAGACACCCTACTTAAAAGCCTCTAACTTAGTTGATTGTAAGACGATTTTCAATTTATTGCCGCATTAAAAAAAGAAACATAGACCTTTCGAACGGTGTTTATTTAAAGATTAGGGAATATTTGTCTAATTGTCCGGCAAACACATTTTGTTTAAATTTTAGAAATAGAAAAAATCTCCTCCCATATTCAAAATTGTCCAAAACAATGTTCATCTTTGGCAGCGATTAACTTTTTTTCGATAGTTACTTGCTGTCTGCATGGATGTTTTGTCAACATAGAAAAACATTGATTGACTGAATTTTACAAGGACCTAACATTTATTAACCTATGTCATCAATAATTCTCATTAATTAATAATGTATTAACCTATCCCACAGATTCCGAGCTGCAGAACCCGAACGAAGCTGGTCTGGTATACGTGATGCTTCGCGGGAGGGCAACAGTTGTCCCCACAAGAACATGATTTTGGATACATTCAAGGGCAATGAAGATTGTTTGTTCTTAAATATATTTACAGTGAAAATGCCTAAAGGCGAATAGTAAGTTTTAAACAATAAAAAAATCAAAAATAGTGTTATTGATAAATCGAATCTCCAAAGAAACTTGATTTGGCTTTTTTTTAGAGAAATTTTAATTCGAACTAATGGCATGTGATTCGAAGTTTCAATGGAGAACCGATTAAAATTAATGTCTCATGTTTTCTAATCTTATTTCTTTCGCTCTTCTTTCCAGCAATCCCGAATTACCCGTTATGGTTTGGCTGCATGGCGGCGGTTACTCTTTCGGATCTGGCAACACTTTCCTTTACGGTCCCGACTATTTGGTGGCCGAAAATGTGGTTTTGGTTACCCTAAACTACAGACTGGGACCTCTGGGTTTCTTAACGGCCGGTCCCGATGCTCCCGGCAATCAGGGTTTGAAAGATCAGGTTTTAGCTTTGAAATGGGTACGCGACAATATAGCCGCCTTTGGCGGTGATCCCAATCAAGTTACCGTTTTCGGAGAATCAGCTGGTGGTTCTTCAGTGCAGATGCTGCTGCTGTCGCCCTTGGCTAAGGGCCTCTTCCATCGCGCCATTTCCGAGAGTGGTTCCGCATTGAATCCTTGGTCCATGGGTGAAAGTTCGGTGGGCAGAGCTTACAGATTGGCCGCCAATTTAGGTTATGTCGGTGCTAATGATACGGATGAAATTTTAGAGTTCCTTCGGAGAGTGCCACCCATGAAGTTGATAGAGGCGGCACCCACCACTCTGACCGAAGAAGATTTCCGCAACAATATCGGCCTACCATTTGTACCCGTCGTTGAGGGTTACTGGAATCAACCGGGCGAACAAAATGTTTACTACGAAACTCCCTTCATAACGGAAAGTCCACAGGATATGTATGAACAGCATAAATTCCATAAGAATATTCCCTATTTGACGGGCTATAATACCCACGAAGCTATGTTGTTTATTAGACGTAAGTTTCTATGGATTGTGGGGCATTGTGAGAAGAAGATTTATGGTTTGTTGTTTTTGTTTGCAGGTCTGCGCAAAAATCCAAAATTATTGGATATCATTGAAAATGATTTCGAAAGACTAGTGCCACGAGATCTGAATGTCACCGATGACCGGGAGCGTGTATCGCGAGAAATACGTCAATTCTATTTGGGTAACAAGCATGTTGGCATCGAGTCGGTGGATGAAATGATAGCGGTGAGTTTAGTTTTTAAGAGAATGTATCAACATTTCTAGTACAATGTATAAATATAAAATAGGTGTGTGTCCCTCTGCCAATCTATCCATCTATCCATATTGTAAAAGTACAGGTGTTATTATACTACAGCGTAAAATGACGTTCACAAAGCCATTCAAATTCCCTGTGGAATATGAGACTGAGGTATACACTATCAGAACGGAAAGTGGGTTTAGTTTCGATGTGTTCTCTCGATAAAAGTTGGTATAACATGCTCATTCACTTTTGGTGTTGGTAATGACTTCTCTCGATTCATATCGAGCTTCCTCAGAGATCGCAAGAGTACCACAGGGCTCTGTCCTTTCCCTCTCCATTTTTCTTATTTTTATCAACCTCTGTCACTCATACTCATTCGATCATAGACCAAGACGTCAAGAAATTGAGGACAAAAGGCGATTGCTGGATGAATCACCCAGCCAGGATTTACTGGCCATTTTCGAATGCAGTCGAGCGAATAGAGTAGATTTTAATGCACGTAAGACCCAGTGCTCCTTGTTGTCTCAAAAACGATTCGCTGATCCAATAGTGTCGCCGATTTCAATGAACGGTGTGGATACGGTGCAATGAGATACTCGTGATGTCCTAGGTTGGAAAAAACATGTAGTTGAAGTTTCAAAGTGTCTAGGCCTGAAATCGGTGTAAGAAATACTTCACACCCTCTGATCTTCTCAATATCTACACTATCTACATCAGACCAAAGATGGATTATAACTTCCATATATATATATCCACCAAAGTGGTCCATATATGGTCCACCGTGTCCAGAGGAGCGTGATGGTGTTAATAGGTGACGGTAGGATAACCTATTCTATTTTTACCCTTGAACAACGTCGTAATGTGGGCTGTGTGTCCTTGTCCTATCGATACTTTCATGGTGTTTGTTCTTCGGACATTCGAGATATTATACCGCCAGTGGGAACGTTCGGTAGAGATACGCGACTTTTCAGGAACAGTCATCCATTTGTTGTCGATTGGTCGAACCGATCGCACCACAAATTAGAGAATGAATTCGTACTATCCGTATGTGGAATCGACTTCCGGCAGATATCTTCCCAGCTAATTATGATATTCAGAAGTTTAAAACAAAAGTCAACAAACACTACTCCCTCGTTCCTCCTTCCAATGCCTTTTCATCCTTCCTCCAACGCAATTGGGTGTTGGTTCAGTGAAGAAAAAAAACACCGATGGAGTCTGTTGTGGAATATCCATGCACTACTAAGACCGAGCTAATTTGAAGTGGAAAAACTTGGACACTTGTGAAATATCCAGACAAGGCTGACTATAGTAAATAACAAACTATGCTACACATCCTTTGTAGACAGTCAAGCTGCCCTTCTGTCTCTAAGATCTAACCGAAAAACGTATACTTTAATAAGTCAGAGCATTGATGAGCTGCCCAGACTGAGCAGTCTGTCTGAAATTATTCTTATATGGATCCCTGGACATAGGGACTTTTATGGGAACGAACGAGCAGATGAGTTGGGGAGGATGGGATCTCCTTTGAGTACCCTCGCTAAGGAGTTGGTCACAACACCGATAGGGTCTATTAAAAGTGGTCATGCATTACCTAGATCGAAATAATGTCATGTGGAAAAACGTTGAGACATGTCAAATATCCAGACAAACCTGGCCTCAACATAACGAAAAACGTACCAGAGACCTTTTACGACAGAGTAGAAGAAATGTATCTAGAGTGCCATCATAGATGGCGGATGATTTGCCAATTGGAAACCTTGTTCGACGAATGTAGCTGCAATTCAACGATCACTGCCGTAGCTGCGACAACGAAGAGGGAGAAGGGACAGGCGAACACTTCTAATGGGACTGTCCAGCTCTAGTAAACCCATGACACAGGGCCTTTGGGAAGCACCTACTAGACGACATTGACGAGATATCGTAAATTGATATTAGATATCTAATCGAATATCTTAATCTTTCTGGCTGGATAAAACAGACCTTTCCGCCGAGTGGTGTGGTCCCGTGAGAGAGGCCACATAAAGCAACCAACTATTTGATCATTGGCCTATTTGAAACCATGCCCGCCAAATGAAGCTACAATTGAATGGAATGCTAACTGAAGACACATTTTCCAACAGAACGGCGCTACATGTCATGCGTCGTTCGAAACAATCAGCTTATTGAATCAACATCACAGCAAACAAAAATGTCTAGATTTTGGAAGCAGTACAAGCGTTGTAGAGCTGCTGAAGTAAACATTGCTGAAACTCTGTATGACTTGGTTGTAATAAATTTCATTTGAATCCGAAACGAAAATTCGGATAGAGCTGAATCTATGCATGTTTCCGCTGCAGTAAAAGAAGCAAAATGAACAAAAATCACACAGAAATCCTCAACGTTTTACTAACCTGCTGAAAACGGAGCAGGGGTCTTTGTTGGGATTGGTTAAAGTGAAATGGGGCAGTCGTTGGCCATCGGAGATGGCTACACTGGTTAAAATGCTTCCAGTTAAAATAAGACTGTGTTGACAAATAAAATTAAATTTTGAAGAAAGTAGCATTTTTAATTGACATTTTGGAAATTCCAAATGATATTAAGGAATTAGTAATTGAAATTGGACTTTTCCATTCGAATTTGAGAAATTAAATAGAAATTCTTAATTTCAAGTGGAATTTTCTCAATATGAAATGAAAATTCAGAATTTCAATTGAAATATTCTAAACTTTAAAGGAATTTTTTAATATATTACATAGTGCGACAAATTTAACAAGACCATAGACACATGAAACTATATATCGTGTGTATAAAAGCTGTATAATCATTTCCATTTGCTGATATTTTGTTCTTTTCATAGAACTTTTAATTTCCAAAGGACACATACATTTTAATAATTTATTTTCGTACCTTTTTTGCCAGTCTTAAAAAGGCGATATGGATATCAAATAAAATAAGAGAATATCTCTTAGAAATACTTAAAATTTAATTGATCTATCTATATTGGTTTACCATTAACAACTTTTTAAATTCAAGTTTTTTTACTTTTAAGGGGAATTTTGAAATGGCTTTAAATGCTAAACTTTTACACAGATAAAAGCATTAAATTTTAAGTATTTTTAACAGACATATTTCTTTTTCATTTGATACCCTTTGCGTACGAAAATAAATTTTTAAAATATTTTTTATTAAAATATGTTAAAAGGAGAAAAGATCATCAAATGAAAAACTGAGTACACAGTTCTCCTATATACGACGCACAGTGGTTCAGAATCAAAATTCATCAGGCAAAATTCAACAACTTTTGTTCTAGTAGACATTTTTGAGTTCTGTAAAAAAAAGAAATTAGACAAGGACCCAAGAATTATTTTGAGATATTAAAATTAAAAATCGGCCAAAATGCAATAACTTTTGCTCTAGTAGACATTTTTGAGTTCTGTAAAAAACCGAAATTAGACAAGGGCCCAAGTATTATTTTGAGATATTAAAATTAAAAATCGGATATATTTTAGAAATCGGTCCAAAGTTGACTATTTTTCGTATTTCTCGATTTTAAAGAAAATTAAAATTTTTATTTTTTTTTTGTTTTTATGTTTTTAACATATTTTTACCTATTTGTTCATAATGCGAAGAAAAAATTTTATTTTTTTTGTATTACAGATTTTCACGTTTTTCAGATTTTGAAAATTGAACAAACTTAATTCCTTTTTATGACTTTGTCGAACTGTTTCTCACATATTTTAAGAGATTGTGCACTGATTTTTTATTAGAAATTGTGATTCCTTAGCTTTATTAAGACGTTAAAACTATGTTTGTGCCAAATATAGTTTGGTTGTAATGAATATTGTAAAAAATATCCTTTTTGAACAAATGTTTGATTTTGGACTAACACAACTTTTTTCCTTTTCCTTTAACGAAATATATACATATTTGGAAAGGTTGAAGTGTTCCCAGTTTTGTTAAGGGTAACTTTTGCCTGCACGAAATTGCACCCTTGGAAGATAGGATACATTTAATGCAAAAAGTCAGCTTAATTAAATTCTGAAAAGTAGTACGCAGAAAAAAAGCTGAGTAAATTTTCTTTATCCACATGCTACATTTTATAACAATCGGAGTTCATTTGCTGGAAATATACCAAAAAAAAAAACAAAATTAGCAGACAAATAGAATTACTGCATGAAAACTGCACACAGGCCTCTTTCTTTGACTTCATCGAACTGTTTCTCACATAGTTTTGGCGCCATAATAAAGCTAAGAAACCACAATTTCTAATAAAAAGATCTTAAAATGAGTTCGACAAAGTCAAAAATAGAAATTACGTTTTTTTTTCAATTCGAAACAATACTTCAAGCAATTGAAAAAATAAATATTCTTATATTTATATTTGCACAAAAAGCTTAAATACCATAAAGATTGGTAGGTAGTGGATGCTACAGTTTCTATTTTAGTACAGATTTTGAAAATCCATTATCTCACGTACATAATGCAAAATAACTTATCTTCATGATTCAGCCAATTTTTGCCGTAAAAGTACGAATTTGAATTTGTTATTTTGCGTGTCTATGCAGTCAGAGGAATGTATACACCGAATTCCATAATTCTAGCTGCGGCCATTCGGTTGGTACCATTTTTTCCCCTTTTTCCAATTTTACCCCCTACGACTATCTAAAATCTTTTTATTGTACGTGTCTACGCTATTAGAGGGATGTACACACTGAATTTCATCATTCTAGCTGTATTCGTTTAGTAGGTACTATTTTTATCCCTCTGTACCCATTATATCCCTTGAAAGTACGAATTTGGAAAAAACTTTTTATGTTTCGTGTCTACGCAGTCAGAGGAATGTATACTCCGAATTTCATAACTCCAGCTACGGTCATTTGGTTGGTACCAACTTTATCCCCTTTTTTCCATTTGAACCCCAAAAAGTACGAATTTCGAAAAATTCTTCCATTTTACGTGTCTACGCAGTCAGAGGAATGTATACACCGAATTTCATTATTCTAGGTGCAGCCGTTTGGTTGGTACCATTTTTATCCCTCTATTCCCATTTTATACCTTAATAGTACGAAGTTGGAAAAAAAAATTCCATATTATGTATCTACTCAATTAGAGGAATGTACACACCGAATTTCGTGTTTCTAGCTGTTGTCGTTCGATAGGTACCATTTTTATCCCTTTTTGACCCATTTCACCCTCTACGAAAAAATCACAATGCGCATACCCAATATCAAGTATGTACAAGCAGACATATTGAAAAATATGCTTAAATACTCTAAAATATTAGGGGTTATTATGGGTTTTTTTCAGTCCTTGTGAAGGAAAAATTTTTCCCTTTGGGCCGATTTCGCCCAGTTCGAATATAAGACGTATTTATGCAAATTTTGGACCTCCTAGCTGCTTTCGTTTAGATGGTAGAGTGCTTTCAACAGACGGACGGACGGACATGGCTAGATCGCCTTAGAATTTTATGACGATCAAGAATATATATACTTTATAAGGTCTCACGTCGATATTTCAAGGTGTTACAAACGGAATGACAAAATTAGTATACCCCCATCGAGGAGGTGGAGGGTATAAAAAATAAAAATTTAAATTTTTTAAAAATGGAAAAATACGAAAAGTAGCAAACTTTGGACCGATTTCTAAAATATAACCAATTTCCCGATTTATTAATGTTAATAATGGATTTTGATTCTGAACCACTGTGCGACGTCAAGTATCACGTCTATATGGCATTGTTCAGCACCAAAAAGTACTGTCTCAGAATGTTATACATACTTTGCGTTGTTGTTGAATTTTCGTTTATTTTATTAATCTTCCTAGAGGGTCTTTGATGATTATTCTCCGGGATAATTTTTGTCGCCAGCACATGACCAACTACAGGTTCTTCTTGCAAATGGTCGATTTAGTTTTTTTCTTTTTACTTATTTCTACCTTATAAATACCAATATTTTTCGTTTCAGTTACTTACCGATATGATGTTCCTCCAGGGTATACGACGAACGGTGCGGCATCATGCCAAATATGGCAATATGCCCGTGTATATGTATCGGTTTTCCTTCGATGGGGCCTTGGGCCTGTACAAACGTATGTTGGGCTTACAACGGCCGGGCGTGTGTCATGGCGATGAAATGGGCTACTTATTCAAGTTTGGTTTCTTCAATTTGAGCCTGGATCCCAAGTCAATGGAGGTGCTAGTCAAAAATCGTATGGTGAAAATGTGGACGAATTTCGCCAAATATGGGTAAGACTAAAAAAGAAATGGGAGAAAATAAAAGAATAAATAACTAATAAATGAATTCAATGATAAATAAATATTTTTTGTATATACCAGGAATCCCACACCACCCCATTTAAATGATGATTTACTTAGTACAACCTGGACGCCCGTCAATCGCGATGGAGTTATGGAAAGTCTAAATTATTTGGACATAACCACTAGCATGGATATGAAATTCAATCCCGAACTGGAGAGACAACAGTTTTGGGATTACATGTATGAGCATTACAACGGCAATGCCATGTAGGAAGGGATAGAAGAAATATTATAAAATACACACCCCCATACCCACAAATATACACCATCCCACTTTCACAGCACTTAGAGGAAGAATCTTTTGGGCGAAGGCCACAAGATCTTCAACAACATTTCAATTTCATTTGCCATCTATGTATGTAGAAGAGCGACTACATACAAACTGTCCTTTAGTTAGTGATGTTACTTCACAAAATACGTTTTTTTAGTTTAGTTTGTAGATCTAAAATAATATATATATTTCAAAAAATGAATGTGTTAGTTATACTGCGTTTGCAGTAGGGTTTTCTTGGAATAGGAAAACGCAAGAAGAAAAAAACCCAAGAGCAAACAAGCATTTAATAAGTTATTTTTACAAACCCATGTTATGTGTACATAGTCAAAGAAAATCGTTATCGTTATCATTATTTTAATTTTTATAATTAAACATTTTTTTATTGTCACAATCGATATATACATATAAAAATTTTATAACTTAAATTATTTTTTTAATATTATATTTTTAATATAATTGTTTAATATAAACGTTTTTTTACAAAAAAATAAAGATAAAAATAAAAATTATTAAAATTAAAAGAGTGTTTTTTATGGAACTAAATTGGCAAATCTTACAAATACTGTTCGATGATTTTAAAAGAGAGGTTGACAAGAGTGAGAATGATATCCGAGGCCCCAAGATCTGAATATATATTTGGAAAGAATGCCCCAAAATAAGAAAAAAAGTTGGTCTACATGTTATCGATAACTCGCCTAGTTATCGGAGGTAAAATTTTGGAAAAGTCGAAATAAAAAATTTAATTTTTTTGTAAAAAACTAAAGTAAAACTTTTCGATAACTACCTTCCTTATCAAGACATCAAAAATTGATTTCTTAAATTTTTTATTATTTTTTGCTCATTTGAAAAAATCAGGTAAAAAATTTCGATAAATTTCGAGTTATCGAAATAAAAAATATAGGAAGAAGATGAGTTTTATTGATTACTCAAAAATAGGCAGAAAAAGTACAGTACAAATTTTCTATAACTCGTGTAGTTATCGAGAAATTGTACAATGTAGATAGTCCCACTCAATTTGAAGAAATTTGAAATTATTAGCCCAAAAGCTCAGTTCAGTATTCAGCAGGCCACGCAATTGGAGTATCATCGCTATCGCTTCATTTGGCGTACGGTCATAATGCCCAAGGTCATAACGCCCAAATTGAAAATGTCATAAAGCCGAAAAACGATGCGTTGATTGTATTGTTGAAAAATTTATCTATTTTTTGGGCAATATGTCGTTGCGTTTGGGCATTGCGACAATTTTTCTAGGCAATAAAGCCCAAATCTGCAACGCCCAAAACTATAACGCCCAATCCACGGACCGTCATAAAGCCCAAATTTGCGACTTATTACCCTCTAGATATCCAAGTATCCGAAGGCCCGCAACGCAGAAAACTTTTACTTTTCCTAGCCGGCTTTGGACATATCCCATAGGAGAAAATCTTTAATCCCGGCCGAAGGCCGGCAACGCAAGACATCTTTACAATGCGTAGCCGTCTGTGGACATACCCCATAGGCGAAAATCTTTAATCCCGGCCGAAGGCCGACAACACAGGAATTCTTTACTTTGCGTAGCCGACTTTTGACATACCCCATAGGAGAAAATCTTTACGAAAGCCCAAAGAAGGTCATAAAGCCCAAAAGAAGGTCATAAAGCCCAAACTTCGCGTCATAAGGCCCCATTGAGCTTTCTAACATTTTGATTGGGCGTTGTGACGTTTTTATTGCCCAAAATTGGGCGATGTGCCGATTATTGGGCTTTATGACATTTATCGATTTGGGCGTTATTTTTACAACAAGACAATCAGAAAGTTCATCGCGCGCTTCCATTTTATGGTCAGTTTAATCGCTATTCGGGCTATTGTGACTAAATTTCGCACCAAATTTAAATTGTTGGACATTAAACCACCAACACGCTTACGTAGAGTGCGAACTGAAGAAAATATTGCAGCTGTACCGGCCAGTGTTAATGATGACCATCAATTATCGATTCGTCGCCGTTCGCAGCAATTGGGCCTCTGTTACTCAAAAACGTGGAAATGCCAAAATTGGACTAAGCGGATGGACCATTTGAGGCGTAGTCAAGGTCAACATTTGCTTGCAATAATCTTCAAGCATTAAATTATATGGACCGTACTATCGATTCAAATAAAGATTTCATTAATTTTTCTGAAAATTGGACTAAGCGGATGGACCATTTGAGGCGTAGTCAAGGTCAACATTTGCTTGCAATAATCTTCAAGCATTAAATTATATGGACCGTACTATCGATTCAAATAAAGATTTCATTAATTTTTCTGAATTTTATGTGTTTTTTTTTTTTTTGAAAAACGTTCCTATAGCTTTTAAAAAAACACCCTTTATTTACAGTTTTAAGCATGTTTTTTCAATATGTCTGCTTATATTTAGTTGATATTGGGTGTGCTCATTCCCCCTATAACAAAAACGCGCATCATAAAATGATTCTTATTCGTAGAGGGTGAAATGGGCTAAAAATGAAAAAAATTGTACCTATCAAACGACAACAGCTAGAAACACGAAATTCGGTGTGTACATTCCTATAATTGAGTTAGCGATGTCAAAAACCGGCCTCTTCTGGAAAACAGTTTACGGTTTGTTAAAAAATGTACAATTTTTAAAAAACCAGGTTTCGGTTTTTAAAATTTGAAAACCCGTTAAAGCCGGTTTTTTTACATATAAGCTAAAATAGAACATTTTATATTATTTTTAAACTTTTTTGAGATTATTGAACACAAAAACATTAAACCATAAGAATTGAATGTTGGATCAAATAAGATATGATTTCTTTAGGTATAAATCAATAAAAAACAAGTAAGAAGGCGTTAAGTTCGGCCGGGCCGAATCTTATATACCCTCCACCTCGGAGTGTATTCCACAGTATTACCAGCAGATTAAATGATGTCGACTTTACATAGAAGTGCAGAACCCTATTACGAAAATTGTGATATTTTCAATGTATACTTATGCACACTGTTTAAAATCTAAAGGGTGAATTTTTAAAAGCTATAGGAAAGTTTTTCAAAAAAACACATAAAAATCAGAAAAATGCATGAAATCTTTATTTGAATCGATAGTACGGTCCATATAATTTAAAGTTTGAAGATTATTTCATGCAAATGTTGACCTTGACTGCGCCTCAAATGGTCCATCCGCTTAGTCCAATTTTGGCATTTCCACGTTTTTGACTAACAGAGGCCCAATTGCTGCGAACGGCGATGAATCGATAATTGATGGTCATCAATAACACTGGCCGATACAGCTACGTTATTTTCTTCAGTTCGCACTCTACGTAAGCGTGTTGGTGGTTTAATGTCCAACAATGTAAATTTGGTGCGAAATTTAGTCACAATAGCCCGAGTAGCCACTTCAGTGGGTCGATTAAACTGAAGCGCGCGATGAACTTTCTTAACAGAGCACGCATTTTGATAACAAAATTCAATAATTTGAAGGCGTTGTTCGTTTGTAAGACGATTCACGGTTAAATTATAGACCAAACGGAAGATTTTTGACAGTGAAACAAAACACTGTTTAAACCAGTGTTGCCAAAAAGATAATAGCTAAAAAATCACCCTTTATCTGATATCCTACTTGATTTTTTCAACGTCACAAATCAATATTTTGGGAAAATCTTAAACCTGCGGCATTAAGAGGTCAGTTCAGTTTATACTCGCACCTGGTACACAAATCATCAGTCTCACATTTTCTTGCGTATCTGTTTGTAATTTAAAACCCGGTTAACCGACATGAAAACACTTGTTTCCCCGGTTTGTCGAAAACTCCAATTTGGTGTCGGAGTTAACACCGGTTTTCGGTTTCGGTTTTGACATCCCTAACTGTGTAATTTCAGATTATTTGAAAGCATTCAACATCGACCTTCAAATCTGCATTCGACCGTACTCTAGTTAAATATGACTGTGTAATTATTGTTTTTAATATTTAAAAAATAGATGTGTTTTTTATTTAAAAAAGAACAGCAAATTAGAAATCTTTGTAATAAACAAGAACAAAAACTAAAAATCCTAAAATTGTCGAAAATCCAAGTTATTGCCGTGCAAACGCCCCAGCGAAATGTTCATTTCTAAACTCGTGTATACTTGTGTTCTCATTGCTACACTACATTACTCATCAAGGATACCGATGGTGAGTGTCATCTGCAATACAAGGGTCACGGGATGCTTTGGCGAAGAGAATATTATGAGAAGTACTTTCTCGGACAAACTGGACTTCATTAATTTCTCATTCACATTAATTTGCGCGGCATAGGTCCTTTTTACGAATATTCATTCTACGTGAAATACTGCTGGAATTTATGCTAGATTTAGATGAGATCTCCTGTGGAAAATAAATCTATCTACATATTATTTAATTTGTTTAACTTTTCCGCCTTGGAAACCAAAATTTAACATGTTGCCAGAGTCATCACACGATATCACAATTTCTAATTTCTCTACAGACTACAGCAGTTCGGCCCATCATGGAAGTCTACAATGTCACTTGTTCCAAATACACCGAACGTATCAAAAGAGTCGAGTGTGAATTCCAAAAAATCGCACTCAGTCGTTATGGCTTTAATTTGCGCATGATGTTCGATCGGGATTTGAGCAAAACTTTCCAAGTACGTGTTTGGTGTGACATTGCACCAAAGACTACTAAAAGGGCTATACGTATACTGGATATAAAACTCAACGCCTGTTCGTTTTTGAAACATATGACGAACAATCTGCTGCTAAAGTCGATTTTAAATGAATTTAAGAGGTCCACTAATTTGCCCGCCACCTGTCCATTCAAAGGGGTGAGTAGGAAGAATTTGAATTGGCAAAGAAGTCATCTTGTACATTTTTCCATTTCATTGCAGAATATTTTATATATACAAGACAATTATACGTTAACCGGTGACATTCTACCATCGTCTTTACCTATCTTTAATTTTACCTTTACGGTGGATTTATTCGAAAGGAACAAACAGATGGGAAAATGGCAGGTGATAGGTGCCAAAGTAAACTAAAACTCAAAATATTTTCTTTTCTCAAAATTAAACTTTTTAATATGGTAATATAATACCATATTAAACAGAATGCTATACGTCTGAAACTATAGGCAAAATGGAGTTAATTGGCGTTCAGTTCTTTTCTCATCGAAAGGACTACGAAGATAACATTTAAAAAAATGTTTTAAATAATTATTTGCATCCTACGATGCTCATATAAATATCAAATTAAAGAGGAGAATACCTGTTCAAAATACTTTAAATGTCATGACTCCATCTGCATTAGTTTAGCATTAAAAACCATTTAAAATTCCCCCTTTAAAAAGTTAAATATGAAAAAAAATTAAACCAAAGGGGGAAAACTTGAAATGGTTGTTAATGCTAAACTAATACAGATATAAGAATGGAATTTGAAGTGCTTTTAGCAGAAATTCACCTCTTTAATTTGGCACATATATCGTTAACGTAGGGTGTGAATAAGTATTTAAAACACTTTTTTTTTGAAAAATTATATCTTTTGAATCTTTGAAGTCATTTTAAGCCCAACAGGATGAGGAAATGAAAAACTGAAAATTCGATTTTGTCTATTTTTTGTCAGACGTATAACATCCGGTTCAAGTGTGACACCTTTTTTTAAAATTGTCGTACGTTGCAATAAACCGTGTTTCACTTTTAAAATGCCTCAATTGAATGTACATAATTATTTAATGTAAAACTCTTAAACAAATGAAAACAAATTACATACCGCTAATTAATGTGTTACTGACTTATTTAATAAAAATCTTTTCTTGTCTATAAATAATAAATAAGAAAAAACTAAGAATATATTTCTGCAATATTTGAATCATAAAAAACTACGTCAATGTTTTCATTTTTTGGAGCATTATACTAAGTGAAAAAATGTTATAAGTTAATGTTATAAATATATTGTGGAATTTTATGAGGATCATTTATGTGGAATATCTTAACCCTCTAGGTCCTCTCTTTATGGGTGAATTTGAACTTTTTGAGAAAATGAAAAAAAGTTCTTTTAAAAAGGACATTTAAGAATTAAAATGTGCTACAAAAAATTACCGGAAAATTTCAGTAGGGGGTCACCATAGACTCCAAAGTTGTAAACAAATCTCTTCACGTTTAAATAGCAAAATTACGCGACAATTTATTCAAAAAAAATACTAAGGTTGAAATTTGTTCGATAAAACACCCTACAGTAAACAACTTAAATTTATAGTTTATAATAATTTTACACTAGATCTACACAAACAAGTAAAAACGGCGTTAAGTTCGGCCGGGCCGAACTTTATATACCCTCCACCATGGTTTGCATTCGTAGAAGTGCAGTAATATTACAGGAAAATATAAATTTTTTAATATAGCCAAACCAAAACAAATACAAATAGTGAAAAAATAATTTTATAAATAAATATAATATTTTAGTTATTTCAAACCACGCTTATAAGTCAACACTACCAATACGTCAACTCAAAAAATAAATGTTCTTATATTTATATTTTCAAAAAGCTTAAATACCATAAATATTGGTAGATAGTGGGTTCTACAGTTGGTTGTATTTCCATTCTATTTTAATTCCAAAAGTACAAATTTTGAAAATCCATTATCAGACGTACATAGTGCAAAATAACATAACTTCATGATTTTCATTCATGACTTTTTATTTTGCGTGTCTATGCAGTAAGAGGAATGTATACACCGAATTCCATGATTCCAGCTGCGCCCATTTGATTGGTACCATTTTTACCCCCTTGACGTTTCTACGAAATTAGAATTTCATCATTCTAGCTGTAGTTGTTTAGTTGATACTATTTTTATCCCTCTGTACCATTGTATCCCTTGAAAGTACGAATTTCGAAAAATCCGTTTATTTTCCGTGTCTACGCAGTCAGAGGAATGTATACTCCGAATTTCATGACTCTTACTGCGGTCATTTGATTGGTACTATTTTTATCCCCTTTTTCATTTTAACCCCAAAAAGTATGAATTTCGAAAAATCTGTTTATTTTAAGTGTCTACGTAATCAGACGAATGTTTAAACCGAATTTCATTATTCTAGGTGTAGCCGTTTGGTTGGTACCATTTTTATCCCTCCGTACCCATTGTATCCTTGAAAGTACGAATTTGGAAAAAAACTTTTATTTTTCATGTCTACGTAGTCAAAGGAATTTATACTCCGAATTTCATGACTCAAGCTGCGGTCGTTTGGTTGGTACTATTTTTATCCCCTTTTTCTATTTTGACCCCAAAAAAGTACGAATTTCTAAAAATCAGTTTATTTTCCGTGTCTACACAGTAAGAGGAATGTATTCTCCGAATTTCATGACTCTAGCCGTGGTCATTTGATTGGTACTATTTTCATGCCCTTTTTTCATTTTATCCCCAAAAAGTACGAATTTTGAAAAATCCGTGTATTTTACTTATCTATGCAATCAGAGGAATGTATACACCGAATTTCATTATTTTAGGTACAGCCGTTTGGTTGGTACCATTTTTATCCCTCTATTCCTATTTTACCCCTTAAAAGTACGAATTTGGAAAAAATACTTTTATATTATGTATCTACTCAATTAGAGGAATGTATACACCGAATTTCGTGTTTCTAGCTGTTGTCGTTTAATATGTACCATTTTTATCCCTTTTTTGCCCCATTTCACCCCCTACAAATAAGAATCACTTTATGGTGCACGTTTGTGCTATAAGGGGAATGCAAATATAAACAGAAATATTCAAAAAACATGCTTAAATATGCTAAAATATTAGGGATTATTATGGGTATTTTTAGTCCTTGTGAGGGAAAAATTTTCCCCTTTGGGCTGATGTCGCCCCGTTTCAATCCCCATCGATCTACGACTATAACACGCATTTATGAAAAATTTGAACGTTCTAGCTTCTTTCGTTTAGATGCTAGTGTGCTTTCAACAGACGGACGGACGGACATGGCTAGATCGTCTTAGAATTTTATGACGATCAATAATATACTTTATAGGATCTCAGGTCGATATTTCAAGGTGTTACAAACGGAATGACAAAGTTAATATACCCCCATCCTGGAAGTGGAGGGTATAAAAATACCAACACAATTACACAAAAGCATTTTTGGAACGATCCTAAAATTCTGAAAGAGCAAGTTGAGTAGATCATTTTTGTAAATGAGAGAATTCTTATTGTCAGGTCTATATATTGTGGAATTTTACGAGGATATTTTTTGTGGGTCAATCTGACCCCAAAAAAATACTTTCAAAAAGAAGAAAAAAGGTTTCTAGATTTAAGATATGTCTTGTATTTTAACCCTAGGATAAGTATTAGTATGTTAAGTAGGGTTTGCATCCCGGGATTTCCCGCGGGAAATTTCCCGGGAATTCGCACATTTTCCATTTCCCGTATCACGGGAAATTCGTACGGGAATCCCGCGGGAATTCTATAGAAAATTTTACATATTTCCCGCATATTTTTTTCCATCATTTCCACAAAAAAAATTAAAAATGTTGTATAAAAACTTAGATAACATAACTTTTAATGAGATATGTATGTCAAAAATTGTAGTTGGATGACAACATATTTTTAAGCTGCGTTCGGATATAGACTCAAAATCCACTTTTTGGGATTTTTCTGTCAGGCTTCATATGAAAAAGATAAAATCGGGGAAAAAAAGATTTTGGGCGTGTATCCGAACGCCAGAAATAAAGAATTTAAAGTTTTTGATTCGACAGGACAAAGAACAAACATTTCTTAATGCTATACTCACTATAAATGTGAACGATTCTCCGTCGCGTCCACATTTTCCAAGGGGTTAAGGGTTAATATCTTCCACAAAATTGATTCTCATAAAACTCTTACAATAAGAATTCTCTCATACATTAACTTACAACATTTTTTATACTCATTCCGTTTGTAACACCCTGAAATATCGACCTGAGGCCCTATAAAGTATATAAACTCTGACCGTCCCGTCTGTTGAAAGCACGCTAGCATCTAAACGAAAGGAGCCAGGACGTTCACTTTTTTTCCACATTACTTCTAATAGTTGTAGATCGGTTGGGATTGAAAGTGGTCGAAATCGGGCCAGAGGGAAAGAAATTCCCTCACAAAGACTGGAAATACCCCTTAATATTTCGAGTATTTAAGCATGATTTTTGTGTACAGTAAAGTGATTCTTATTTGTAGGGGGTGAAATCGGGGAAAAAATGGATAAAAATGGTACCTATCAAACGACAGCAGCTAGAAACACGAAAATCGGTATGCACTTTCCTCTAATTGAGTGGATACATGATATAAAATTATTTTTTCCAAATTCGTACTTTTAAGGGGTAAAATGGGAATATAGGGATAAAAATGGTACCAACCAAACGGCTGCACCTAGAATAATGAAATTCGGTATATATATTTCTCTGATTGCGTAAACACATAAAATTAAAGGGATTTTTCGAAATTCGTACTTTTAGGGGGTAAAAGGGAAAAGGGGGATAAAAATGGTACCACGCAAATGGCCGCAGCTAGAATCATGAAATTCGGAGTATATATTCCTCTTACTGCATAGACATGAAAAAAAAATAGTTTTTTCCAAATTCGTACTTTCAAGGGATATAAGGGAGGAATAAAAATAGAACAAACTGGGCGGCTACAGCTTGAATGATGAAATTCGGAATTCTTTAGGAATTAAAATAGGATGGGAAATACGGGTAATGTAAATCATTCCATATTCATCTTCATGTAAACGCTATTCAGGAGAACAGGACGCTATATATCTATTTGTAAATATCGGATGATTGATCGTGAGGTTTGATTTTAAATTGTTTTTTTTTTTTTTTGGCAGATCTCGACTCATGTCAAATTGCTTTGTCATCATGGAAAGACTCACACCACAACAGCGTCTCCAAATTGTTCAGCATTATCACGAACAACAGCGTTCTGTGTGAAAGAAGACCGTGGCGAATCGAATCATCGTCGTTCACAGTTAGAATAGTGAAATTCGGTATGAACATTGCTGTGACTGCGTAGACACGAAAAATAAATATTTCGATATTCGAATCTTTAGGATAAAAACGGAATAAAATTGATACAACGCAAACAGCTGTAGCTAAAATCATGAAATTCAGTGGTTAAACTCGCAAAAATACGACGACTGTTGATAAATTTGGTCCGTGCACCTTAAAAGCTTTATTTTTTGGTAGTTGCCAAATGAAAGAGTTTAATATCTGTAAAAAGAAAATACTTGAAATTTTATGATTCTATCTGTATTAGTTTAGCATTAACAAACCATTTCGACCATTTTCCCATTAAAAATTAAAACATAAATAATGGGGAAGAATTGAAATGGTCGATAATGCTAAACTAATACAGATAGAGGCATGACATTTGAAGTATTTTTACAGATATTCTACTTTTTCATTTGACGTTCATATCGCCCACAAAAGTAAGAAAATTATTAAAATATATATATTTGGGAGTTAAAAGTCCTGTTCAAAGGCCAAACGACCGCGAAATAAAAAACTGAGTATGCAATTTAGCTATTAGTGACCTATAGTTTCAGTTCTATATAATGTCGTTCTTACGAGGGAAATCGTGTCGCTCGGTGTTATTGTAACAGATTATGTTTAGGTTATGGAGAATATGGTTAACCACCATCTTGTGAGGTATTTAGAAACTAATGACTTACTTAATGATCGACAGTATGGCTTCCGTAGGAATCGATCTACGGGAGACCTGATGACACTGATATCCGAAAAGTGGAATCGATCTATTCACAAGCTTGGTGAGAGTAAGGTCGTTGCTCTAGATATCTCCAAGGCCTTTGGTAGAGTTTGGCACGGCGCGCTCATATCAAAGCTTATCGCTTTTGGTGTTGTTAGTGACTTCTCTCGATTTATATCGAGCTTCCTCAGAGATCGAACTATACGTGTTGTTGTAGATGGGTTCTCATCCGACGAGCATAGGTTAACTGCAGGTGTACCACAGGGCTCTGTCCTTTCCCCCTCCCTTTTTCTTATTTTCATCGACGACCTCTTGGATCGGACTTCGAATCCAATACTCATTTGCGGATGACTGCAACCTCTGTCATTCATACTAATTCGATCATAGACCAACTCGTCAAGAAATTGAAGACAAAAGGCTATTGATGGATGAGTCACTCAGCCAGGATTAACTGGCCATTTCCGAATGGGGTCAAGTTAATAGAGTAGATTTTAATGCACTTAAGACCCAGTGCTCCTTGTTGTCTCACAAGCGATTCGCTGATCCAACGGTCATTTTAATGAACAGTGTAGATATTGAGTAATCAGATACTCTTGATGTTCTAGGCATGAAAATGCAATCTGATGTTCGTTGGATTCTAGGCTTCTTAAACCTACACTACTTACATCAGACCAAAGATGGAATACAACTCCCATATATGGTCGGGTGCTCCAGCTTCATCACTGGAGCTACTTGACCGTGTCCAAAGGAGGGCGATGGTGTTGATAGGATATCCAATTCTATTGTCTCCCTTGAACATCGTCGTAGTGTGTGTTGTGTGTCCTTGTTCTATCGTTACTTTCATGGCGTTTGTTCCTCCGATATTCGTGATCTTGTACCGCCCGTGAGAACGTTCGGTAGAGATACGCGACTTTCCAGGAATTCTCACCCATTTGTTATAAATTTGACAACCGACCGCACCACACATTACAGAATGAATTCATTCTTCGCCCGCACTATCCGTATGTGGAATCGACTTCCGGCAGATATCTTCCCAGCTAATTATGATGTTCAGAAGTTAAAAAAAAGTCAACAAACACTACTCCCTCTTTCCTCCTTCCAATACCGTATTTTCCTTCCGCCAACGCAATGTGCTGCATTTATAGGGGACATCCCCTGAGTGTTGGTTCAGTGAAAAAAAAATTAGAGTTTTTCGTATTTATGTATTTTCAAGTTTATGTTTGACATTTGCAAAATGGGACACTATACGCTCGAACAAAATTGGGAAACTTAATTCCAAAGTAGTATTTAAGCAACCTGGAAGAAATTTGCGTGGAAAATTTTCGAGAATAGATTGACCTTCAGTTCAGCCATCATGCAGCTCATTTTCATCTCGGTGGCTATGTCAATAGGCAAAATTGCCACATATGGGGTTCAGAGAACCCACAAGTCACTGTTTGGTGTGGATTTTGGACTGTACTGTACTATGAAAAATTGGGTTGATCGGATGAGGTACTGCCGAGCCCGTCGTGGTATATGATATTGTATTCCGTTATTAAATGACAAAGTTCAACCTTTCCAATAAAACCAGAAATTTGAAAAAATATTCAGTACTTTCTAATTCTAATTTAAAGCTTTAAATGGCCTACCCTATATAGTAATTTCAGTTCGTCGAGTTAAATTATTTTATTTTGAATCGTATCAAAGTGGTTTTTATATGTAAGCCGCCTGTGTGGCTCACTTAAAATTCATTTTTAATATTTTTTGTTGTTGAAACTAATAACTCAATATCAGTAATCTTTGCATTAAAAAAAACATTTCCATTAAAATTCGTAAAATATTCTAAATTTCAAATTGTTTTGTTGCAAACGTCCCCGAAAAATGTTCCATAAAATTGTGTTTATTCTTAGTGTACTATACGGTGCAACAATTATCAGGGTGAGTACAAAGTACAACAAAAAAGAATAAGTAATAATCTATCTTTGCAATCGGTTCTAAGAAAACAAATTGTCAAACATAAACTCGTTTTTCATTCCGCACAGTCTGCCGGGAGTCCTTCCGTCTTGGAAGTCCACAATGTCACTTGTTCCAAATACACCGAACGTATGAAGAGGATCGAATGTGAATTCCATAAAATCGCAAACAACCATTATGGCATTAGTTTAAGCCTGATGTTTAATCGGGATTTGGAGAAAACTTTTCAAGTGCGTGTCTGGGCCAACGTTATGCCAAAAAATGCCCAAAAACATATACGAGTAATAGATATCAAAGTTAGTGGCTGTTTGCTTTTGCAACAAATGACGAAGAATCAAATGCTGAAGATGCTGACGATTGAACTGAAAAGGGTTTCTAATTTGCCAAAATCGTGTCCATTAAGAGGGGTAAGTTCACAGCTCTACGGATTATAATTACATCATGTACAAAGATATACTATTTTTATTACAGAATATCTTATATAGACAGAACAACTTCTCGGTCACGGGTGTCTATTTGCCACCATTAGGACCAACTTTTAATTTCACCTTCAATGTTGAGTTATTTGAAAAGAACAAATTGTTTGGAGCATGGCAGGTTATAGGCGCCAAGATCAAATAAGAGTATTCATAGCAATACTATCCAAAACAAAGATATATATCTCACTAGCGTACCGTAAACCGATATTACATTTGTAATGGCTTTGAGGTTGCGGCAATTTAATGAACCTACATTGTATTGTAGAGTTTAAAACAATTAAAAATAAACAATAAATAAATACACTACGTGTAAATATATCACTGTAAAATTGGCCGGTTTCTCTGCACATTCGTGCCTACTAGGACCGCCTTGGTGGAGATGAAATCTGCCATGGTAGGTATTTTAAAGTTCTAGAACCGGTTATAGATATTGGCCTAAATGAGAATAGATTACCAGACTATTCGGTCTTGCTTATGCCTCTAACGCCCAGAGATTTTTTGTTATTTTCCAATTGGTTTTCCTTGTCTGCGCATAACTTCGTATGTGGAGCATCTTCACTCATTCGACCAATATGACCGAGACAACGCAATCGTCGCATTACAATTCGCTTAATTATGTTTATGTGGGAATATACTATATACTCTCCGTTCTCGAATACTGATCCATAGATTTTACAACACAGCAAAATGAGAGAGTATCCGAAGAAGTGCAAAGTATCCCCATCTTCTGATAAGTTCTGAAAAATCAGATGATCACCAATGAATTTAACATGCAGGTGTGTTCATTAATTTGAAAGCTCGAAAGCTAATTTTCCGCGCAGCTATCTGCGATATAGCGAAGTTCCCTCCCATCATTATACTGTACTCTAACCATCTTAGCTTTACAATGCTTCCTTTGCAGGAAAAGAAATCCGTGAGACCCTTAGAATAGACATCATGACAAATTTTGAAATTATTTTAATTTTAATGGAAACCTATGGAAACTATATTGAAATGCTGAATTATTACATCTGCGATGGGTAATAGTCTAAACATGTAAATAAACTCTATACTAATAGAGCTCGACAGGTGGTGACAAATGCGGACGATTTGGTATGATACTGATATCGGCGATGACTTGGAAATACCAAATTCGTCGTGGGCCGTCTCTACAACCCTCAACTTAGACTACACCATTTAGATGGCAGTAAGCTCCTGCTATCTGACTCACACGAACTCTTTTGGCGTGATCCTTGACTCGAACTGATATGCCTGAGATATGACTGATATGAAGGTGTGGGACAGGGCAGACCCATTCGACGAAAATGAGATTAAGATACAAACGGACGACTACAAAATGAATTATGGAGGTGGTGGTAATCTTTTTTCGACTTCCAGACAGTTGCTTCGTCTTCCATTCAGAAGTCTTCGCAATTAAGAAAAAATCCTTTTTGGACACGATGGGTTGAAAAGACAGCCAAGCTGCCTGTAAAATCTAACTGCATAACATCTACAGTGTGTAAGTCAATGAATAAATAATAAAGGAGTGGAGGAATAAATAAAAAAAAGAGTGAGTTGTCTGTCTGAAGGAATACACGAGTAGATGAGTTGGCATGGTGATCTACTTTAAGTACCCGGAGAATACGGAGTTAGTATCTGTGGTACCTTCATACGAGCTAATCAAGTGGAAAACTTGGAGAATAGTGAAATATACAGACAAAGCTAGGATGAATATACCAAATATCGTACCATATCCAGATGAATAAGAAATAAAATGTAAAAGATCTTCCTTTTTTATATAATTCTTTTTTTTAAGGAAAAGCATGTTAATGTAAAACAAGTAAGGAAAGGCTAAAGTCGGGCGGGCCGACTATATAATACCCTACACCACTCCCTGCGTATGTACCACGCTTTGATTACTAAACCCAGTTATTTCATGGGAGCAATTTTATGTAGTTCATATAAATTATACAGTTACTATAAATTCATCTTTAGTCATATTTAACGTTAATAATATGGTAATTGGTCCAATTATCCGACAGACAAATACAAATTATGCAGTAGCAATAGGTTGAATTGGACCGACATTTCAAAATTTTGGGCCTGGTCCAAAACATGGGCCTATATATTTCTCATTCACGTTAGGTATTCCTAGTTGACAAATACCATGATCTGCAAAAATTGATGACGATCCGATGTAAGATGTAGTTTCTAGAACTGTAATAGATCAGAATGGGCCACCATTTTGGTTATACCAAAGTATGGACATATGGGCATCTCCCAAACAAGTAAAGAAAGGCTAAAGACGGACGGGCTTTCTATATCATTACAATTCAATTCGGTTATTGGTGAAATATAATATGTAAATTTTGGACAAAATCGGTTAAACATTCGGTAGCAACATTTGTATGAGGGCTATATCTAAATCTTAACCGATCTTACCCACTTTCACCATAGGTTTTTTAGTTGGATTATAAGACGTTGTGCCAATTTTAAAGAAAAACGGGTACAATATGTGGATTTTAGAGCGGAAAAAGTCAAATCGGTAGCGACATTTGTATGGGGGCTATATCTAAATCTGACCGATCATACCCACTTTCAGCATAGGTGTTTCTAGTTCGACTATAAAATGTTGTGCCAATTTTAAAGAAAATCGGGTACAATATGTGGTTTCTAAAGCGGAAAAAGTGAAATCGAGAGCGAAATTTGTATGGGGGCTATATCTAAATCTGAACCGATCATACCCACTTTCAGCATAAGTGTTTCTAGTTCGACTATAAAATGTTGTGCCAATTTTAAAGAAAATCGGGTACAATATGTGGTTTCTAAAGCGGAAAAAGTGAAATCGGGAGCGAAATTTGTATGGGGGCTATATCTAAAACTGAACCGATCTAACCCGCTTTCGCCACAGGTATTTCTAGTTTGATTATAAGGTGCTAAGCTAAATTTCAAGAAAATCGGGTACTATATGTGCTTTATAGGGCGGAAAAAGTCAAATCGGGAGCGACATTTGAATGGGGGCGATATCTAAATCTGAACCGATTTCCTCCAAATTCAATGGTCCTTGGCCAGAAAAAATAACTTCTGTCAAGTTTCATGACAATCGGACAACAATTGCGACCTGTAGAGTGCGAACAAGCATAGATGGACAGCAGATGGACGGGCAGACTGACATCGTTAAATCGACTCAGCTGGTGATTCTAAGCCGATCGGTATACTTAGAGGTGGGTCTAGCTCGATTATTTCTTGGTGTTACAAACATTTGGCACGAAACTAACTTATATAACTTATTATAAAAATGAAAGAATGCCATGTTAGCAGCAAAGCTGCGACATAATTTTATTATAAATGACATTGTCCTTGAAAGATACTGTAGTATGCTAGGATGTAAATTACCACTGTTAGATTTAAGATATTTTATATTGTGTAAGGCTGAAATGAATTCAATAAAAGCCAAATCGTTTGCGCGCAAAATGAAGCTACAATTGAATGGAATGTTGTCTGAAGACATATTTTTCGAACAGAACTGCACCACATATCATACAGGCGCAAAACAATCGATTTATTAAAAGAACATTTGATGAATGCGTTATTTTCGAAATGGCCTAGTGATTGGCCACCAAAGTTGGTTACACTTGGTAAAGAAGTAAAGAAGATTATGTAGAGAAATAAAAAGAAATTTTGAAGAAAAGACTTTTTGATTGGAACAGAAAGGAGACCCTATAATTCTGAAGGGGCATGTTGAGTAGACCATTTTTGCAGAATAATCAATGAGAAAATTCTTATTGTCAGAAATATATTAACACGATCGCCTGCCCTGCTAGCAACCGAACCAAATAAATGTCAAACTTTTTGATACACTTTGTTTTCTGTCTAAGAAAACAAAAACCAATTATCTCGAACCTGTGTAAGTAGTTACAACAAAACTATGAAAAGAAAAAATCAAATAATAAAAAAACAAAACAGACAAATTGGATATTTTTGCAAAATTATCATTTAAGCGGGAGATATGGCTAAAATGATTTGTATGAATGATATTTTTATTTTGTAATTTTCTCACGATCTGTCCAACGTATAATTTTGCAAAAAATATCCAATTTGTATTATTAGTTTACCGTGCTCTACCCACTTTACCCACTTTTTTTATCGAAAAAATACCTTTCTTCCAAAAACATGGATGAATTTTAACCCTAGTATTTTTTTGTATAAGTAGGCATGTAATTTTACCATTTAAACGTAAAGAGATTTATTTACAACTTTGGTGTCGTTGGTGACACCCAATGAAATTTTTCGGCATTTTTTTTCGTAGAACATTGAAATCCTTAAATGTCCTTTTTGAAATGACTTTTTTTCGGTCAAATTGATTTGACTCATAGCCACCATTCACAAATTTCGATCCCTTTTTGAGATTTTCCGGATTTTTACAGATTTTCTTCAAATTTGGCGTAACACCTTATATTTCAACTACAAACATTTCTGGTGAAAATGGGTCAAATCGGCCCAGATTTATATAGCTCCCATACAAATGTTGCTCCCGATTTGACTTTTTTGATTTAGAAACAACTTAAAATTTAACCGATTTTTTTCAAATCCGGCAGAACAACTTATATTTACACTAGAAACATCTATGGTAAAACTATATGAGATCGGTTCTGATTTATACATAGCTCCCATACAAATGGCGTTCACGATTTTCAAGGAATTCAATTGTAGTGGAGTAGAAAGTATAGGGTATCATATAGTCGGCCCCTACCGACTTTAGCCTTTCCTTACTTGTTTTCACTTCGAATAATGCTCCCTTCGACAAAAAATAAAAACTTTGACACACTGTAAACAGAAACACAGACCAGCTCAGACTATAAGTCTATTCTGCAACAATTGTCTACTCAACACGCACTTTCAAAATTATAGAGTCGCTATTCTGTTCCAATTAAAAAGTCTTAATTTGTTGGACAGTGTTATTTTATATTGATATCCTTTAATAACAGTATTGAAGCCACATCGATTTATGAAGGTATGTATAATAAAATGAATGTTTTGAAAATGACGTAGCATTTTCAATTTAAATTTGGAAATTTCCAATTGATATTGAGGCAATTGTAATTGAAATTAAAATTTTCCATTTAAATATGAGAAATTAAATAGAAATTTTTAATTCCAATTGAAATTTTCTCAATATGAAATGAAAATTCTTTGTTTTAATTGGAAAATCTCAGAAGTTTTCAACTGATCCTGCTTATTTAACACATTGAGTGCCAAGCGGTTTTGACGCAAACCTTCCCAGGAGGCCTAACATTTTTTTGGCTATAGGTAAAAGCAATCACTGTTGTGGCACCCCACAACGGGTTAGGTGTTAAAATGTGTTGTGTAACGATGTGTTAAAAATCCATTATACTTTGCGTTGTTGTTGCATTTTCGTTTATATTCTTAATCTTCCTATATGGTCTTCGATGATCATTTTCATGGACAATTCCACTTCGTTTTTTATCGCCAGATACTTGTAAATGATTTATCGATTTTTCTTTTCATTTATTTCTACCTTATAAATACAGATTCTTGTAAGTGGTCTATAGATTTTTTCTTTTTATTTCTTTCTACTCTATAAGTACCCATATTCTTGATTTCAATTACTTACCGATATGATGTTCCTCCAGGGTATACGAAGAACGGTCCGGAATCATGTGAAATATGGCAATATGCCTGTGTATATGTATCGGTTTTCCATCGATGTTGCCTTGGGCTTATACAAACGTATGTTGGACTTACAATGGTCGGGCCTGTGTCATGGCGATGAAATGAGCTACTCATTCAAGTTTTGTTTCTTCAATTTGATTCTGATCTGAAGGTGCCTGTCAAAAATCGTATGGTGCAAATGTGGGTAACACTGCAAAAGAAATGAAAGAGGGAAATACAAGAATAAACAACTTAAAACTAATAAATGAGTTCAATGATAAAAAATTTGTTTACACATTCTAGGAATCCCACACCACTCCCCGTCAATCGCGACGAAATTATGGAAACCCTAAATTATGTGGACATAACCACTAATATCAATGTGAAATTCAATCCTGAACTAGAAAGACAACAATTTCATTTTAATTGTATGAGCATTACATGTAGTAAGACAAAATATTATAAAATACACACCCCCATACCCACACATATACACCATCCCACTTTCACAGTACTTAGAGGATGTTGAACAACATTTCAATTTAATTTTCCCATCTATGTATGTAGAGAGGGACTACATACAATCTGTCCTTTAGTTAGTGTTGTTACTTTTCAAAATACGTTTCTTAGTTTAGTTTGTGGATCTAAAATAATATATATATATATATTGTTCCATAAATGAATGTGTTAGTTATACTGTGTTTGCAGTAGGGGTTTCTTGGAATCGGAAAACGCAAAAAAGAAAAAACAAGAGCAAACATGCATTTAATAAGTAATTTTTACAAACCGTTGTTATGTGTAAATAGTCAAAGCATATCCTTATCATTATTTTATTTTTTTTTTTAAATGAACATTTTTTTATTCACACAATCGATATACATATAAAAAATTTATATCCTAAATTATTGTTTTATTATTATAATTTTGTTAACATTGTATTTTTTATAATTGTTTAATATAAACGTTCTTTTTACAAAAAAAAATAAAAATAAAGTAAAAAAATATTAAAATTAAAAGAGTACTTGTTTATGGAACTAAATTGGCAAATCTTTCAAAGACTGTTCGATGATTTAAAAAGAGAGGTTTGTGTAAACAACTTAAAAAGAAACTCTTTATTTAGACTATTTTTTGGCCGTCGACAGTACAAATACTGGGGCCGAGTGATACAGATACATTTGTAGTAGAAATATGGTATCGTCGAGTGATAATTCCGCTTTGGAAAGAGTTTTAATGCGATTTTTAACTTTATCCAAAATTTCACGTTCAGGCGGTGTTAAAGTTTCCAGGATCTGGAAAGGCAAATGAATCAAGAGTTAAACAATAATGTTAAATGCTTCTGTATTTAATGAGGAATGACTCATTGTGATAACGATGACGATAATGGATGTTTTTCTTATACGTTTTCTGTGTCCTGTAAAATTTCTGTAATTGATCCATTGTTATTTGTTATGTATTTGAAGGACTTGTCTTCGATGTTCTTGCCAGTTAATGATGTACAACTTTTGGTTTAATTTCGTTTTTAAGCGAATCATTCAGCATGATCAGGAGTTCTCACCAAGTTTTTTTTAAGGACCCCCTTTAATATTTCAGCAGCATCTTCTTAAGATATAATTATCCAAAACTGTATCCGTATCTCTGTCCGTTGAAATATCAATTTCCAAATTGTCCGTATCTCTTTCCTTTTAAATATCAATTTCCAAATTGTTAAGTCCGATCACTTGCGGTTATATGCTCAATTAAAGGTGACTATGATGGCTACAGTTGTTGCGAATTTCACATAGAAACAGTGGCCAGACGACAAAAAAAAATAGAAAAAACATATCTTTCTTGTGATAAATTCATAAAAAAGAAGAGAAATCGTGAAAAAATCGAAGATTTTTGTGATGGCTTTTGGCTCCATCTCACGAACGGCTTGCTCGATATTCAGCTTAAGATCGTGAAAATTTAATGGATTTTTGGCATAACATCCGACCCCTCAAAAAAGTCTAAAAGCTCCAAATCACAGCTGCTGATAACACGACTGCCGAACTTGGCGCGCAAAAATTTTTTTTTTGGCCAGGGATGTGTGGCATGGCGGATCATACTGCTGAAAATGTCCAAGCTCATGTCTTCAAACTCCGACCAGAAAAAATGTCTCATCTTGCCTCTGACGACATGTACCTTACATGCCGTCCACTAGCATGCCAATCTCACAAAATTTTAGCACAAACGTTCATACAGCAAGCACGGTTGGTGTCTCATTTCGACCGACTTCCTTTCAATAAACACACAGTTTAGGTTATTTATATTCCCAATGTTCTTCAATAATTCCGATTAATTTCTTTCCACGAAGATATGACACTGACTATATATCATATAATTCAAAAAGAAACCACTACATGGACCAAACTGTACAATTTCTTCATATTATATACATATTTTATATATGTCCTCTCACCGTACATGGATGTTTGGACCAAATACTTTCATGACTTTTTAATACGTTTATGTGCTTTTAATATTTGGTTGGTGTACACAATATCTTCAGAACGGAATTAAAGAATGCATTCAAAGCACATACAGTCGATCGAATTTCTCTACTTCGTAGTTGTAGGGTCCCTTTAAAGAGACATCATGAAAGAAAAATTGTGTGTCGAAGCCGTTCGTAAAATCATCACAACAACTTTTTTATATATATATATTTTTTAATTTTTTAATAAAACTAAAATTTTTATTGTTAGTACCTTTAATAATTGTACTCTCAATTTGGATATATTGGTCCGATCATACCCGTTTATATGTTCAATTAAAGGTAATTATTATATCTTAAAATGCTACCAATTAAACTTTGACATAGAAACAGTGGTTTTGGAACAGCCTCCAAAGTTTTGGGAAACAATTTTCGCATCAATATTCGACATTCGCATTGGCGAAAGATCAAACGCCCACTAATCCATGTACGTTATTTAAATATAAAACTATATTTTATATTTTAATTCGCCATTAGATAGCTTCAAAATACGCGAAATACATAATCGTTAATTGATTACAACGCATTACTTCAATTACATCACGTTTTTTTAAGGATAATTATTAAGGCAAACATCTTTTTTGAAAATTTAGTATTTATTAGGCGTAGAGATACGCCTTTTGCACGTTTTGGCCAATTTTCCCGATCTTTCTGATACAGGAAATTCGTATGTTATCCCATTATTGAGTGGCGGCGAATACGGCGGTCTAATTCATCCCACAAATTTTCGTTGGGATTCATGTCTGGAGATTGGGGAGGAGGATGGAGCACTTTTGGACAGTTATAAAGAAGCTACTCCTGGATTAAACATGTGTTTCGGATCAATGCCCTGATAAAATTTGAAGTTATCCTGAATATCTAGAATTGGGTTTACAAAATTGTAAACCGAACAATAATAGCCACGTTATGGCTTAGTGGTGTGTGGACAAAGCTTCAAATAGACAAGACTATACAAATATAGCTGTAAGAAACAAATTACGGTTTTTTTTAATATGTATCGAGGGCTTATTTTCAATCTAACTGCTTTATTCGCAAATTAGCATCCACTTTGATGAACTCATGTTCTACAATATTAATAGAATATGCCTAACAAACAACCTGACTATAGTTTCCTCAAATTCGCGTTATTGTAGCTTCTATGGTAGATAGGCAGTATTGGTTCAAAAATGAAATATTTCTGAAAGAAAATAAGGAAATAGGTGCAGTATATCAAGATAGTATTTTCCCCTTTCAGAATGTAATAATGCTCCACGCGTCACTATTTTATCATGTAAGAAGCAAAATACTTTTTTGAGATTTTTTAACATGTTTTAATTTTTCGCCAAATATCTAAGCCGTTCTTTGTGTTACATTGAGTTTTAATAACACAAACTATTCTTTATGTTCTTATACATGTATGTAACATGAAATAAATTTACTTTATCAAAAATAGCGATTCATTAGATTCTGAAAAGGCAAACAACTTTTTTTATATACTGTATGTAGACATATTTGAATTGTTTCAAAATTAAGTTTGTTTAACGGGTTTGGTGGGAGATAGATAAAATCGGTAGATACATTTGTATAGTGCTATATATAAATCTCGACCGATTTGCTTCAAATTAAATAGCGTCCGTACTTGGTCCGCAAAACTCATTTATGACAATTTTTGTTATGATCGGGCAGTAAATGCGGCATTGCATTCATAATATTCATAAATAAGTATCTTTGTAGATAGACAAATGATAAAATGCAGGATATATAGTATTAAAAGTGTTATTTTTAAATGATGTAGATGCAGATGGGGCAGTGAAAAGTTTGGCATAAAAAAATTGGTGATTCCATTGGAACGAGTGTGACACTTTTCCTTAAATATATTTAAATATCTTTCATATTCATTGACGGAGATTTTTGCTATATTGCCAATTGAAGACGTCAGGTTAATCGGTATATTATTGTATACTACAAACTAGAGCATTAGCTTTGAAGAAAATCTTGAGGTTTTACTTATTTTCTTGAATTCTGTAATATTCTTCCATTACGACTTTTTTCATTTTTGCTAATCAAAAGAGTAGAGAGAGTTCATACGCCTGCTTCTAAAGTATACATCTCCGACATCTCTTTATGAATATAGGAAATATAGGATATTTAAATTGTAACGGGCGTGACATTTTGACAGAAATCCTCTTACAACACCAGTCTATATCTGGAAAAGGAAATGACCTATTGTTGTCATAATTTTTTTGAATAATAATCAAAAATATGTATTATGAGAAGTATAAACATTATGAATGTTTATCGGTGTTTTCTTAAATTATAAATGTAAATTATACATGTAGTGGAGTAAAAATTTAAAAATAGTTTAATTTTGTTTTTATCGAACTACTGTTTTCATAATGAAACATCATTCCTGATTTGGGTTAGCATAAATCTAAACTTCTTTCTTCCCTTAAATTTTATTGCCGCTATCCTTCTTTCACTATGTTTCTCTTGTTTCTAATATGACAATCATAATGGACCAATTAGCCTCCAAGGGGAGTACCATTAACCTAACTGTGAGCTGTCATTTAGGATAGGTTATGTCATTTGACATAAATGACAGCTCACAGTCATTTGACATAACCTATCCTTGGATCACATCCAAAATGCACAATAATTAATAACATTAAGAATCGGCGTTATTTCCATAAAACATTTACCTCAGCTATATATTCCTCGGATTCTCCTCTCTCCTTCATGGTGGCAACAATACTATCCAATTTCTGAGACTTTTCTATCAGACGTTTGTGCTCATTTTTCTCATAATTCGATCGTGTGATGTCGTTATACAAGGACTTGAAACATATGTCCAATAACATTTTGGTAATCTAAACCATAAAATAGAGTAAAGAGCACACAGCCGATTAAAATACAAAAATATTTGGTATTAACTCCAACAACTTACCTGTTTATATTTCAAAAAGAACAAATAGAAAGCTTTGGCCGGTCCCGTACCCCCACCACCTGCTTTGCGTATAGTTTTAATTTGTAGAAACTGTTCCTGGAACAAATTGTACGATAACAGTTTTGCTTCTTTGGCAGGTATCATGGCTTCCTTTTGCAATTCCTCTTGTTCGATATACTTCTTGACGCGTACCACACGAAAAATACGCGAGGCCTTAGAGCCAAAACGTTCGGTAATGACGTTTTCTATACAGGCCAAGGCTAACGATTCAAAAGCGGGCGCCAAATCGACCACATATTGACCACCGCCCATTTCACCGATTTTTCGAATGAAATGAAGCGAATCATCGGCTGGAAGAAATTGCATACATTGTATAATGATAAATGATTATTAGATTATAATTTATTATACTACCTATTAAAGCCACATATTGATCCAAATGTCGGATCAAATCTAAATTATTTGAATTTTTCTCCACCAATTGTTTGACTTCAACGATGGTGAAAGGATTAGAATATTGCTGTTAATATAAAAGGGTAAATTTAAATAAAGAATATGAATTATGTATTTTTATATTACTCTTTGCCAAGGATCTGTTCTTTCGTACATCTGCTTCAATATGTATTTAAAACATTCAGCTGCACTGGCGCCCAGTTTACGTTCCACAGCACCTATCATAAGATTATCGCGGAAATCTTGGTGAAAACGGCTGAAATTTATTTGCCAAAATATTGCTGGAAATAGAAAATGTGATTGGTCAATCGGAGTTTCAATAATAATATATAAAATAAGTCAAGACACTTGTGAAGAAAATGGAGTTCCTGGTATTTCGAGGTCTGTCAGAATTATATTCAAGTAAAATGAAATTCATTAAATAATTATTTAAATTGGTACGGCAAACTTAATATATACGCCCGCCTATCCTAAAAATTACATTAATTTTGTGAAAGGGCAGATCATGGAAAGCTACATGTCTATAGATTAATTTAAACCAATTCAAATTGGGTGGTCAAATCGCATTAGTTATGGGTAAACGTTGGAACTTATAGTTGTGTGATTTAAATAGCCCATTTTCACCAAGTCTGGTTACATAAAGTTAGGACTAAGCTAACCAACAGTTATAGCTGTCAATTTTTGGGGTGTTTCACATAAATAACTGTTGGATATCTCTAACCAGAACCGGAAATGAAAAAAATATTTGAACTTTGATGAAGTCTATTTTGCAAAAAGATCAAAATCGATTTTTCCCATTACCCCTGATAAATTAATATATTCTTCTTTACCTGAATCTCTCAGTTGCGTAGGTTGTACAGTGCCAGCCTGTATTTTAGCCAACATCGACAAATCAATTTCAGGCGGATTAAATAAATCATAATCTTCAATGTGTAATTTGGGCACAGCATCCGGTTCGCCTTCAGTGCTCATTAACATCGGCAGTTTTATCAAATAATTGTCACGTATCATTGTTACGAAGGTGTCACGTATGGTCTCCAACTTTTCAGTGATTTCGTTGTTAGAGATACATTTCAAAAGCGTATTGGAAGCGGTCTGCGAGCCACTATGTAAAAGTTCTTCTGCAATGGCAGCACCCACCGAACCGTATTTGGTTTGGATCAAGTGGACATACCTACAACAAAAAAAACATTAATGAATTGACTCCCTTTTTGCAAAAAAAGACCACTTACCTGGAATATCGTAAAATGTACAAAATCTCATCACGTTTAAGAGAATACTCCGCAACAAAGGCATTCGTTTCACTGACTTGGAAATTGAGCAGTTGGTATTTGATCAAAATACCCAATGCTGTGGATACCTTTGAACGAGTACACAAATAAATTAAAATATTTCACATAGCCAATTATTTACCATACGTACCTCTCTCCTGGTCAATTTTGTTGACTTCACAATATTACTGAGTGTCCTGGCATTTGCTGCAAACAAACAATCGCCCACCAGTTGCACCGATTCACCAAAACATTGTTTCAATATTACCGAACATAAATTCCCATAATCTATAGACATTTTGTTTTAATTTGTTGTTGAAATAATGATATTAAAACTTGTTATTTTTGGTGGTTTTTAAAAATCTGGGTTTATGGAAAATGTAAACAAACGTGGGAAATGTCATTTGCACGTTCCTAGACGCGTTGCCAGATTTACGGATGCCGGTAATCAGCTGTTTAGTTGAAAAATTACCGACTCAACCTATTGAAAAGCGCTGAGCGATATCGACACTAGTGTGTATAGGAATGTTTACACATGACAATTTATTTAGGGTCATTTCTCATAGTCCGGTTATAATTTATCGCCTAACCGGCCGTCCGCCGGAATCGAACAGCTGGTGGTGCTTTGCTGTAATGAAAAAAGATGTCCATCAATTTGTATCGAAATTGAACACCAAGTAAATTTAGTTATTTATACAAAAGGCGCACATGTGTAATTTACACATGTACGAGGGAAATTTAGCATTTACTTGGATGACTTTTGTCAACTCTATATAAAAAGATTTACAAAGTTGAATTCGGTACTTTTACACAAGTTTTTTTTTCTGTGTGTAGAAAATAGTTGCTATTATGTACCTTAAAATATTCCATCATGTTCTTTTTCCCAATTTAGAAATTTGTAGTTTTTACACAAGTTTCTTTGTTAAAATTAATTAGTTAGTTGGATAATGGTGTAAGTATGAATATGTAAGTTGCCAATTTTATGAATTTTGTAGCAGATACTTGCAAAAATACGTATATGAGCAAAGGTTTCTATAAATTTGTCAAAGTGAATTTCGACAATTGGAATTACAAGAAAACCAAAAGCAACAGAACAAAGAAACAACAGACGCAGAAGTATAGTGAAATTAAAATTTATTTATTTTGCACTCGCGAAATGAAGATTTATTAATCTTTTAATTTATTAATATAAATTTTAGTTACATTTCGGAAGTCTGGAATATAATATGATGTTCTCCTTCAATTAATGTCAATGAAGTTCATTTAGGAATTGTTGGAGCAACATTATGCAGTCTCGACAAGTGATGCCGCAGTGGTATTTATACACTACGCATAACAACATTTGGTTCTCCGCCCGGTGGTGCTGGGACATAAAGGGTGATTTTTTAAGAGCTTGATAAAACGCATAAAATTTGCAAAATCTCATCGGTTCTTTATTTGAAACGTTAGATTGGCCCATGACATTTACTTTTTGAAGATAATTTCATTTAAATGTTGACCGCGGCTGCGTCTTAGGTGGTCCATTCGGAAAGTCCAATTTTGGGCAACTTTTTCGAGCATTTCGGCCGGAATAGCCCGAATTTCTTCGGAAATGTTGTCTTCCAAAGCTGGAATAGTTGCTGGCTTATTTCTGTAGACTTTAGACTTGACGTAGCCCCACAAAAAATAGTCTAAAGGCGTCAAATCGCATGATCTTGGTGGCCAACTTACCGGTCCATTTCTTGAGATGAATTGTTCTCCGAAGTTTTCCCTCAAAATGGCCATAGAATCGCGAGCTGTGTGGCATGTAGCGCCATCTTGTTGAAACCACATGTCAACCAAGTTCAGTTCTTCCATTTTTGGCAACAAAAAGTTTGTTAGCATCGAACGATAGCGATCGCCATTCACCGTAACGTTGCGTCCAACAGCATCTTTGAAAAAATACGGTCCAATGATTCCACCAGCGTACAAACCACACCAAACAGTGCATTTTTCTGGATGCATGGGCAGTTCTTGAACGGCTTCTGGTTGCTCTTCACTCCAAATGCGGCAATTTTGTTTATTTACGTAGCCATTCAACCAGAAATGAGCCTCATCGCTGAACAAAATTTGTCGATAAAAAATTTCGAACCGAACACTGATTTTGGTAATAAAATTCAATGATTTGCAAGCGTTGCTCGTTAGTAAGTCTATTCATGATGAAATGTCAAAGCATACTGAGCATCTTTCTCTTTGACACCATGTCTGAAATCCCACGTGATCTGTCAAATACTAATGCATGAAAATCCTAACCTCAAAAAAATCACTCTTTATTTTGTATTTAGTAATGAAAACAGCAGCGGGCCTCTGTTATCCATTGGTACCAAAGCCAGTGCGTGTTTGGGGAAAGCCGAAAAACGTACAATTATAACAAGGTAAGTGTGGCTATGTGTGTTTTCAACAGTTTCTTTCGTTTACATCATCCACCGCAGTAACAACCTCCAACAACAACAACAACAATATTGATCAACAAATACTGTTGTTTGAGAACAATATACAACAGAAACCACAAACCCATATTGTTGCTGTTAACTCATCGCAACAGACAGCAGCTACAACATCAGCCTCATCTGTACGTCGATGCCCAATCAAAACACCAGCAGCAACGACAACATCAATCCCACCAAAAACAATAGAAGCATCAAAGAAAAACAGCCTTAATATCCTATGAGTATAATATTTAAAATAAACATTTTTTGTTTCCAGATGGATGAACAAAAACCAAATTAAGTCATCATAGAGAAATAGAAAATCAATAAAAAGATTTAGGTCTTTCATATTATTAAATTTAGTTAAAAAAAATCCAAATTAGATAAATGAAACATGTCGTTGGATTACTTATATTTTATCTATTTGTACATTTATTTCTTTATTTTTTAAATACTGGTAAATGCAAATTGTTTAAGAGAACAAAGTGATTTGAAATACAGCCAAACATACAAGGTAATTTTACACAATCAGTAGTTTTTTTTGGTACCAAATTAAACAAAATTAAAAAAAAAACATTTTTCCTTTTTGGACTTGCGCCTCGATAACTATAAATTTGACTTACACCGGATAATGGATACAACTGGATAATTATACAGGCTATGCCCAACATTTTGAACATGAAACTATTTTTTATACACACATTAGGCATGTTCGATTGGGCTTACTAGCTTACAAGTAAGAGACTTGAGAAGTTGGCAACGTTGCTACTCATTGGTTTTTCTTAAATGAATTAACAGGAAAAATCTGGCAGCATAACTAAGAGAGTAGTAAGCTACTTTCTTGTTAAGCGAGTAAATTCCATACAAAAATTAAGCTAGTTAGCCCAATCGAACGGGCCTATTGATATTGAAGTTGGCGACAATTAAAAAATACTTGGAGTGAAATTTTAACATTTTATTTCGACTTTTCGTTATTGCAGCTTAGTTATCCAGTCTTAAAGAAAGACAGCCCTAAGCCATTTCTACAAAATATTCAGACGAGATGCTTCAACTTTTAAATGTCAAATATAATATATACATGACGCATTTTTAAACCAAAAAATTGACACAAACAAAACAGAAAAGCTTTAAACGTTGCTATTTATTTATTACTTTGTAAATAAAAGGGATTTTTTAAACCGGCTGTGATAACAAAAACATTAGCAACGAGTTATTTTTTTAATCAAAACAAAAAATATTTTTTCACATCTAAAATATAAATATTTGTAAAAAAAAACAAATTAAAAAAAAATTATTTCGATAACCATAAATTTGACTTACACTTGATAATTGTCGAGGCTAATAGCCTTGCTACACTGCATGCGAAATCTAGTTTAAATGATATAAGGTCGATTTTCAAATGTCAAATTTGTATTTATTTTTAACATAAAACTATTTTTTCAAAATTTGTTTCTATGCACACATTGATATTTTAAAAAAGAATTTTTAATTTTGAGTGAAATTTGCAGCTTAGTTATCCAGTCTTATAGCCTTGTCACACTGCATGCGGAATCTAGCTGAAATGACATAAGGTCGATGTACAAATGTCAAATCACTTACTTATTTGAAATTTGAAAATCGGCCTTATATCATTTCAGCTAGATTTCGCATGCAGTGTGACAAGGCTATTAGTGAAAAATAGCCATAAAAAATTATTTGTATATTACAGTAGAATCGGCGCATTTCCAAAATGCAAAACAAAAAAATTAAATAAATAATTTTTAGAAATTAATCGAAGTCAGCTTGAAGTGGCATACATATGTCAGATTACATACAAATTTGACATTTGTAAATCAACCTCAAGTCATTACAAGCTGAAATCGATTGATGTCGCATGCAGTGTGACAAGGCTATTACTGATCTCTTAAAGCCTTTTCAGACAGAAATGACATAAGGTCGATTTTCAAATGTCAATTTTGTATGGGATCTGACATTTGTTAATCGATCATGTGTCATTTCTTTTAGATTTGGCATGCAGTGCGACAAGGCTATAAGCAACTTTCTTCTTACTCCTGTTTTCATGTATGTACATTGTACATAGCTCCGTTAGCCTAAAGTCAGAGCTAACCAACAGTTATAGCTGTGTGGAATTTAATATCTATAACAGTTGGTTAACACTAACGGAACTTCAACAGGGGTTAAGCGAGTAAATTTCTTACAAAAATTAAGCCAGTAAGGTCAATCGAACAGGCCTAATATTTAGCAAAATGACTCACGACTCTCTTTAGTACTTCATTTCAAATGCTCTCTCGCACGTGCACTATGGGATTTCGGCAGAAATTAGTGATATGATTCTTTAGCTATTTTATATCTGATTCATAATTTATTTGTCTACATCTTAACATTTAAAATTTGGATTTCTCCTTTTGCATTTGCACACGTGAATTTACTAATAAGAGCGACAAGTGGTGACATCTTCCTAAGTGTTGAATATATAATAATAAATATGGTTTATGAATTTATTAGAAAACAAATTAGTAGAAATTTTAGATTACGAATCGAAGACTCAATCGAAAATAAACAAAATTTCACTTTCAATGATAACAAATTATTTAATAGGGCATATGAGAGATTTCAGTTCTCAATATTAGACTCTCTCTCTCTTTTATACCACACTAGTTATGTTAATGGAAAGAGAAAAGGTAAGAGAAAACCACGTGGATGATAGAAAATTAAACAATAACGTGTTTGGAACAATAGACGATAAATGCCAATGACGTATGCCGTTCGTGAAGTACGCAGTTGTCATATTCATTTAAAATATATGCATTTGTGTGTATTTATATGTATGCATGGTATTGTGGCATATCAATAAAAACCATAAAAGCGAAAGCAAAATGTTTCATATTATTTTCGCTCATTCTAATAGACAAAAAACATGTGCTTATATTAGAAGCAGACATTCTGGCATCGAAAGTAACTTCTTCAAATATTCATACTATGTAGAAACATCCAAATAACTATGTTTGTATATGATAAAAATAATAAAAAATAATATCAAATACTAATACTGCTCTTAGCTTTAAGTTTAAGTTGACTTTAATAAGGGTATTCACTCCTGCCAGGAAACAGAAGAAAAATCGATGGAATCGAGGCGTTTTTTGATAGAAACAAAATAAAAAAGTTTTGTGTATCTGTAAAAAATATCCTCGATTCCTTCCTAATAAATTGCTTTCGTAATGCTGACATCAGATATACACCCTAAATTCAATCCAATTAATTGGATTTTTTTTCGTATTGATAGACAAAAACCGTAAAATGAATTTTCAGTGTATATCCGATCTCTGTATAAAAACAATATCAAATTAGATTTCGAAATTTCTTTCAATTCATAGTCTTGTTTGTCATGCGAAATCTAGTTGAAATGACGCAAGGTCTATTTACAACTGTGAGATCTCATACAAATTTGACATTTAAAACTCGACCTTATGTCATTTCGGCTAGATTTCGCATACAGTGTGACTAGGCTATCAGCCAATTTTCAAATCTTTACATAATTTTGTTCAAAATGCAAACTTGAACTAACTAAAAACAGGCAAATAAAATACAACTGAAGATATTTGTACATGCCCTACGGGGTCGAATTCACTGTGGGTTTATCAGCCGATTCAACACGGTAAAGAGACACGTTTTTCTTTTATAGAAATTTAATCTATCTGCGGGATCACGGTTAACAATTTGGCAATATACACTGTAACCTCAAATGCGCAGAATATTTTAGACTTGAAATTGAACTTTAGCTTAAGTAAAATTATAAAATAAACAAATAAAGGATTTAAGGAGAGGAGAGGATATGAAATAAATCCAATCCCAATCCATTTCAATCCGTATATTTCAAGCGTTCTGCTAAACAGTTTAAATAGAAATGAAAGTTTCAGTTTGGTAACACTCGTAATGAAGTCTCGCTATCTGCTTTCGGCGTCATCGTCGTAGTCGTCGTCTCGCACATAACACGTAGTCGCACATACTCACACTAGCAAACACACCCTGTCTTAAAGGCATCATCAATGTAAAGAACAAAGCCAGCCTCACTCACTCAATATTTGTGGAAAACAACAAAATGTCTGAGGGAACTTTAGAATTACACAAACAACAACCTGTTTGACGAGTTTGGTTACTTGCTACATCAGCACAAACAACATACATAGACGTCTTGAATTATTTAATGTTCTCTCTCTTGTCTTCTTTCTCTATTGTATGCTGACTGAGTTTAATATTCAGGGCTGGGACTAATAAACTGTTAAAATATTTACAATATGATGTTGGCAGTAAACAAAATAAATTCAAGTAAGTACTAATCAAAGATTATTCAGAATAAAAAAAATATTTTGTGTTGACTTGTTTGGACTTTGGAAAACGATAACCATAAATTTGACTTACATTGGACAATCATTCAGGCTAAGTGCAAAATTTTTAACATAAAATTAAATATTGAATATCTATTTCCATTATTTTAATAATTTTTTTGAGTGAAATGTTAACGATTTATTAGGTTTTTGTTATCGTCTTTGGACGTTTATATTTTTTTGTGGTTTTTAAAAATGACAGCTAAAAACTTACGTCACGTTTTGTAAAAGGTGTTGCGAAAAATAAATAGAAGGAATAAATATCTTTCGATTGATATCAAAATGATGAATATCCGATAAAAATTACGTCACTGACTCCATTTTGGTGAAATAATTTAATTATAGTTTAAATAAACATTTTCAAACTCTTTTTACAAAGATTAAAGCTGAGGTGCCAATTTTCTTCCGATATTCATCATTTATGTATCTTTGGAAAGATTTTGACTGCAGCTAGTTTTTTTTCAAAATACTACCACCAACTATGAAAATGTTCTCAGTAGTCACTATGAAAAAATACTATAAATGTCCAGTAATTCGTCCAATATGTTAATCTAAGACAAGAATCAAAATTTATATTTAAAGTGCTTCAAAGGTCTGTTAATTCAGACAATAGGTTTGGACGAAAATTCAACACAAAAAAATACACGGGAAAATATGATTTTTAGGGTGAGTGTTTAGCTCACAGACGGCTTGATCAATCCACGAAATATAACTGGAAATCATTTTTTATTTGTATGGACCACGACCCAGCCTAATACGCATAAACACTTTTCTAGTTTACACATACAAATATATTATACAACTTGAACCATAAATTCTGATAAAAAATCGTTCTTATAGCATTTTCAGACTACGAAATCAAGTGATTCAACGTCGTGCAGTGTGACAAGGCTATAAGGTCGATTCATAAATGTCATTTATCATAAAAATTTGAAAAATCGACCTTGAATCACTGCACTCTGAAAATTCTATATAGCCTTGTCACACTACATGAAATCAAGTTGATTTCTTGAGAAATCGAGTTGCTGAAATCGACCCTGTCACGCTGGAATTTTTTTGCATTTGGTCGATTTCGTTTGAAAAACGATTGTTTGTAAACAGAGCAAAATGTAAAAAACATCGCGGAAAACTCTAATAAAGAAAAATTAACTTCCATTCGAATGAGAAACAATGAAACTGCAGTGAAGACTATCCGTCTGAAACGGAACAAAATTCGTCAATTTCTATTTTTGTAGAAAAAAATGAATGAGAATTATTATAGTTTTCTATTGTCCAAATTGGGGTTCATGTCTGGGGATTGGGGAGGAGGATGGAGCACTTTTGATATTGGAATTTGGAACTATGAAAAGGAAATAGTTCCTCTTAAGAATTGGAACTGAAAGGAACGATCACCAAACGGAACTAATACCCAACTCTACTCAATATAAAAGATAATTATAAAATTTGAAATCGATCTTTTCCAATACATTTTTCTGTAAGCTATGCGTCAGTGTTTCAGATTAGAGATGGGCGCGACTCACGCGCGATCGTGAGCGAAATTTATTTTACTCACGTGAGTGTGCGTGAACGTGAGGAGTCACATGAATTTTGCGTAAGTTGCACATACTTTTTCATATTATTTTTTCCTTTTTACCATCATATACTTTCATTTAGTTTGTTGGATATTTTAAGTAATATTGTTTTGAATTCACCATGTATACATAAGTAGCAACTTTAAATACCGGCGTAGGAACAAATTCAAATTAGATACTAAGCCTGTTCGATTGGGCTTACTAGCTTAATTTTTGTATGGAATTTACTCGCTTTACAAGAAAGTAGCTTAATCCGTGTTAATCCATTTGCGAAAAACTAATGTGTAGCAACGTTGCCAACTTATCAAGTATCTTAATTGTAAGCTAGTAAGCCCAATCGAACAGGCCTACTATTTCGAGAAATGGATATTTATTCGGGCGGGTTGATTTGTATGGATGAAAAAAAATTAAAAATCGTATAGCAAAAACGTAATCAACATTAAATTCTAAGAAAATTCTCCGAAGAAACTATGGGTCTAAAATCAAACCCTAATCCGCGCCTCTCGATTTGAAAATTGTTACTTGTTACTTTTTTTAATGAAAGAAAATTTTGGGGGTAGAAAAAATATAAAGTGCAAAAGAAGAACTACCTTATTAAACAAATTTACTCTGAAAATTCGATTTCTTTTTGGAAAAATCTATTATACCCTCCACCTCCAAGATGGGGGTATACTAACTTTGTCATTCCGTTTGTAACACCTTGAAATATCGACCTGAAACCCTATAGAGTATATATATTCTTGATCGTCATAAAATTCTAAGACGATCTAGCCATGTCCGTCCGTCCGTCTGTTGAAAGCACGCTAGCATCTAAACGAAAGGAGGTAGAACGTTCAAATTATCCATAAGTGCGTCTTATAGTCGTAGATCGGTTGGGATTGAAATGGGGCGAAATCGGCCCAAAGGGAAAAATTTTTTCCTCACAAGGACTAAAAATACCCATAATAATCCCTAATATTTTAGCGTATTTAAGCATGTTTTTTGAATATTCTATTTGCTTGATATTTGGTATGCGCATTCCCCTTATAGAAAAAACGTGCACCATAAAGTGATTCTTATTTGTAGGGGGTGAAATGGGGCAAAAAAGGGATAAAAATGGTACATATTAAACGACAACAGCTAGAAACACGAAATTCGGTGTGTACATTCCTCTAATAGAGTAGATACATAATATAAAAGTATTTTTTCCAAATTCGTACTTTTAAGGGGTAAAATAGGAATAGATGGATAAAAATGGTACCAACCAAACGGCTGCACCTAGAATAATGAAATTCGGTGTATACATTCCTCTGATTGCATAGATAAGTAAAATATACGGATTTTTCAAAATTCGTACTTTTTGGGGTTAAAATGAAAAAGGGGATAAAAATAGTACCAATCTAGAGTCATGAAATTCGGAGTATACATATAAAAGTATTTTTTCCAAATTCGTACTTTTAAGGGGTAAAATAGGAATAGATGGATAAAAATGGTACCAACCAAACGGCTGCACCTAGAATAATGAAATTCGGTGTATACATTCCTCTGATTTCATAGATAAGTAAAATACACGGATTTTTCAAAATTCGTACTTTTTGGGGTTAAAATGAAAAAGGGGATAAAAATAGTACCAATCTAGAGTCATGAAATTCGGAGTATACATTCTGAGTGTGTAGACACGGAAAATAAACTGATTTTTCGAAATTCGTACTTTTTGGGGTTAAAATGAAAAAAAGGGGATAAAAATAGTACCAATCAAATGACCGCAGCTAGAGTCATGAAATTCGGAGTATACATTCCTCTGACTGCGTAGACAAGGAAAATAGACGAATTTTTCGAAATTAGTACTTTCAAGGGATACAAAGGTACAGAGGGATAAAAATAGTACCAACTAAACGACTACAGCTAGAATGATAAGATTCTAATTGCGTAGAAACGTCAAGGGGGTAAAAATGGTACCAACCAAATGGACGCAGCTGGAATCATGGAATTCGGTGTATACATTCCTCTGACTGCATATTTTTCCAAATTCTTAATTTTTCTTTTACGACAAAAATTGGTTGAAGCATGAAGTTAGGTTATTTTGCACTATGTACGTCTGATAATGGATTTTCAAAATTTGTACTTTTGGAATTCAAATAGAATGGAAATACAACCAACTGTAGCACCCACTATCTACCAATATTTATGGCCTTGAAAATATTTTTGAAAATATAAATATAAGAATATTTATTTTTTGAATTGACCTTATAAGCGTGGGTTGAAATAATTATAATATTATATTTATTTATAAAATTAATTTTTCAATATTTGTATTTGTTTTGGTTTGGCTATATTAAAAAAATATATATTCAATTTGCTTGAAATATCGTTTTTTTAGAAAACCGGTTTCGGGTTTAATAATAATATTTTTGTCAAATTTCAGAAAAAAACGATTAACCGGTCACGGTTTAAAATAAAGTGACAAACGACTACGTGAATACACAGACGTTTGTCGCATAAGTGTTCGACTGCCGCAGCGGAAGTGTTTTGCGGCGTCGCATTAGTGTGAATCGGCCCTTAATCTGCACTTTCACCATAAATGCGTGTTATTGGAGTTCATCAAACTGCACTTTGACAAGCTGTCCATTGACACTGCTGCGGCCGGATCAAGAGGTTTTTGTTTAGCTTCTCCCTCGTGCTCATAATAAGCCACCTCCCCCTACCATAGTCCATTGTAGAAACCCGAATATGCATAGTATCTTGCAGATTTTTGACAACGTGTATATCAGTGTATCAGTTGAAATTATAACTTGAACTTTCTACTCTAAAAACATACATATTTGTATAGATATATTCATACAAAACTAATTTAGGGTGGTTTAATACAATGCGTTTATATATGATTTAAAATGTCTGTATGCAGATATGACGGAGTTGGCTATGTTGAATATATAAAAGAAAGGTTTTCAATATTCGAGCACATTATATTTTCAAATGTAAAATGAAGATACACCTGATCGTATCAGCCATTTTTGGGCTGTTCGTTGTTCGTTGTCCATTTATTGTTAATTTCTCCGCAAAACTTTTTACGACAACAGTAAGTACTATAAAATGGATTACACCACTCTTAAAACCATCTTAAAAACACTGCAGGGTGAACGTATCGCCAGACATGGCTATCCCTGGGAAAGACATACTGTCGTAACCGATGATGGTTATATACTGGATATGTTCCGAATACCACATTCGAAGAGTGCGGACAACCAAATGGCTGGCAATAAAAGTGCTGTCCTCTTACTGCACGGCATGATGACTTCTTCCGATATCTTCGTTATGGCTGGACCCGAAACCGATTTGGCTTTTATGATGGCCGATGCTGGTTACGATGTATGGCTTGGTAATGCTCGTGGTAATGAATATTCGCGCAAGCATAATTCCACATCCAAGTCGTCATACTGGGCTTTCTCGTGGCATGAAATGGGTTATTATGACATGCCGGCCATGATCGATTACATCTCATCGCACACCGGCCAAAATGCTGTGCATTTTGTGGGTCATTCTCAGGGCACCACCGCTTTTATGGTAATGCTTGCAACCAGACCATCATACAACGGTAAAATTAAGACATCGCACTTATTGGGCCCGGCCATTTTTAGGAGTCACATTAAGTCTACTATTATCAAGGCTCTGGTGCCGATTATGGGCAAGGCACACCCATTGAATACACTTCTGAGTGCCACTATATTTTTGCCAGGAAATGCAATCATACGCGCATTGTTATCGCAACTTTGCAAAGTTTCGCCGAATCTGGAATGGTGTGCTCATATAGCGTGTCTTATTGTCGGTGGTCCGTCACCCTACACAAATAGGGTAAGTATTTGTTCAATTTAAATGTATACCTAATAGCCTTGTCACACTGCATGCGAAATCCAGCTGAAATGACATAAGGTTGATTTTCAAATGTCAAATTTGTATGGGATCTGGCATTTGTAAATCATTTCAACTAGATTTCACATGCAGTGTGGCAAGGCTATAACATAAGACCTGCTCGATTGCACTCACTGACTTACATTTAAGAGACTTGATAAGGTGACAGCGTTTTTATCCATTGTTTTTTCTTAAATCTGACAGCATTATAAAGAGAGAAGCAAGCTGCTTTATTGTTTAGCGAGTAAACTCCATACAAAAATTAAGCTAGTTAGCCCAATCGAACAGGCCATCTTAAAATTAAAACTCTCGAAATAATACATATACATGAATAAGTTCGAAACCAATGTCATATTCTCCAATATTATTTAATATAATCTAAAATATATTATCGACGAGTAGGGTACCAGACTTGTAACTCGCTTTCAAATATTGGCAAAATTCTTAGCTTGCTTAGCCCTTATACCCATAGTGCATTACTTACTGTATTATGGCTTTGGGAATTTGTTTGTAACACCCAGAAGGAAACGCGATAGACCCATCGTTTATTTTACCGAACGACTTAGCTATGTCCGATTTATATATAGCTCCTCACCCGATTTCAATTTTAGAAACCACATATTTTAACGATTATCTCAGTAAAAGGATGGGAAAGAGAGTTTAGGTTAGTTAGAGATAGTTATGAACTTACAGCGTAGGGGTATTTTGTTGAAAACGCCAGCGAAGACTTCTGTAGACGATCGTCATGGGCCAGAAATAAGGACGAAGGTAGTGTGCAGCCAGTCAATAAATGTCACCATATCACCTGTAAAAAAGTTGCATTCTATAAAATGCATACGTAAAGTGGTCTTTAATCAGGACAATAGCCCAGTACAAATAAAATGAAAGAAATAATTATTATTTTTTTGTGGTTTCTGGAAGAGGAATAAAAAGTTGAAGGAACCATCATTTTTTCTGGTCTGGTTTATATTCAAGATGATTTTTTTTGTTATTTTTCACTTCCCAAAACCACAAAAATTATAAGGATGGTACAAGGTGCCCATTTTCATTTAGTACCAAAGTAGCTTAAACACTCTTAGTTACCGAGTAAGGTAGAATCAGATTTTTATCTTTGATTTATTTAAATAAAAAGCCTGTTCGATTGGGAATTTACTCGCTTAACAAGAAAGTAGCTTACTACTCTCTTAGTTGTGTTGCCAGATTTTTCTTGTTAATCCGTTTTGGAAAAACCAAAAACGTTGCCACCTTAATTGTAAGCTAGTAATCCCAACCGAACAGGCCTTAAAGCAATGAAAAAAATGTTGCCACCTTATCAAGCCTCTTATTTGTAAGCTAGTAAGTCCGATCGAGCAGGCCTATAGTATCTCCACCATGAAGTGCATTCCTCAGTATTACCATATTGCTTACACTTTAGGATTTATTGTACAAATTGAGAATAAACTATGACGAAAACTTAACAAATTTAGATGGAAAATAAATTCTATTTCCAACCCAAAAAGATAAAATATTTTTATCTGAAAAGCATTCACAGAACTAATATCGGACCCCAAGTTGTACAATAAATCTTCATTTAAACAGCGCTATAAGATTACATTTAATATCCTTGTAACACTGCAAGCGAAATCTAGTTGAAATGACATAAAGTCAATTTACAAATGCCAGATCCTACACAAATTTGACATTCGAAAATTGACCTATGTCATTTCAGCTAGATTTCGCATGCGACAAAATTCACGCAATAGCTGATTAGATTAGTCTATATTACTGCATTCAGATATTTGCCCAAAATCCCCATTGACTTTGGATTTCACCGGCCACACTTCAAATAAATAATTACAAAAATCTAACAAATTGAATTTTGGATGCATATTCGAACGCAATATAAGGAAACGATTTTGACTTTGGATTTCACCGGCCACACTTCAAATAAATAATTACAAAAATCCAACAAATTGAATTTTGGATGCATATTCGAACGCAATATAAGGAAACGATTTTGATGCTTTTTACTGGTTTTAATTACAACATTTCATTTTTAAAACTGCCTTTCCCACTTACAGACCCTGATGGCAGACTTTTTGCTGACTTACCCCACCGATTCGTCGACAGCTCAACATATGCACTATATGCAGGAATATCTTTCCGGAAAATTCTGTCAGTACGACTATGGTGTAGTTGGCAACATCGCAAAATATGGTTCTCCCCAGCCACCTGATTACGATCTTGACAAAGTGAACACCACAATTCCAATAGATATATACTATAGCGATAATGATGAGATAGCACATAATGACGATACCCGTCGTCTGCAAAATCTTATGGGTTCCAAGTTGTCATCGCATCACGTTGTGCTTGAAAAATTCAATCACTTCGACTTTATGATTGCCTGCAATGTGAGAGAAGTTATCAACGATTGCATTTTGGATCAAATCAATGAAAGCGAGAACCGACCCTATCGGGGTACTTTTTGCAATAATTTCAAAAACTAAAAATCATAAACAAGAATTTAGTTTACTACTCTTTTATAGCATAGCCGAAATGACATAAGGTCGATATTCAAATATCAATTTTGTAAGGGAACTGACATTTGTAAATCGACCTTATGCCATTACAGCTAGATTTCGAAGTGTGACAAGGCTATTAGTGTTGCTTTAAGATTTTTCTTGTTGATCGATTCAAGGAAAGTCAATGGGTAACAATGTAGTTGTAAGCTTTATATATTTATATATATATATATATATAAAATGAAATGTTTTCACAGAACCATAATCGACAATTGATCTGGCATCACTACCCAGTGAGTAGTAAGCAACTTTCTTGTTAATAGCCTTGTCACACTGCATGCGAAATCTAACTGAAATGATTGAGGTCGATTTACACATGTCAGATAACAAACAAATTTTACATTTGAAAATCAGTGGCTCGATTGATTATACCTGCCAGAGAAAGTTCATTTTAAAAATGTTGGCGCAGGCGAAACTTCTCGCAACGATTTCAGTTCTTCGTGAATTAAAAAATAAAAAAAACATAGAAAATGAAAATGTAGATTCTTAGTATAAGGTATTTGGTGAAATCTTTTCTTATAAGAAGATGTGAGCATAATATTGTTAAATGACCTGCGTTGGGAAGATGAAGAGAAGGACTTTAAGAATGTTTCCCGGTTGAAAGTGAATGAATTTGAAAAAGTCTTGAATTTGGTATGTAAACATATATATTTATGAATGTATTAATAACTTTAAGAAATGTATTGTATTTGACATAGGTTTAGGGAAGTTTGAAGAAAGCCGACACCAGTATACGAGCAGCAATTCCTCCAAGGACTAAATTGGCGATAACTCTGTGGTATTTAACGACAGGACAATTTTAATCATCTTTGAAAGATTTTTTGGGTGCCTATACTAGGCAAAAAGTCATAAGTCCATTCTCTCTACATTATCATCAAAGTTTCCCCCGTTTGTTACAATATTATAATATATTTATTTAAATCATTTTTGAAAATTTTCAAAGATATTTAATTTTAAGGCGTGAAAGATAAAAAACGTAAAACCTAAATAAAGCATGGGATTTTTTATTCACATTTAAGAACAGGTAGTTTTATTTTCAAACTTTTAGTAATTCTTTTCAAATAAAAAGGTATTGTTAGTGTAATACATACATAAATAAATCTGTTGTTTTGAGTATAAAATTAAAGCAATTCAGTCGTATTAGTATTTTTGTAAATTTAGGGTCATTGTCAAGAAACTAAATAATCAAAGGTTAGAACAGTTCACTTCAGTATGTCAACTCTTACATAAATAACCACTCTAAACATTAGATTATATTTTTGGCAGAAGTGCAGTTAATAGGGCGCGGCTACTAAAGGGTGATTTTTTAGCTATTATCTTTTTGGCAACACTGGTTTAAACAGCTGACGCACGTTTCGTGTTTTGTTTCACTGTCAAACATCTTCAGTTTGGTCTATAATTAAACCATGAATCGTCTTACAAACGAACAACGCTTGCAAATTATTGAATTTTATTATCAAAATGCGTGCTCTGTTACGAAAGTTCATCGCGAGCTTCCATTATATGGTCAGTTTAATCGACCAACTGAAGCGGCTATTCGGGCTATTGTGACTAAATTTCGCACCAAATTTACATTGTTGGACATTAAACCACCAACACGCCTACGTAGAGTGCGAACTGAAGAAAATATCACAGCTATATCGGTCAGTGTTAATGACCGTACTATCGATTCAAATAAAGATTTCATGCATTTTTCTGAAATTTATGTATATTTTTTTGAAAAACTTTCCTATAGCTTTTAAAAAATCACCCTTTAGTACACCATGGACTCGAACCATAAATTTTGACTTCATTTTCAACTGCACTTTTGCCAAATTTTGTTAATTTTTTTAATCAAACAAAAGGTTAATTTCTGCACCCGAAATTGCTTTGCTCAAAACGTTGGATGATTGAAATTCTGGGTCACTTTTTAACGAAGAAGAATTCTGATCTGTTGAAGTCCATGCATGTGTTGGACCAAAACGATTGCAACTCATTGTGTTGTCGCTGAACCACCACAATGCCGGCATGTATATTTCTTTTGCTCCTGATCCAGACTTCTTAGTATTATCAACTTTTTTCTTTTCGGCTGCGTAGTTTGTTCTCAGAGACTTTAACTTTTTCAAAACATCAGCCTTCAACCCGATTCCCGATGCAATTTTATTATACGCTTTATTTTTTAAGTCATTTGGGAACGATATAGGCTAATTAATTTTAAAATTTCAGATTTTTCTAATTTTTGATCCATTATTATTTCTGTTGTTTATAATTGAGAATATTACAATATCATCATATACTGTAAAAATTCAAATATCTGGGGAAAAGTGTGGAATTAACAATTTTTGTTCGTAAAAACACATAAAATCTTTGTTTTCTTTTACAATATAAATCCTCTTTATATTTCACTTTAAAAATATTGCTAAAATTTGTTTTTTTTCTTTAAATACACACAAAAAGAACACAATAAAATAATCCGAGAAAATTCTAGAAAAAAATTATTCGACAACCATCCTAAAATGAAATGTCAAATCACTGGCCGACAGTATCAAATTTTCACTGGCAACAAATATTTCAATGTATTGGTATACAAATGCGAATGTATTGAGTTTTTCGAACTTGAAATGGCACGTGTAAAGGCTATGTTAGCTGTAGATAACATGATCTTGAAAATTATATAAAGAGCCAATGTAAAATGTGTATTCTAGAGCAATAATAGTGTAAAGGGATATTTGAGGGATATATTGAGGGATATTTGTATGGAGGATATATCTGAATCTGAACTGATTTATTGTATGGAGGATATATGTATCTGAATCTGAACTGATTTCCTCCTAATTCAATCGTCGTTGGGCAAAAAATACTTTTTCCAAATTTCATGACAATCGGGCAACAATTTCGACCTGTAGAGTGCGAACATGCAACTGGCGGAAGACATTAGGCCTGTTTTTATTTAAGCCGGGATAACAAGTTGCGATAGCAAAAACGTTAATAAAAAGTTAATTTTTCACTCATAATAAAAAATATTTTTCATATTGTCGCCAACTACAATAAAATATTTGTATCAACAAATTTTCAAAATACAAATCTTAGCCTCGATAGCCATAATTAGCTATTGTTTACATTTTGCTTTGTTTATAAACAATCGTTTTTCTAACGAAATCGACCAAATGTCAAAAAGTGTGACAGGGCCGATTTCTCAAGAAATCTACTTGATTTCATGCAGTGTGACACGGCTATAATAGAAATTTCTGGCAGCATGCGAAGTCGCTTTATAGCCTTGTCACACTGCATGCGAAATCTAGCTGAATTGACATAAGGTCGATTTACAAATGTCAGATCCCATACAAATTGACATTTCGACCTTATATCATTGTATATAGATTTCACATGCAGAGTGACATGGTTATAAAACGATTTCGCATAGTTAGTGTCAAATCGATTTCGCTGGCAGTCTGAAAAGGCTGCAAGCGAATGAGAGCAAAAAATGCTTTGAAGAACAAGGACACCGTAGCACTAATTTCTCACAACTTTGGCATTTTGCAGCGAAACAATACATATTAGGGGTGGACAATATAAACAATGCGTCAGGCGAAAACTTAATCTACGAAAAATTCTAAGAACATTTCTCCTAGAAACCATTGGTCTAATAGCCTTGTCACACTGCATGCGAAGTCTAGTTTAAATGACATAAGGTCGATTTATAACTATCAGATCCCATACAAATGTGATATTTGAAAATCGACCTTATGTCATTTAAACTAGATTTCGCATGCAGTGTGACAAGGCTCTTAGATGAATTCCTAGCCGGCGGAAATCGAATCGAAAATTCTAAGGCGTTCTATTCATGTCTGTCGGTCTATCTCAAATTTTAAGTCAATTTCCCTGGGCTAGGAATTCATATAGAGAAATGTTCTTAGAATTTTCCATAGATTAAGTTTTTACCTGACGCTTTGTGCGAAATAAATCGCAACGCCCTAATACATATAAAACCCATTTATAGCATTCACACTGCATGCGAAATCTAAAATGACATAAGGTCGATTTGGACAAATGTCAGATCCCATACAAATTTGACATGCCATTGTAAGCTGAAATCGATTAATTTCGCACATAGTCTGCAAAGGCTATAAGGTCGATTTAAAAATGTCAGATCCCATACAAATTTGACATTTAAAAATCGACCTTATGTCATTTTGAGCTGATTTAGCATGTAGTCTGCAAGCAAATGCTATACAGACATTTCGGACATTTTGGTTGATTGTCGGATGAATTTAAGAGAAGTGGGAAACAATTGTTCACTGGGACTTTATCGCTTCGCAAAATTAATGTTAATTGGTACTTTAATCAGACTATGATAATATCCAACGACCGTTAATAAATTTAATTCAGAAATGACATTTCGAAAAAAACAGAGTTTGATTACATTTCGAAACCAGTTTCGTCATAAGTCATAAGTTAAATTTAATTTTTTTTGTACTTTGGCTTTATTTGTATATCTTTATTGTTTTTTGTTTTTTTTTTTAATGCTGGTATTGTGCTCAATTTGTAAATTATCACTTTACGTTTAAGAGACTTGGGACAAAGGGGGTAAATTTGTATTTCATTTATATTTAAAAAATTAAAAACTCAATGTTCTTTTCAAGCGTTAGTTCTACTCCGACTGCTTAAGAAAATTTACATAAAAAATGTACGTTCGTCAAATTTAAATATGGTTTATTTAAAACACTTACAAACTAACATCGGTAATAAATAGAGGATCTGAACGTAGATTGCATCCCCTCATTTTCTAATTCCAAGTGAGTGAACGTAAGCGCTAATGTGAACGCAAAAAAAAATTTTATTATTACGCACTATGTCGGAAGGTCGATTTCAGCTTGAAATTACATAATAGCCTTGTCAGACTGCATGCGAAATCTAGCTGAAATGACATAAGGTCGATTTAAAAATGTCAGATCCCACACAAAATTAACGCTTATGTCATTTCAGCTAGATTTCGCATGCAGTGTGACAAGGCAATAAGGTCGATTTTCAAAAGTATGTTAATCGACCTTATCACTTAAGTGATTTCTTGCGTTGGTTTCAATTTTTCTGAATCGGTTTTCAGGCGAAAATTTCTTAACTTTTCAAGCATTGGCCACACCGAGGCTGGCGTCTTGACTTAGACGCGTAGATTTCATGAATTGCATAAAATTTAATGACGCTTCGGTGTGACGACTGCCATAAACACACATGAACACAATTTTTGATGTCGGCGTTATTTTTCGTTTGACGCTTGGTGTGCCCAATGCTGGCGTTTTATATAATAGGCCTGTTCGATTGGGCTTACTAGCTTAAAATTAAGATACTTGATAAGTTGGCAACGTTGCTACACATTGGTTTTTCGTAAATGGATTAGCAGGAAAAATCTGGCAACACAGCTAAGAGAGTAGTAGCTACTTTCTTGTTAAGCGAGTGAATTCCATACAAAAATTAAGGTAGTAAGTCCAATCGAACAGGCTAATATAAAAACGCCAAAATTTGGACGTTGCATCTTAGAAAATTATGTTGTAAAACTATATGCTGATGTGACTATCCATTAGAACTTGGCTAAGACGAATATATAGAAGGAAGGCTTTCACTATTTCTGCGCATTGTGTAAAAAAAAAAGAAATGAAGATATACCTGATCGTATCAGCGATTTTTTGTTTCTCCGTGCCCTCTGTGAATCCCTTTACGACAACAGTAAGTTGGAAAAAATTTAAATTGTATCCCTGTTAAAAGAATGAATATTTCAAAAACCCCTTTAAAACTTTTCAGAGTGAACGTATAGCCAGACATGGCTATCCCTGGGAAAGGCATACTGTCGTAACCGATGATGGTTATATATTGGATATGTTTCGGATACCTCACTCGAACCGTGTGGGCAATCAAATGGTTGGCAATAAGAGTGCTGTCCTCTTACTGCACGGCACGATGGCTTCTTCCGATATCTTCGTTATGGCTGGACCCGAAACCGATTTGGCTTTTATGATGGCCGATGCTGGTTACGATGTATGGCTTGGTAATGCTCGTGGCAATGAATATTCGCAAAGACATACTTCTCCATCCAAGTCGCCTTTGTTTCCATCGTACTGGTCTTTCTCTTGGCATGAAATGGGTTATTATGACATGCCGGCCATGATCGATTACATCTCATCTCACACCGGCCAAATTGCAGTACATTTTGTGGGTCATTCTCAGGGTGCCACCTCTTTCATGGTTATGCTTGCAACCAGGCCATCGTATAACGGTAAAATTAAGACATCGCACTTATTGGGCCCTGCCATTTTTAGGAGTCACATTAAATCGGTTATTATCGTAGCTGTGGCTCCGTTTTTGGGTCAAGCCCATTCATTGAATACACTTCTGGGTGCCACTAAATTTTTGCCAGGAATTGTATTAACACGGGCATTTTTACCACAACTTTGTAGAGATGCTCTGGATCTGGAATGGTGTGCCAATATAGCATGCCTTATTGTCGGCGGGCCCTCTTCCTACACAAATAGGGTAAGTAGATTTATACCTAACAGAAGACCTGTTCGATTGCGCTTACTGGCTTACATATAAATATAAGAGACTTGATAAGTTGACAGCGTTGTTATCCATTGGTTTTTCTTAAATATCAGACAAATCTAGCAGCATCACTAAGAGAGTAGCAAGCCACTGTCTTATTTAGCGAGTAAATTTCATACAAAAATTAAGCTGTAACAGGCCTGATATTCGATGTGGCTGATTTTTTTTATTTTGTTGTACTTGATTTAATAATTAATCTCTTATTTGTTTAAACAACATTTCCCACATGCAGACCCTGATGCCAGACTTTTTGCAGACTTATCCCACCGATTCGGCGACAGCTGAACATATGCACTATATGCAAGAATATCTTTCCGGAAAATTCTGCCAGTACGACTATGGTGTAGTTGGCAACATCGCCAAATATGGTTCTCCTCAGCCGCCCGATTACGATCTTGACAAAGTGAACACCAAAATTCCAATCGATATATACTATAGCGATAATGACCAGATAGCAGATAATGAAGATACCCGTCATCTGCAAAACCTTATGGGTTCCAAATTGTCATCACATCATGTTGCGCTAGAAGAGTTCAATCACTTCGACTTTGTGATTGCCAATAATGTGAGAGAAGTTATCAACGATTGCATTTTGGATCAAATCAATGAAAGTGAGAACCGAGCATATGAGGGAACTCGCTGCAATTACTTCAAAAACTAAAAATAATAGGCCTGTTCGATTGGACTGACTAGCTTACAATTAAGATACTTGATAAGGTGGTAACGTTGCTACCCATTGGTTTTTCTTAAATGAATCGACAAGAAAAAATCTGGCAGCAACACTAAGAGAGTAGCAATATACTTTCTTGTTAAGCGAAAAATATAAAATACAAAAATTATGTTAGTATGCTCAATCGAACAGGCCTAATAACTTTATCGTCCATTCAATCGAAAGTATGAATACTAGGCCTGTTCGATTGGGCTTACTAGCTTATGATTAAGACACTTGATAAAGTGGCAACATTGTTACCCATTTTTTCTTAAATGAATCGACAAGAAAAATCTGACAGCAATGCTAAGAGAGTAATAAGCTACTTGTTAAGCGAGTAAATTCCATACAAAAATTAAGCTAGTAAGCCCAATCGAGCAGGCCTACTGTTTCAAGAAAAACGTTAAAGAAAATTTCCTAAATTTACTTTGCTAAAATTCTATACGAACAATATACATTTACAAAATCTAGATTAATACTAAGTTTTTCAGTCATAGATCATCTCATGGTTATAGCCTTTTCAGACTGCATGCGAAATCAATCGATTTCAGCTTGTAATGTGAAGTTAGATTTTCAAATGTCAAATTTGTATGAGATCTGACATTTGTAAATCGACCTTACGCCATATAAGCTAGATTTCGCATGCAGTCTGAAAAGGCTAATAGGTTTAAACCACTGAGGACACATATAAAAACATGTGTTGATAGTGGTTTAAACCTAAAAAAGACGAGTTTTGAAGTTTTTGTTTTGTTAAATAAATGTCAATTTAGTGACGAGTTTAAAGAGCCTTTTCAGACTGACGTCGAAATCCAGCGTAATTCGATTTCTAGTGCGATCTAACATTTGAAATCGCATGCAGTTTGAAAATGCGATAGTAGCATTTTTAAATTGCATCCGAAATCAAGCGATTTCAGCTCAGTTTGAGTTATAGTCGTTTTCAGCTCAAGGCTCAAGATTCACAAATTTGAGATCAAATCATACAAATTTTAAAATCAATCTTATAGCCTTGTCACATTGCATGGGAAGTCTAGATGAAATGACATAAGTTCGATTTTCAAATGTCAGATACCATACAAATTTGACATTCGAAAATCGACTTCGCATGCAAGGCTATTATGTAATTTCAAGCTGAAATCGATTGATTTCGCATGCAGTGTGAAAAGGGTATTACAAATGTGAAATGTTTAAATCGATCTTGAACTGACGTCACTTGATTTCGCACGTTGCCTGAAAAACCTATAAAAGTCTTTTCAGATTACATGTGAAATCTGGCTGAAATTAAATAATAGCCGTAGGATCGATTTTCAAATGTCAAATTAGTTTAGGATTTGACATTTGTAAATCGAACTTACGTGATTTTATTTAGTCTGAAAATGGCTATAAGACGACCAAAACATATAATAATTGTGTAGCATACGTTAGGGCTTAGCTGTTATATGGTAGAAACTGGCATAATCTGTGTCTGTTCTACATCATGTTCTTAAACCAGGTATTGCAGTTGTAGAGTTTGATAGGTGTTGAGTGATAGGAGTCAGTGTTGCCACTGAGAAGAATTATTTTCTACCAAAATTTACTGAAAAAAACTACCAAAATCGTGTAGAACCTACCAAAAAATTAAATTTAACTATAAAAATTAGTTTTTAGTTTAATGTGTTTAATTAACACTGTCAATATTATATGAAAAAAGTACATAAATATATAGGGTCCGCCATCTAACGTTTTTTTTTCAACTATTCAACCGTTGGACTATTATTTGTGGGGTGCCCTCAGCAGCCATTTGAATGAAATTATTTTCCATTATTAACCGGAAGGATTGTACTTTAAAAAAAAAGAAATTTGAGAAAATATTCAGTAGTTTTTTATAGCATTTTCAAAAAAAGTTATTTGGCGGACCCTATATATACTTAGCAAAAACCGACAAACAAACAAATTGAGTTCCAAGTGAAAATACTCCATCACCTCGTCGAATTTTGCAGCCTTTCACTACACACTTTTCTGCAGTTTTGTTCATAATTAATATAATATAATTATAATTATATTATAATTTATATATTATAAAATCACAATCACATTTAACGTATATAAGCGCGGGCTTCGTGAGTTTGGAGCTTTACGTGGGAGGACTTGCGAGTTGCTAAAAAAGGAGTAGAAGCAGAGAGCAGAGTTGAGTATAGGGTAGTATCCCATTAAAAATAAATAGCTGACGTCAATCGGAAAGAAATTGCTCATTTTTGTAAAAAGAACATTTTGGATCTGCAAAACCATATCCTGTTTCCAGGAAATATGAGTTTTTAGCTGTAACTTTGAAAAACCACAACAAATCAATCTAAGCGTCCAATAATATGACAAATGAGTGACCAGTATAAAAATGTATATCTTAAGTGCTTCCAAGAAAATGAAAATTTTTCAAATATATCCAATTTGTATTTTTTGTTTTCCGTGCCCTACCGCAATATTCTGTTTTTGTAAAAATTTTTGAAAAAGGGATAGAAATGGTACCAATCTGACGAATGAAGCTGGAATCTTTAAATTCGCTGTGTACATTCCAGAAAATGCGTTTTCTATACAACATTGTCACGATTTCATGAAAAACCTTATCGAGTTTACAATAAATCATATTGATATATATTTGAGCATTAATGGCTGTGTGCTTATTTCAAAATTCATAGTGCTCAATTTGAAACGTGCAAAAGTGGCTATGAACCATAAAACCGCGAATAATAGGAAATTTCGAAAACTTTTTAATCGTAGCAATTAGTAATCCTCTTTAGATTAAACTGTAGAAGAATTATTAATAATTACTCTTAAAATTAAGGAGTAAATAAGTTTTCTCGATATATATTCTTGATCGTCATAAAATTCTTAGACGATATAGCCATGTCCGTCAGTCTGTTACAAAGTACAATATCATTTAAACGAAATGAGCTAGGACGTCCAAATTTTCCTAGAATACGTCTAATAGTTGTTGGTCGGTTGGGATTGAAAATAGGCGAAATTGGTCCAGAGAGAAAAACTGTGCAAAGATCAGGACAGGAAATATCCTTAATATTCCGAATATTTAAGCAAGGTTTTTGTATATGTCTGCTTATATTTATTAATTGATATTTGGTATGGTACTATGGTATTCCCCTTATAGAAAAAAAAAACGTGCAGGAATAAAAATGCTACCTATTAAAAGTATTTTATCCAAATTCGTACTTTTATGGGGTAAAATTGGAATGAACACATACTCATGTGTGTATATGTACATTAGGCTGGGTCGCCGTCCATACAAATGGAAAAACAAGTTCCAGTCACCCCACGAAAATAAGATTTGGATTGTTTAATGATGATTTGCAAAATATTTCGTTCCTAGATCAAGCCACCTGTGAGCTAAACGCTACTGAAAATAGCACTAAAAATCATGTTTTTCCGGTGTAATTATTTTTTGTGTTAAATTTTTTCTCAAAAATTAGGCCCTTGAAAGCACTTTAAATATAAATTTTTATATTTTTTATACCCTCCACCTCCAGGATGGGGGTATACTAACTGTGTCATTCCGTTTGTAACACCTTGAAATATCGACCTGAGACCCTATAAAGTATATATATTCTTGATCGTCATAAAATTCTAAGACGATCTAGCCATGTCCGTCCGTCTGTTGAAAACACGCTAGCATCTAAACGAAAGGAGCTAGAACGTTCAAATTTTCCATAAATGCGTCTTATAGTCGTAGATCGGTTGGGATTGAAACGGGGCGAAATCGGCCCAAAGGGAAAAAATTTTCCCTCATAAGGACTAAAAATGGTACCAACCAAACGGCTGTACATAGAGTAATGAAATTGGGTGTATACATTAGAGCGTACCAGGTTACAAGTAAAAAAAAAAAGTTCGCCGTACACCTTCGAATATGAAGTATTATTGAAAGGTAGTTTCAAAAAAAATTTTTTTATTTTTTTATGCCGAACGTAGGGGTCGCGCTTTTACATTTTTCTATATAACTTCTGCATTTATAAACGGATTTTAAAGTGTGATACATCGATGTTTTTGTCCGATTTTTTTGTCTTTGAAGTCATTGAGCTCAAACATGATTCATGATTTTATGCGAGCTTTAATTTTCGATTATTAGAGTGGTACATTAGGGTAGTAGCAACTGAGAAATGATGGGTAAGTACCAGAAGGGGGTGCTTGAGCTCAATGACTTCAAAGACAAAAAAATCGGCCTCGTCGAGACAAAAACATCGATGTATCACACTTTAAAATCCGTTTATAAATACAAGTTATATAGAAAAATGTAAAAGCGCGACCCCTACGTTCGGCATAAAAAAATAAAATTTTTTTTTTTGAAACTACCTTTCAATAATACTTCATATTCGAAGGTGTACGGCGAACTTTTTTTTTGAGGTACGCCCTAGTATACATTCCTCTGATTGCATAGACAAGTAAAATATACGAACTTTTCAATATTCGTACTTTTTGGGGTTAAAATGAAAAAAGGGGATAATAATAGTACCAGTCAAAGGACCGCAGCTAGAGTCATGAAATTCGGAGTATACATTCCTCTGACTGCGTAGACACGGAAAATAAACGAATTTTGCGAAATCGTACTTTCAAGGATACAATGGTACAGAGGGATAAAAATAGTACCAACCAAACGACTACAGCTAGAATGATGAAATTCGAATTGCGTAGAAACGTCAAGGGTCACCCACTATCTACCAATATTTATGGTATTTAAGCTTTTTGAAAATATAAATATAAGAATATTTATTTTTTGATTTGAAATAATTAAAATATTACATTTATTTATAAAATTATTTTTTCAATATTTGTATTTGTTTTGGCTTGGCTATATAAAAAAATATATTTTTCTGTAATATTACTGCACTTCTACGAAAACCGACAACTTCTGTGGAATGGAATCCATGGTGGAGGGTATATAAAGTTTATATAAATTTTATTCTTAGAGTAACTTATTGGTCGAATTATTGGACGTTTATAGTAATTTTTTGTGGATTTTCACAGTGAGTACTGAAAACTTTTTTGTATTTGGTGGTAAGTGCTGAAAAGTTGAAAACACCGGTTATGAATAGGAGTCCACTTGTATAGGGTATGAATCGGAGTCCACTTGTATAGGGTGGGACATTTAAAATTAGAATGGGTTATAAAAAAGTATTGATTATTTTTTAAAATTTCTGGTTTTATTGGAAAGGTTAAACTTTGTCATTTAATAATGGAACACAATATCATTCATATGACTAACACGACTGGCTCGGCAGTATGTCATCCGATGAACCTAATTTTTCATAGTACAGTCCAAAATCTACACCAAACAGTAACTCCTTGTGGATGCATTTGTTTCTCAATAATAACGTGTGTGTTCTCTGAACCCCGTCTGCAGCAATTTTGCTTATTGACATAGCCACCGAGATGAAATGAGCTTCATGAAGGCTGAACTAAAGTCCTACCTCTTCTCGAACATTTTCCATGTAAATTTCTTACAGTTTGCGTTAAAGACTCACTACTTTGGAAAATGGTACCAACCAAACAGCTACACCTAGAATAATGAAATTCGATGTATACATTCCTCTGATTGCGTGTAGACACATAAAATAAAGGGATTTTTCGAAATTCGTACTTTCAGGGGGTTGAAATGGAAAAAGGGGATAATAATTGTACCAACTAAAATTCCTCTGACTGTGTAGACACGAAAAATATTTTTTTTTTTCAAATTCGTACTTTCAAGTAATACTACACGGCTACAACTACACCATTTTCAAGTGTAATTCAAAAGAAAAATTCCATTTGAAATTCAAAAAATATCAATTGAAATTCAAAAATATCATTTGAAATTCAAAACTCATCGTTTGAAATTCAAAAAAAAAAATAAATCATCTGTAATTCAAAATACACCATTTGAAATTCAAAAGTTTTCATTTGAAATTCAAAAATTATTCCATTTGAAATTCAAAAGATTCCATTTGAAATTCAAAAATGAAAACAAACTTTTTTAAGAAAAATATACATTAGGGGGTAGGTAGCATTTTTTCTGCAAATTTGAATATTCTGCAGTTTTGAAAATAGATTTAATAAAATGATAAGCCACTAATAATTACGTAAAATGTCGGTAATTTCATATATAGTTTAGTAACCTTCACCAGCTCAGAGAGTATCTGCATATAATTTATAAGGACTTGCATTTTACTTAGGGTAGGATTATTTGTGTGTGAGGTACAACAAATAATAACTATTTTACAGGTATAAAGTCATTGTAAAACCATTATTACTTATGACGAGTTTTTAATTCCAAATGACGAGTTTTGAATTACAAATGACGAGTTTTGAATTTCAAATGATGTCTTTTGAATTTTAAATGAATTCTTTTGAATTTCAAATGATGTCTTTTGAATTTTAAATGAATTCTTTTAAATTTCAAATGATGACTTTTGATTTTCAAATGTTGTCTTTTGAATTACAAATGACGAGTTTTGAATTTCAATTGACATTTTTTGAGTTTCAAATGGAATTTTTGAATTTCAAGTGATATTTCTTGAGTTGCAAATGGAATTTTTGAATTTCAAATGGTGTCTTTCGAATTTCAAGTGATGTCTTTTGAATTACAATTAAAAAAGGTGTAGAATGATTTTCGGTGAAATTCGGTGTGTACATCCCTCCAATTACGTAGACACGTAAAATAAAGAGGTTTTCAAAAATCGTACTTTTAAGCGGGTAAATGGAAACAAGAATGGTACCAACCAAATATCCGCAGCTATAATCATTGAATTCGGCGTATACTAGAAGTAGGATAGCGTTGTTTGGGAGTTTTAGGAGTTCGTAACATTTGGTACATTTGACTCCCCTAGAGTGGTGGGAGCAAATTTTAAACACATTTTGCTTTTGTATGGGAGCCCCCATAAGCATTATAGGAAGTCTATCAACTTTTCCATTATGGAGTGGTGAAACATGGGGTAGGTATGTTTGGGGAAATTTTTGAGGAGGGAAAATTAATGGGGGTCAGTCTTACACTTATCCCCTTTACGGTCTACTGCAGGGCAGTTTTCTTTCATAAAAAAATATAAGGCTATAATGTATGGGGGCCACCTCAAGGATTGCTGTTGGATGGTGGGTGTGTTCTGAGCAACATATTGGTGAGATAGGGGACAGGTATGTTTGGGGAAAATGTTGTGGAGAAAAAAATAAATCTAGGGGTGATTAGGGGACAGTTTTGGGTCTTTCCTTAAAAAAATAAAAAAATGTGGGGACCGCCTTAAGGGTTGACGAATTAGGATAGATACGTTTTGAGAAAATATTGGGGATTGTCGTACATTTTACTCCCCTTGGAACCTCATTGGGGCAGTCAGAGTGGTAGGAGCAAATTTTATAAAAATTAGTTTTAGTTTTTGTATTAGTAAGGAGTGGGGATAGGGGGTAAGTTTGTTCAGAAAAAATGTTAGGGAGGAAAAATTAGTGGAGGTCGGTCTTAAAATTACCCAGCTAGGGGCAATTCCGGGGTAGTTTTGGGCTTTACTGTCGTAACAAAAATTTTTAAAAATAAAAAATCGTATGGGGACCACCTTAAAGGTTGAATATAGATGAGGTAATTATGTTCGGAAAAAATATTTATATACATATTTCCTTTATTTATAAAATGTACAAAATACAAAGTAGAGATTAAATAAAAGTTCACGAAGAACAGAGAGCGTCAAAAAATTCTCTCCACTTTGTTCGATCATTAACTAGGATCTTTGCTTGGTTCCTAATCATATTACGGAAAAAATGCAGGTGTTAAAAATTTTTTTGGGGTTGGTCATACATTTGACTCCACTAGGGTCCTCCTTGGGCCAGGAAGACGGTGGGAACAAATTTTATAAATTTTAGGTGGGAACCCCTAACGAGTCGTGATAGGGGGTATGTGAAAATAAATGTTGGGGAGGTGAACAAATGGGGATCAGTGTTACATTCAAACCCCTCTGGGGTAACTCCGAGGTAGTTTTGGGACTTTTTGTGTATTTTTACCCCTTTTCCCTCACTTTTGAACCCGATGAGCACCCACTTACAATCACCCCACCACCCCCCTTTTTGGCTTATTAACTTTTTTCCGAACCTCACAAAATTAGGCGATCTAGTTGTGCACTATCCCACCCCTAGTGTATACATTCCTCTAAAAGCAAATACATTTTATTCAAATTCGTACTTTATTTTATTACTTTCAGAGCAAAAGTGATAAAACAGGTAGCGAGCAAATGACTAGAATCATGAAGTTAGCTTATCTAGCACTGTGCACGTAAGAGATAATGGATTTTCAAAATGTGTACTTTTGGGATTAAAATAGCTGAAAATGCACCCACTATCCCCCAATATTTAGGATAGGATGCGTGACGAATTAAAAGTTGACAACTGCAAGCTTGTCATGTCTACTATGGCACGAGCATTGCTTATTTAAGTAATATAAGTTTTCTAATTAATTACCTACTTTGCATACCAAAGGATTTGCCCATTTGATGCGTTATGTTGAGATTATAGCGTACATTATTTTATTGCAATTATATCAAAATATACATATAGAATTACAATTTGCTAGCAACCATGACATATTTAAGTGATACGATTTTTTATATAATCCACCTCGAGGATGGGGGTGTACTAACTTTGTCATTCCGTTTGTAACACCTTGAAATATCGACCTGAGATCCCATAAAGTATATAAAGAGTGATTTTTTTTGAGGTTAGGATTTTCATGCATTAGTATTTGACAGATCACGTGGGATTTCAGACATGGTGTCAAAGAGAAAGATGCTCAGTATGCTTTGACATTTCATCATGAATAGACTTACTAACGAGCAACGCTTGCAAATCATTGAATTTTATTATCAAAATGCGTGCTCTGTTAAGAAAGTTCATCGCACGCTTCCATTTTATGGTCAGTTTAATCGACCCACTGAAGCGGCTATTCGGGCTATTGTGACTAAATTTCGCACCAAATTTACATTGTTGGACATTAAACCACCAAGACGCTTACGTAGAGTACGAACTGAAGAAAATATCGCAGCTGTATCGGCCAATGTTAATGATGACCATCAATTATCGATTCGTCGCCGTTCGCAGCAATTGGGCCTCTGTTACTCAAAAACGTGGAAATGCCAAAATTGGACTAAGCGGATGGACCACTTGAGGCGCAGCCGCGGTCAACATTTAAATGAAATTATCTTCAAAAAGTAAATGTCATGGACCAATCTAACGTTTCAAATAAAGAACCGATGAGATTTTGCAAATTTTATGCGTTTTTTTTTAAAAAAAAGTTATCAAGTCTTAAAAAATCACCCTTTATATTCTTGATTGTCATAAAATTCTAAGACAATCTAACCATGTCCGTCCGCCTTTTGAAAGCACGCTAACATCCAAACGAAAGGAGCTAGGACGTACAAATTTTCCATAAATGTGTCTTATAGTCGTTGGATGGGTTGGAATTGCAACTGGGCGAAATCGGTCCAAAGGGGGAAAAACATTCTCTCACAACGACTGAAAATACCCATAATAACCCCTAATATTTTAAAGTATTTAAGCATTTTTTTCAATATGTGTGCTTGTACTTACTAGATATTAGCTATGTGCTCCCCTTATAACCAAACCGTGCACCAAAAAGTGACTTTTATTCTTAGGCGGTGAAATGGGGCAAAAAGGTATACAAATGGAACCTATCGAACTACAAAAGCTAAAAACTTGAAATTCGGTGTGTACATTTCTATAATTGAGTTGATACATAATATCAAAGCATTTTTTTCCAAATTCGTACATTATTGGTGGTAAATTGGAAATAGAGGGATAAAAATGATACCAACAAACAATACCAATTTGCATTCTATTAAATATAGATGCAAAATGGTTTTGAGCCAGGACAATATCCCAGTTCAAATCAAATATTGATTACAGACCAAAAAATACAAACGAAAAAACTAAAACAAATGAGCGTTGGCACGGCAGAAGTATTGCTGGGTAACTATACCTACATATACACATACTTACATATGCAACTCAATGAGATGCTTGTAAGATGGCATGTGAACTTTATTACTTGGTGCGATTTTTTAAACGCAAATTCGGCAAGTGAGTTGTGATTCTCGTTCGTTTGTGAGAATCATCTCCTTATAGAGGCCGGGTTTGATGTTGAAAAGTCGCTGCGAAGCCATCTGAACGAAACCTTTAGACAGGGTGGAAATCATGACAGTGGTAGTCTGCAGCCAAGTAATAAATGTCACCATGCCATTTGTAAATAAATTTGCATTCTATTGAATATAGATGCAAAATGGTCTTGAGCCAGGACAATATCCCAGTTCACAACAATAATGATATTCATACATTCCTCTGATTGCGTCGACACGTAAAATAAAGGGATTTTTCGAAATTCGTACTTTTAGGGGGGTAAAATGCAAAAAGCAGATTAAAATTGTACTAACTAAATGGCCGCAGCTAGAGTCATGAAATTCGAAGTATACATTTCTCTGACTGTGTAGACACGAAAAATAAAAGATTTTTCCAAATCTGTACTTTTGAAGGGATACAATGGGAACAGGGGGATACAAATGGTACCAACTTAGAATAAACTTAGACTAAAAGACTGCTATTAATAACAGACATTGTTTGCTGGCCATCAGCAGGCACTTTTTCTGCTATTACAGCAATTCGTCTGCTATAACAGCAAATTATCTGCAGTTTTGCTTCAGCAGCCACACTGCTTAAAAGTTTGCTGGCTGTTGAAAGTTGTTGCTGTTAATTAAATTAAAATAAGATTAATGGCGCTGGGGCATATATTTTTATTAGTCTGAGACAAAAAAAAGCATGGCTCACATTGGGTTGACGAATCCGTTTAATATTTATTCTCTACATTATTTCCGCTGATACCCATATTAAGGCGATAGGTTAGAAAACAGAATGGATGATAGACTATATCTTCGAAATTTCTCATAGCCCTCAAAATATTTTACTCCGAGTCCTTTATAATGACAAAATAATCTGAATTTAGCGGGAACGATCGGTTTTAGCTGTCAGTTAGTGTCATTAATTTATACATATATCCATTAGGCACACATACATTTTACAGTCTGAAACTGCAGCACAAATATTGATATGCTCGCTGATATAAATCCATTGATATATACGCAAAATAAAATTAGCATGCCCTTAAAGTAATAAATAAAATGTTAATAGTTTTTTTGTTTTTAGACTGCAATTTTTTGCGTGGGGAAAGAAGTAAGCTGTATTGTTGAAAATTATCCAAAACGAAAGCTTTCCATGAGATTACAAGGTAAGTATTTGTATGTGCTTGACAATGTAGATCATTGAATTTGTTGTAAATATTTATTTTACTACAGCAAACTATTTTACCTATTGTGAGGCAAAAGACCGCAAATAAAATTCGAAAGAAATATCAAAAGGGACATTTCATTGAATAAATTACATGTATCTAATCAAATGTTTCCATTTATTGCAGACAGTTTCACAGCTGGAACTAAAATGTTTACCAAATTGCGGGAACTAATTGTGGAGTCCAATCAAAATATATTAGTGGCTCGTAATGAAGGATAAGAATATTCCGTCAACGCAGCGTCTTTAGCAAGTATTCCACATTTTTCAAAGCAATCTGTACAACCGGGCGTTGTTAATCAACCTTCTAGAGTAGACGTATAAGAAGTTAGCGCAGATACAAAAAGCAATACATACAGCGGGTAATAAAAACGAGTAATAATTGTGGTGTTTCAACGAATCTGGATAAACTTTTATCAAAACGGTGCCATAAGGCACTACTTGACGATTTCGTGAGAGCAGCCAGTGATTATTGAACCGATTTTTTTATAAGTGCCGTTAAAAACAGACTGAAGTTAGTTCTATTCATCTGTAAGTTTAGTACTAACTTCACGTTACTTTTTTGTATTTTGCGGAGGAAGAAGTTATGTACAATTTAATTAATGTCAAATAATTATAATTTATACTATAATAAATAATATAACTAATTGAAAATAAAATTTGGATATGTGTTTATTTGTGAAAAAGGAGATTGGCTGCGTAATTCGCAAAACTTGTTTTATTCGCTGTTTTTGGAAATAATTTGATTCTATTCAATTGCAGAATCATGCTGCTGAAACAGCTACAATTCTCTGCTGTAACAGCAGGAAAAAAGTTTGCTAAAAACAGCAAACATCCACCTGCTATTTCAGCAGCTTTCTCTTTTTCAGCAAACAAAGTCTGCTAAAAACAGCAGACTTTTCTGCTGTTTTCTAGAAAATCGACAGCCTCTGTGGAACGCAATCCATGGTGGAGGGTATATAAAGTTCGAGCCGGCCGAACTTAACACCTTTTTTACTTATTGTGCTTATCTGCTGATATTCGTATGTGATAAGAGATTCGCTACATAACTAATGATTCTAATTAACATAGAAGACAATATATATAGGAAGGTTACCACAAGATACCACAACATTGCATAGCAAATTGCCAAATTGTGCAAAATGAAGTTGCTCCTGATCGTATCAGCCGTCGCTCTATGTTGGTCTGTGGCCTCGGCAAATCTTTTCACCACAACAGTAAGTGCCACAAAATATATAGATGTTTTAAGACAATGCAAAAAATATCCTCTGACACTTTCCAGGGTGATCGTATTGCCAGGCATGGCTATCCTTGGGAAGAGCACACCGTGACAACCGCCGATGGTTATATACTCACCATGTATCGTATACCATATTCGAACCGTGCGGCCAATCAAATGGTGGCCAATAAAAGCGCTGTCTTCCTGCTGCACGGCATGATGAGTTCTTCTGATATCTTTGTTATGGCTGGACCCGATACCGATTTGGCCTTTATGTTGGCCGATGCTGGCTACGATGTATGGCTGGGTAATACTCGTGGCAATGAATATTCACAGCGGCATACATCCATATTGATGTCGCCCCTGTCGCCGGCGTACTGGGCTTTCTCGTGGCATGAGCTGGGCTATTATGACATGCCCGCCATGATCGATTACATCTCGTCCCAGACCGGCCAAAGTGATTTACATTTTGTGGGTCACTGTCAGGCAACCACAGCTTTTATGGTTTTGCTTGCAACCCGACCATCTTATAATGCCAAGATAAAGACATCCCATTTATTGACTCCGCTGGTGTACATGTCAAACATGAAGTCTCCTATAGTAGTTACTATGGTGCCCATTTTGGGGCAAGCCAATGAAGTGAATGCACTTATGGGTGCTGGAAAATTTATGCCAGCATTTGTATTGGTACGCGCGTTATTACCACCAATTTGTCATGAGATACCGGATCTAGATTGGTGCGGTAACTTTGCATGTATTCTAACGGGCGGCCCCTCGTCGTATACTAATATGGTAAGTGAGTTATATTCAAACTGGACACATGCATTCGATTGAAACGTAAAGTAATGGGTAATCATGGCTCTAGAGCGTTCGCTTAGACGATAACTTTCCTAAATTCATTATTCTATCTACTGCCGTTCGTCCTAATTCGTACTCTTTCCCCATAAAAGAACAAATTTCGAAAAAAAAAAAAACAAAAAATATTTTTGCGTTTACACAGTCAGTGAAACGAATTTTATGATTTTAGTTATATTCAGTTGGTCGGCACCAATTTTATCCATTTTTCCCATTTTGATCTAAAAAGCTGGAATAGCGAAAAGCTTTTTATTCTTTGTTTGTACGTAGAATGTCGTATATGCCGAATTTCATTATTTTACTTGGTACCCGTTTGCTTGGTACAATTTTCGTCCTAATTCGTACCGGTTTCCTCCCCAAAAAAAATACAAATTTCGAAAAACTTCTTCTGTGTCTACACAGTCAGAGATACACAACATATTTTATAATTTTAGCTATAGTCATTTGATCGGTACACAATTTATCGCTTTTTCCCATCTTGATCCTTAAAATAAGAATATCGAACAAGCTCTTTTTTATTCGTGTCTACGGCGTATTCACCGAATTCTATTCATGCTCTATGCACCCGCTTAGTTGGTACCAATTTTATCCCCTTTCGCCCTGTTTCCCACAATTCGAAAAATCCCATTGTGTAGCGCGTGTATACAGTCATTGTGTAGCGCATGTATACAGCGAATTTTATGATTCTAGTTATAGACATTTGATCGGTACAGCATTTATCCCTTTTTCCCTTTTCACGCGGCATATACCCTGAATTTCATTATTAGATATATGACCCTTTAGTTGGTACCATTGTTATCCCATTTCCCCCTAAATGTACAAATTTCGAAAAAAATCCCTTTATGTTGTCTGCCTCCACAGTCAGATGAATGTACGAGGTTTATGCTCTTACCTATGGTCATTTGGTCGGTACCAAATTTATCCCTTTTCCCCATATTGACCCTAAAAGTACACATTTCGAAAATCTATTTAATCTTCGCGTCTATGTAGTTAGAGCACTGATTTTTTGATTATATCTGCACTCTTTTTGTTGGCACCATTTTTATCCCCTTTCGCTCCATTTTCTAAATGTAAAAATTTTCAAGAATGATTGTACACAAAGAATTTTATATTTCTACATAAAAAGTCGTTTGAATGGTATAATTTTTATCCCTTTTTGCCCTCCATTTCACCCCCTAAAAGTATAAATGACATTGCGGTGTAAATCAGCCATTAGATCTAAAAAGGCAATTAGAAAATGTGGTCATTTGTCAGTTTTTACGTGTTTTCAGTGAGATTATGCCTCATTCCTTTCTACTTTACAGAGCCTGATGGCTGACTATATGGCGACATACCCGGCCGATTCATCTACCAGTCAACATATGCACTATTTGCAAGAATATATTTCGGGAAATTTCCGCCAGTACGACTATGGTCTAGTTGGCAATATCGCAAAGTACGGTTCATCACAGCCGCCCAATTACGATCTTGGCAAAGTTAATACCACGATTCCCATAGATATATACTATACCGATAATGATCTGTTGGGAGATATTGAAGATGCCCGTCACCTGGAAAGTATTATGGGTTCGAAATTGTCATCGCATCATGTCTCATTTTCGGAGTACAATCATTACGACGTATTGCTAGCCTATAATGTCCGGGAAGTTATCAACGATTGCATTTTGGATCAAATCAACGAAAGTGAGAACCGACCATATGTGGGAACTTTTTGCAATAATTTCATAAATTAAAGAAAATAATTATTATACACCCGCAAATAAAAAGATAATAACAGTAGAAATAAACACTTGCAAAATATTAGAGTGGCTTCAAAATAAAAGTGGTGGATGTTCCCGACTAAAATGAAAGATTGGCTTGTTTTATGTGTTCTCCCAAAGTATTTCGCTTTTATCATTGTCCGTTCGTGAGCTGGACGCGTTCAAAATAATCTCTATAAATCAGGGTTTTCTTGACTAAAATTCACGGTGAGAATGGTATCATATCGAAAACTTGTATTTTAATCCAGAATAGAGGGTAGAATTTTAACATTTTTGTGCAATTTTTGTTGCATTTTTATAAAAACCGCACTTCCATGTTTTTAGTTCGATTTGTGTTTTTGTTGGATCATTGAAGAGGTATTGATCACCAATTGCAATTTATTAGAACTTAGAACAAGAATTATAACTTTTAGAACCCATTAAGGGTCGACAATTTTTTCTTACTGTTGGTTCTCAGTGGGTTAAATGTGATATAAAAACTGAAATATGAGGTTCTTTGCATCGTAAACACATTCTACATCCTTTTCAATTGTAATTCAAAAGACATCACTTAAAATTCAAAAGACACCAGTTGAAATTTAAATTCCATTTGCAATTCAAAAAATATCACTTGAAATTCAAAAAGTCCATTTGAAATTCAAAAAATGTGAATTGAAATTCAAAAGTCGTCATTTGTAATTCAAAAGACATCATTTGAAATGCAAAACTCTTCATTTGTAATTCAAAACATGTCATTTGCAATTCAAAACTCGTCATAAAAGACACCATTTTAAATTCAAAAGTTTTCATTTGAAATTCAAAAGTTTTCATTTGTAATTCAAAAATTATTCCATTTGCAATTCAAAAATTATTCCATTTGCAATTCAAAAAGGGTAAACAAACTTATTTAACAAAATATACATTAGGTTGGGTAGCATTTATTTATTTCTGTAAATTTTAATATTCTGCTGTTTAGAAAACAGATTTACGTACCTCCCACGCAAATCACTCTAACCTATTAAATTACAGATTTTATAACTTATATACGGACGATCGGAATACTCTGAAATTTGATCTTTAGTAATGTTTTCATAAACGTTATATACACCTGCAATATGAGCGATATTGCAAGACCTCTGACACAAATTGGCATAAGCTTTGCTTAAAATAAAACTGATCAGTAACAATTTAATATTGGAAATGGTTTTACAATCACTTTATACCTATAAAATAGTTATGATTTGTTGTACCTCGCACACAAATAATCCGACCCTAAGTAAAATGCAGGTCCTTATAAATTATATGCAGATGCTCTTTGAGCTGGTGAAGGTTATAAACTATATATGAAATTACCGACATTTTACATCATTATAATTATTAGTTGCTTATCATTTTATTAAATCTGTTTCCAAAACTGCAGAATATCCAAATTTTCAGAAAAAATAAATGCTACCCCACCTAATGTATATTTTTCTTAAATAAGTTTGTTTACATTTTTGAATTTCAAATGGAATAATTTTTGAATTTCAAATGAAAACTTTTGAATTTCAAATGGTGTATTTTGAATTACAAATGACGAGTTTTGAATTTTATATGACGACTTTTGGAATTACAAATGACGAGTTTTGAATTTCAAATGATGAGTTTTGAATTTCAAATGATATTTTTTGAATTTCAATTGATATTTTTTAATTTCAAATGGAATTTATGAATTACAAATGGTGTCTTACAAAAAGCTAATTTTTGGAAAAAAAAACATCTGAAATTTTGGTCTTTCAATGGATAAATTGGGAGGAAAACTTCACATAAGTTGTTACAGTAAAATCGTGCGACATGATTTCTCTCCCAAGAACGAGATTATATAAAGGGTGTTTTTTATTGAGGTATAGAACTTCGAATTGAAATAAAACACAAGAAAATCGTTTTAATGTCCATCAATTTGGCTTTATTGGAAGGATAATTTTATGCCATTAATGTTTAAATATGATTTCGGGCATGTGGCCGCCGCGGCTGGCTCGAATATAGCCAATTCTACAGGTCCAATTTTCAACCACTCCAATTGCTGTGCACGGTGGCGAATCGATTCATTCGGGTCCTCTTCAACACTTTGCTCTACAGCGGCAATTGTTTCTTCGGTGCGCACTGTTCGACGTCTCTGCGGATGCGTATTATCACATAGAGTAAACGTAGTGCGAAAACGATCCATGGTTAACCGAATTAATTGCTCTGATGGACGATTATGTCGACCATAAAATGGTGAACTTCGCGAACTGAACCATTACTTTCGAAATAAATTTGCACGATTTGCAAGCGTTGTTCTTTTGTCAACCTGTTCATGATGAAATGGCAAACCAAACTAAATATTAATCACATGACAGCTGACAAAATGGCCGCCAGTTAAAAAAGTGATGCCAACTTAAAGTTCTATACTCCAATAAAAAACACCCTATAGAAGTGAAACCATGGGTCACTAATAGGAAAACTCATACTCAGCTTTTTATTTCGTGGTCGTTTGTCCTTTTTACAAGACTTTTAATTTCCAAAGGATGTAAATGTTTCAATAATTTAGTTTCGTGCTTTTGTGTGTCATACAATGGGTCGATATGGGTATCAAATGAAAGAGAAGAACATCTGCTAAATATACTTTTAATTTCATGCGTCTACCTATGTTAATTTAACATTAACAACCATTACGATTTTTCCCCCTTAAAAAGATTATGTAGATTATTCATGTTTTTAAGGGAGAAAATTTGAAATTGTTGGAAGTGATAAAACTGGTAGCGAGCAAATGATTAGAATCATGAAGTTAGCTTATCTAGCACTGTGCACGTAAGAGATAATGGATTTTCAAAATGTGTACTTTTGGGATTAAAATAGGATAGAAATACAACCAAAAAACTGTAGCTGAAAATGCACCCACTATCCCGAGCATTGCTTATTTAAGTAATATAATTTTTCTAATTTATTACCTACTTTGCCTTCCAAAGGATTTGCCACTTTGTTGCGTTGAGATTATAGCGTACATTAGGATGGGTCGCGAAAAAAAAAATAAATTACAGCGGTCACCCCCAGAAATTAAGATGGGACTGTTTAATGATGATCTACAAAATATTTCGTCACTGGGTCAAGCTATCTGTGATCTAAACGCTCCTGAAAACACCTCTAAGAATAATGTTTTTCCCGTGTAGTTTTTTTATATTGCATTTTCGCCCCAAATTTTTTTCTGAATTAATAGACCCTTAGAAGCGTTTTAAATATTTTTTCTTGTCTTAGATTAACTAATTGGTATAATTTTTGGCCGTTTATATTGTTTTTTGTTTGCGGGTTTTCAAGGTGACAGCTAAAAACTCATATTTATTGGAAATATTTTGTAAGAGTTGGAATGAAAAATAGATAGGAGGAATCACTATCTTCCGAATGATGCCTAAATGATGAGTACCGGACTAAAAATAACGTCACTGACTCCATTTTTTTTTAAATAATTTAATGCAGGCGATGCCGAAATGTTCAAACACTTTTTATAAAAATGAGCGCTGGGGCTTCAATTTCATTCCGATGTTCATCATTGGGGCATCATTCGAAAGGTATTGACTGTAGCTATTTATAAAATACTACCACCAAATACGAAAATTTTTAGTTGTCACTGTGGAAATTCCCAAAAAAAATACTACAAACGTCTAATAATTCGCTCAGTAAGTTACTCTAAGACAAAAATCAAAATTTATATTAAAAATGTTTTCAAGAGTCTATTATTTCAGAAAAAAATGAGAAAAATTGTAACATAAAAAATTATACGGGAAAAACAAAAGGGTTATTTTCAGGAGCGTTTAGCTCACAGATGGCTTGATATAGTAACGAAATATTTTGCAAATCATCATTAAACAATCCAAACTTTATTTTCGTGGGGTGACTGGAACTTGCTTTTCCATTTGTATGAACGGCGACCCAGCCTAGCGTACATTATTTTATTTCAATTATATCAAAATATACATATAGAATTAAAATTTGCTAACAACCATGACATATTTAAGTAATAAGATTTTTTATATAATCCACCTGGAGGATGGGGGTATACTAACTTTGTCATTTCGTTTGTAACACCTTGAAATATCGACCTGAGATCCCATAAAGTATATATATTCTTGATCGTCATAAAATTCTAAGACGATCTAGCCATGTCCGTCCGTCCGCCTTTTGAAAGCACGCTAACATCCAAACGAAAGGAGCTAGAACGTACAAATTGTCCATAAATGTGTTTTATAGTTGTTGGATCGGTTGGAGATGCAACTGGGCGAAATCGGTCCAAAGGGAAAACAATTTCTCTCACAACGACTGAAAATACCCGTAATAACCCTCAATATTTTAGAGTATTTAAGCATGTCTGCTTGTTCTTACTTGATATTGGGTATGCACATTCCCCCAACAACAAAAACGTGCACCATAGAGTGATTCTTTTTCGTAGAGGGTGAAATGGAACAAAAAGGGATACAAATGGTACCTATCGAACGACAAAAGCTAGAAACTTGAAATTCGGTGTATACATTCCAATAATTGAGTAGATACATAATATCAAAGTATTTTTTTCCAAATTCGTACTTTTAAGTGGTAAAATGGAAATAGAGGGATAAAAATGGTACCAAACAAACAATAATGATATTCGTGTACATTCCTCTAATGGCGCAGACACGTAACATAAAGGGATTTTTCGAAATTCGTACTTTTAGGGGGGTAAAATGGAAAAAGCTGATTAAAATTGTACCAACTAAATGGCCGCAGCTAGAGTCATGAAATTCGAAGTATACATTCCTCTGACTGTGTAGACACGAAAAATAAAAGGTTTTTCCAAATTCGTACTTTCAAGGGATACAATGGGAACAGGGGGATACAAATGGTACCAACTAAACGGAAGATGGTGAGATGTTAGAAAGAGTGGGGGTAAAATGGGGACAAAGTGGATAAGACCAAATGGCCGCAGCTACACTCAGAGGAATTTGTCAGTAAAAGAAAGCAGAAAGTCTGCTGTAAGAGCAGATTTTCTGCTGAAAAGAGATAGCAGATTTGTATCTGTTGAAATAGCAAACAGCTGTTTGCTGTTTTTAGCAATAAAGAAAAAAACGCTTTCTTGAAACTTTAAGCATATGTACAGAACAATATAGCCAGTTAACAATTTTATTAACAACACTTTTAGAATAAATGTTATTATAATGGAATTTATTATCACTGAAAGATAATAAGTGATACAGATATTGCCCAAGCTAATAAAGAGTGATTTTTTTGAGGTTAGGATTTTCATGCATTAGTATTTGACAGATCACGTGGGATTTCAGACATGGTGTCAAAGAGAAAGATGCTCAGTATGCTTTGACATTTCATCATGAATCGTCTTACAAACGAACAACGCTTGCAAATTATTGAATTTTATTATCAAAATGCGTGCTCTGTTAAGAAAGTTCATTGCGCGCTTCCATTTTATGGTCAGTTTAATCGACCCACTGAAGCGGCTATTCGGGCTATTGTGACTAAATTTCGCACCAAATTTACATTGTTGGACATTAAACCACCAACACGCTTACGTAGAGTGCGAACTGAAGAAAATATCGCAGCTGTATCGGCCAGTGTTAATGATGACCACCAATTTTCGATTCGTCGCCGTTCGCACCAATTGGGTCTCTGTTACTCAAAAACGTGGAAATGCCAAAATTGGACTAAGCGGATGGACCACCTAAGACGCAGCCGCGGTCAACATTTAAATGAAATTATCTTCAAAAAGTAAATGTCATGGACCAATCTAACGTTTCAAATAAAGAACCGATGAGATTTTGCAAATTTTATGCGTTTTTTTAAAAAAAAAGTTATCAAGCTCTTAAAAAATCACCCTTTATAAGACGAAATTCGAGCTAAATTCGTTTTCGCCGAAAATCTGAACTCTTTAGCAGTGTGAATGCTGATGCGAAATTGCAGAAAAACTGCTATAATAACAGAAAATTGCCTGCTGATAGGCAGCAGACAATCGCTGCTGTTAATAACAGACTTTTTCTTTAAGTGTAGAATCATGGAATTCGGTGTAAACATTCCTCTGGCTACATGGACACGCAAAATAAAAAGATTTTTCCGAATTCGTACTTTTACGACAAAAACTGGTTGTAAAATGAAGTTAGATTATCCATGCAATCCATGGTGGAGGGTATATAAAGTTCGACCTGGCCGAACTTAACACCTTTTTTACTTATTATGCTTATCTGCTGATATTCGTATGTGATAAGAGATTCGCTAGATAACTCATGGTTCTAATTAACATAGAAGACAATATATATAGGAAGGTTACCACAAGATAGCACAACATTGCATAGCAAATTGCCAAATTGTGCAAAATGAAGTTGCTCCTGATCGTATCAGCCGTCGCTCTATGTTGGTCTGTGGCCTCGGCAAATCTTTTCACCACAACAGTAAGTGCCACATAATACATATATAGACGTTTTAAGACAATGAAAAAAATATCCTCTGACATTTTCCAGGGTGAACGTATTGCCAGACATGGCTATCCTTGGGAAAAGCACACCGTGGTAACCAGCGATGGCTATATACTCACCATGTATCGTATACCATATTCGAACCGTGCGGCCAATCAAATGGTCGGCAATAAAAGCGCTGTCTTCCTGCTGCACGGCATGATGAGTTCTTCTGATATCTTTGTTATGGCTGGACCCGATACCGATTTGGCCTTTATGTTGGCCGATGCTGGCTACGATGTATGGCTGGGCAATAATCGTGGAAATGAATATTCACAGCGGCATACATCCATATTGATGTCGCCCCTGTCGCCGGCGTACTGGGCTTTCTCTTGGCATGAGCTGGGCTATTATGACATGCCCGCCATGATCGATTACATATCATCCCAGACCGGCCAAAGTGATTTACATTTTGTGGGTCACTGTCAGGCACCCACAGCTTTTATGGTTATGCTCGCAACCCGACCATCTTATAATGCCAAGATAAAGACATCCCATTTATTGGCTCCGGTGGTGTTCAGGTCAAACATGAAGTCTCCTATAATAGTTCCTCTGGTGCCCATTATGGGGCAACCCAATGAAGTGAATGCACTTATGGGTGCTGGCAAATTTATGCCAGGAGATGTATTGGTACGCGCGTTATTACCACCAATTTGTCATGAGATACCGGATCTAGATTGGTGCGCTAACTTTGCATGTCTTCTAACTGGCGGCCCCTCGTCGTATACTAATATGGTAAGTGGGTTATATTCAAACTGGGCACATGTATTCGATTTAAACGTAAAATAATGGGTAATCATGGCTCTAGAGCGTTCGCTTAGACGATAACGTTCCGTTCCTCCTAATTCGTACTCTAACCCCATAAAAGTACAAATTTCGAAAAAAAAATATTTTTTCGTTTCCACAGTCAGTTTTATGATTTTAGTTATACTCAGTTGGTCGGCACCAATTTTTTCCCATTTTGATCTAAAAAGCAGGGTGGCGAATACGCCGAATTTCATTATTTTATCTTCACCCGTTTTCTTGGTACCATTTTCGTACTAATTCGTACCGTTTTCCTCATAAAAGTGCAAATTTAAAAATATTTTCCTTTCGCGTCTACACAGTCGCAGGAATACATATATATTATGATTGTAGCTATTGCCATTTGGCCAGCACCAAATTTATCCATTTTTCCCATCTTGACCCTTATAATAAGAATATCGAAAAAACTCTTTATTATTCGTGTCTACGGCATCGAATTTCATTCATATACCACGTTTATCCCCTTTCGTCCTTTTTCTCCCATATAAGTATACAATTCTTCCCTTTCCCTTTGTGTAGCGCGGCTCTACAGTCAGAGGTATGTGTACAACGAATATTATGATTCTAGTTAAAGGCATTTGATCGGTACAGAATTTATTACTTTGTCCCCATTTTGACCCTAAACGTACACATATCGAAAATCTCTTTTTTCTTCACCACTACACTGTCCGAGCGGCAAATACCCTGAATTTCATTATTATATATGGACCCTTCAGTTAGTACCATTGTTATCCCATTTCCTCCTAAAAGTACAAATTTCGAAAAAATCCCTTTATGTTGTCTGCCTCCACAGTCAGAGGAATGTACGAGTTTTATGATCTTACCTATGGTCATTTGGTCGGTACCAAATTTATCCCTTTTCCCCATTTTGACCCTTAAAGTACACATATCGAACATCTCTTTAATATTCGCTTCTATGTAGATAGAGCACCGAATTTTTTATTATATCTGCACTCTTTTGGTTGGCACCATTTTTATCCCCTCCATTTTCTACCAAAATGTAAAAATTTTCAAGAATGATTGTACACAAAGAATTTTATATTTTTATTATATACATAATGTCGTTTGAATGGTACCATTTTCATCCCTTTTTAGTGCCCTCCATTTCACCCCCTAAAAGTATACATCACATTATGGTGTAAATCAGCCATTAGATCTAAAAAGACACTTTGAAAATGTGGTCATTTGTCAGTTTTTATGTGTTTTCAGTGAGATTCGAAGTTGGAAGAATTATGTCTCCTTTCTTTCTACTTTACAGAGCCTGATGGCAGACTATATGGAGACATACCCGGCCGATTCATCAACCAGTCAACATATGCACTATATGCAAGAATATATTTCGGGAAAATTCTGCCAGTACGACTATGGTCTCGTTGGCAATATCGCAAAGTACGGTTCATCACAGCCGCCCGATTACGACCTTGGCAAAGTGAATACCACGATTGCCATAGATATATACTATACCGATAATGATCTTTTGGTAGATATTGAAGATACCCGTCACCTTGAAAGTATTATGGGTTCGAAATTGTCATCGCATCATGTCAAATTTTCGGAGTACAATCACTACGATGTTTTGCTGGCCTATAATGTCCGGGAAGTTATCAACGACTGCATTTTGGATCAAATCAACGAAAGTGAGAACCGACCATATGTGGGAACTTTTTGCAATAATTTCATAAACTAAAAAAAATAATAATTATACACCCGCAAATAAAAAGACCATAATAAATATAATGGGTATTTTATATATTTTCCACATAAAATCATTACTAACTTTTTGGAAATTGGTTAAAAGAACTTCCCCAAAAGCGGAAAATACGAGCATTTGGATCTTGTGATGAGAGTACAATGTACTTCCTATGGAATCATTATTAACTTTTTGGAATTTGTTTAAAAGAACTTCCCCAAAAGCGGAAAATACGAGCATTTGGATCTTGAGATGAGCGTACAATGTACTTCCTATGGAAGTACATTTGGGATGACAATTCTGTATTGTACTTGAATTTTCCCAATTTTAAATGGAAATTCCCAATGGGACTTTTCTCAATATGAAATGGACATTCTAAATTTAAATTGGAATTTTCTCAATTTAAATGGAAATCCCCCCAATTTCAACTGGAATTTTCTCAAATTCAAATGAAAAATCTCAAGTTCAAGTGTAATTTTCTCAAATTTAAATGAAATGTGTAAATTTGAAATTTCAATTGGAAATGGTGCAGTGTCATTGTTTTCCATAAAAAATATTCATTAATAAAGTACACCTTTTGCACATACATATACGATTTGATATATTTTGGCATCTTGCAGATGTAAATCAGTGACCGATTATGCACGTCCAAATATGCCGCGTGGGTGTTGCATACCGCTTTACACTTAAGTGTTGTCTTGCCAATTTTACATTTTGCAGATCATGGAAAGCGCATACTCAACGTTTGACGTTTTTATTTGCCACCATAACACTATGCTACAAATTATAAAAAAAAGTAAAAACAATTGTGAATTAAACTATAGTAGTAGTTGTTAAGGTTAACAAGTATTTTTCAGTATATGGATATATGTAATATTTTATGACGTACTTTTAATTTTCCGGGAAACGGGAATTATTTTTTCAATTTCCCGTGCTGTCCCGGGAAATTGTCAACATATCGTTTCCTTGAGTTAAGCTTATTTTTTCCAATGAAACATTCACATTTTATTAAGGTGACATGTGTGCTTTATTCTTGGTGCGATTTTTTGAACGGATGTTCGGCAAAAGAGTTCTGCTTCTCATTCGTTTGTGAAAATCATTTAAAGTCGCTGCGAAGCCACAGGGTGGAAATCATGATAGTGTGCAGCCAAATAATAAATGTTGCTATTTTTAAATAAAATTGCATTCTATAAAATATATAGATGTAAAATGGTCTTGAGACTGGAGAGTTTCCCTGTTCAGTAAAATAAATATTTATTTCACAACGAACTTGTTACAAAAAATTCAATTCAAACATATTTTCAAGTTTAAAAATTAATTAAATGTATGCAATCAAAATATGCAAGTGTATATTTGAATTAAGAGCAGACAATGCATTTATATTTCTTCTTTTATTGGAAAATGTGGACGCGACGGAGAACGGTCATTCACATTGAACAGATGTAGGCTCAGTAGAGCATTAAATAAAATGTTTATGTTGTCTGTTCTTTGTCCTGTCGCTTCGAAAACTATAAATTCTTTTTTAGACAGATATCTTGACTTTTTTAATACAATATTGTTAAAAATATTTTCAAAAGACAGACTTCATTTATTTGGGCATTCGGATATACGCCCAAAATCAAATTTTTTCTTTCATATGGAGCTTGACAAGCAAACAAAAGTGGCTATTTTGTCATCTAACTGCAATATTTGACATACCTAATTAAAATCGATATGAGCTATATTATATTACAAATTTGCGGAAATGATGGAAAAAATATGCGAAAAGTGTAAATGTTTCTACTGAATTCCCGTGGGATTTCCTGGGATACAGGCAATGAAAAATATGCGAATTCCCCGGAATTTTCCCGCGGGAAATCCCGGAATGCAAAGCATAAATAATGTCTGACTTCAAGAAATTAAAGTTTTACGTTCGCTTGCCTTCTATGCGACGAACAGCTGATTTGCGACCCACTGATAGAGATGTGCGCGTGCGTTCACGTACGCTCACGAAGTAAACTATTGAATCACGCACGAAGATTTTTTCGTTACTCTCGTTCACGCACACTCACGTGAGTAAAGCCAATTTCGCTCACGATCACGTGTGATTCACGTAAATCACACAAACAATAATAGGCCTGTTCGATTGGGCTTGCTAGCTTAATTTTTGTATGAAATTTACTTGCTTAACAAGAAAGTAGCTTACTACTCTCATGGTTGTGTTGCCAGATTTCTCCTGTTAATTCATTTAAGAAAAACCAATGTGTAACAACGTTGCCATCATATCAAGTCTCTTAATTATAAGCTAGTAAGCCCAATCGAACAGATCTAATATATACATTCTAAATCGAAATGAATGAAAAGAAATCACTCTACGTTTGTGACGTTTGTATTAAATTCATATTTTTAAATTAGTATACAAAATTACAGTAACATATATCTTATATATGTTAAAAATCGGACACTGACGTAAAATCTAAGTAGAAAACAAAGCATATACCCCGATATCACGTATGAGGTATTTTTAATATAATTGCAGTGCAGCGAATGCTTGCTTAAATAATAGAAAAAATAGAAATTTTGCCTGCGTTTCAATTTGAACGGAAAATTTCACATTTTTAAACGATATAAAATAAAAATAATAAAATTAATAAATAAGTGCGACTCACGAAAAAAATCATGTTCGCGCACAAATATTTTTTCGGTCTTCATGTTCACTCACACTCACGTGAGTAAAATAAATTTTGCTCACGATCACGCGTGGATCACGTAATTCACGCTATGCACGTGAGTCGCCTATCTCTACCCACTAACAGATATTAGGGAGGTAATCACGTAACTCGAAATTAGATTTTCTTTCGACATCGTGGATGAGGGCAGTTATTACTGCCTTTGGCTGGTTGATTTAAGTGCCTATTCAGACTGCATGCGAAATCATTGGATTTCAGCTTGAAACGACTATGTAAATTAACCTTATAGCCTTGTCAGACTGCAGGGAAAACCTAGTTTAATTAGATTTCGAGCCAAATCGACATTAAATCTAGTACTTTGTCCATACAAAATTTCAAATCGACCTCGAAAAATAAGAAAAATTTGAACAATTTATGGTTATGTGTCTAATAGTCTTGTCACACTACATGCGAAATCTAGCAGAAATGACATAAGGTCGATTTCTAAATGTCAAATTTGTATGGGATCTGACGTTTGTAAATCAACCTTATGTATTTTCTGCTAGATTTCGCATTCGCAAGGCTATAAACTATAGGCGAACAAGAAGAAAAATTTGACATTTATTTCTAATTTCTCTGGCAATTCAAAAATGGAAGAAGAAAAGTAATAACTATGAAATATTTAAAAGTGTTTGTTAAATTTGAAGTGGCTCAAGACCATTTGGCATTTATATTTAATAGAATGCAAATTTATTTACAAATGGCATGGTGACATTTATTACTTGGCTGCAGACTACCACGATCATGATATCGACCATGTCAAAAGTCTTTTCAAGTGGCTTCGCAGCTACTTTTCAACATCAAACACGGCCTCTATAAGGAGATGATTCTCACAAACGAACGAGAAGCACAACTCACTTGCCGAATTTACGTTTAAAAAATCGCACCAATTAATAAAGCACACATGCCATCTTACAAGCATCTCATTGTAAATAAATTTGCATTCTATTAAATATAGATGCAAAATTGTCTTGAGCCAGGACAATATCCCAGTTCAAATCAAATATTGATTACAGACCAAAAAAATGCAAACGAAAAAACTAAAAAAAGTGCTTGTTATATTTAATTAGTTTAATTAAATTTTCAGGAAAAAAACGATATTATAAGCTGAAAACATAATGGACTTCAGACCAGGAATGTGTTCTGTTAGCCCTATGAGAGGTCAATATAAACGACCTGCGTTCGAACAAGCGAAACGGACACATATATAAAATAATGGCAGACGAAATGCTGGAAAATGAATTTGTATTTTCCCCACCTGACATACAAACTAAATTACACAATTTCAGCGATAAATATAGGTTTATTAAATCCTGTCCACATATTACGTAGTCCATAAAGAGGAACGCCCTCAAAATGGAAATATTTTCAAAAAGTACATTCCATAATAGGGTCCTTCACATATGGGTCCGCCATCTAACGTTTTTTTTTTCAACTATTCAACCGTTGGACTATTATTTGTGGGGTGCCCGAGGCAGCCATTTGAATGAAATTATTTTCCATTATTAACCGGAAGGATTGTAATTTCAAATAAAAAAAGAAATTTGAGAAAATATTCAGTAGTTTTTTTTATAGCATTTTCAAAAAAAAGTTATTTAGCGGACCCTATATAACATGGAATCAGTAATGGAATAAGCCACAGGAGTCTATAGTATTGCAGTTTTTTTCTGCAAAAGATAAATTGACGAATTTTGTTCCGTTTCAGGCGGATAGTCTTCACTGCAGTTTCGTTTTTTCTTATTCCAATGGAAATTAACACACATTTTAGTATAAAATTTAATTTTTCTTTATTTGAGTTTTCCATTGCGGCTGTTGTGGCTATTGTTTACAAACAATCGTTTGTCAAACTAAATCGACCAAATGTCAAAAAATTGTAGTGAAATATACAGAGTCGATTTCTTGTGACAGGCTCCATTTCTCAAGAAATCAACTTGATTCCATACAGTGTGACAAGACTATTATTGTGACAGATGTAATCTCGGACACGGGCCTGCCCGAAGCACGAGAATGTACGTAGACCACAGGTGACAAAGCGATGTTACCGAGCTCTTCGCATCGGCATCAGTCGATGAAATGTGGATGAATTTTTGTATATCCAATTCTTGAGGCTATTACCACAGTTGAAATTACACCATTTTCAGTTGAAATTAAGAAATTAAAATTTAAATTGAGAAAATACAACTTCATATTGAGAAAAAACAAATTGAAATTTAGAAATCCAAATAAATATTGAGAAAATACGAATCGAAAATGAGAAATGTAAAATGAAATTCAGAAAATAAAATTTGAAGTTGAGAAATGAGATTTGAAATCGATAAAATGCAAATTGAAATTGAGAATAAACAAATTGATATTCAGAAAAGTAAATTGAAAATAATTAGAGTTTTGTCATTTTCAATTGCTTATTTTTCAATATAAAATTGTATATATTTGATTTTTTCCTTGAATTTCAATTTGCACTTCTCATTTTCAATTTGTATTTTCTCAATATTAATTTGGATTTCTGAATTTCATTTTCAATTTGTATTTTCTCAATATTAATTTGGATTTCTGAATTTCAATTTCTATTTGTATTTTCTCATTTTCAATTGAAAGCTAACACTGTCCTGATTCAGGACAACCCCATACCGTTAAAGAAAAGGTTTGAGGACTAAGGACACCAAATTTTAAAGTGGCCAAGGAGGGCGGTATACCACGAACTTGCATCCTGGGTATCAACATATTTCCTTTACCAAGTTTAAGCAATAACGACCAAACAGCCTCCAGTTTAGAGATAGGTAGGAAGACCTACTGCCATACGATATGATCTGGAAGAAATGTATTTCATCTCCAACTCTCTAGTTAAGCAAGTAAATTTCATACCAATATTAAGTTAATAACTCCGATGGAATTGGCCCAGATGTCTCTCCAGGGATATCTCCCAGAAAAGTTTGGTTTTTATACCCTACACCACAGGGTATAATGTCTTTGTGCATTTGTTTGTAACACCCAAAAGGAAACGAGATAGACCCATCGTTTATTATACCGATCGACTTAGAATCACTTTTCGAGTCGATTTAGCGAAGTCCATCCGTCCTTCTGTCCACCTAGGATAGATCGGTTCAGATTTATATATTGCTCCTATACAAATGTCATATCCAATTTGACTCTTTCCGCTCTAGAAACCACAAACTTTGACAGATTTTCTTCAAATTTGGCCAAACAGATTATATTTAAACTAAAAAGAGCTCTGGTAAAAATAGGATAGATCGGTTCAGATTTATATATAGCTCTCATACAAATGTCTCATCCGATTTGACTCTTTCCGCCCTAGAAACCACAAACTTTGACAGATTTTCTTCAAATTTGGCAAAACAGCTATATTTCAACTAAGAACAGTTCTGGTAAAAATAGGATAGATCGGTTCAGATTTATATATAGCTCCCATACAAATGTCTCATCCGATTTGAATCTTTCCGTCCTAGGAACCACAAACTTTGACAGATGTTCTTCAAATTTGGCAAAACAGATTATATTTCAACTAAGAACAGTTCTGGTAAAAATAGGATAGATCGGTTCAGATTTATATATAGCTCCCATACAAATGTCTCCTCCCATTTGACTCTTTCCGCTCTAGAAACCACAAACTTTGACAGATGTTCTTCAAATTTCGCAGCTTATATTTCAACTAAAAAGAGCTCTGGTAAAAATGGGATAGATCGGTTCAGATTTATATATAGCTCCCATACAAATGTCTCATCCGATTTGACTTTTTCCGCTCTAGAAACCACAAACTTTGACAGATTTTCTTCAAATTTGGCAAAACAACTTATATTTCAACTAAAAACAGCTCTTGTGCAAATGGGTCAGATGAGTTCAGATATATATAGCTCCATTACAAATTTCGCTACTGAATTGATTATTTCCGCTCTAGAAATAACATTTTTGAACAGATTTTCTTCTAATTCGGCACATCAGCTAATGTTCGGTTCAGATTATATATAGCTCCCGATTTGATTATTTCCGCTCTAGAAACCACATATTTAACACTGCATAAAATTTGGGAAAGCGTCTAATATTTCAACTGGAAAACCATGCGTCAGATCGGTTCAGATTTGGATATAGCACCCATTCAAAGTTTGTGTTCAAATTTTCTTAGATATGAGTATGGAATTTGTAGTATATTCTCCTGTTATAGCTGCATCGTATATCACCCGGTTCAAATGTCATGACCTTTTTATATCCTACACCATAGGGTATAATGACTAAGTATAGGATATCATATAGTCGGCCACGCCCGACTTTAACCTTCCTTACTTGTTTTATATACTTTTTATGAAACTAATGATTCTTATCTGAACATGAAAATTACTTCAAAAAAAAAACATTTGCAAAAAATTCTTTAAATAGTATTAAAATTTACATATCTTCTAACAGACCGATTAGAACATGAATATGTTTGTTTGTTTGTTTGATGAAATACAATTAAATGTCTTTGGAGTTGTATAGAAACACCACGTCATTTCACATAGTATAGTTTGGCTGTAGCACTGTGTAATGATGTGATTTCTCCAGATACCTATAGTATATACATACATGTACGCATATTCAATAGGAGATATGTACATTAGGATGAGTTTTTTAATCTAATCTATGGACAAATAGACAGAAGATATGACACTTGTTTTCTTCGTTAGATTTTCTTATATTTAAAAGGTATTTTTAGGCGTATGTACACTTTTCTGTCTCGCGTCAAAATAAAGTGCACACCAATTATTCTTTTACACGTTGTTTTATTACATTTAGATAAAAAAAAATATACATACATACAAAAAATAATATTTCAAATTTAATGAATATTTAAATAAAAATTGATTTCTCAAATTTTACGCGTTAAAATAAAGTAAACACCTTTGAAAACATAATATAAACGGTAGTATTTATACTGTTTATTTTTTTTATTATTTTATTTTGTTTGCTTTTCTTTTGACTTAATAGCTTATGATAATTTTGACTTCTAGGCATAGGGTCGACAAGACATTTCATTAAATCAGGCGAGATTTTATTCCATTCGTTCTGTAAGACAGGTCATCTTTGCAAGAAATACGCCTTTCTCTAATTTTATTGTCCATATGATCCCATAAGACGCTCACCCTCCACCTCCAGGATGGGGGTACACTAACTTTGTCATTTCGTTTGTAACACCTTGAAATATAGACCTGCGATTCTATAAAGTATATACAGGGTCCGCCAAATAACTTTTTTTTTTTGAAAATGCTATAAAAAAACTACTGAATATTTTCTCAAATTTCTTTTTTTATTTGAAAGTACAATCCTTCCGGTCAATAATGGAAAATAAGTTCATTCAAATGGCTTCTGAGGGCACCCCACAAATAATAGTCCAACGGTTGAATAGTTAAAAAAACGTTAGACGGCGGACCTTATATATTCTTGATCGTGATAAAATTCTAAGACGATCTAGCCATGTCCGTCCGTCTGTTGAAAACACACTAGCATCTAAACGAAAGGAGCTAGGGCGTCCAAAATTTCCACAAATGCGTCTTATAGTCGTAGATCGGTTGGGATTGAAACTGGGCGAAATCGGTCCAAAGGGAAAAAATGTTCCCTCACAAGGACTAAAAATACTCATAATAACCCCTAATATTTTAGAGTATTTAAGCATTTTTTTAATATGTCTCCTTGTACTTAATAGATATTGACTATGCGCTCCCCCTATAAAAAACCGTGATTTTTATTCGAAGGGGGTGAAATGGGGCAAAAAGGGATAAAAATGGTACATATTAACCGACAACAGCTAGAAACACGAAATTCGGTTTGTAAATTCCTCTAGTTGAGTCGATACATAATATAAGAGTATTTTTTCCAAATTCGTACTTTTAAGGGGTAAAATGGGAATAGAGGGATCAAAATGGTCCCAACCAAACGGCTGCACCTAGCATAACGAAATTCGGTGTATAAAGTCTTCTGATTGAGTAGACACGTAAAATAAACGGATTTTCCAAAATTCGTACTTTTGGGGTTAAAAAGGGGATAAAAATAGTACCAACCAAATGACCGCAGCTAGAGTCATGAAATTCGGAGTATACATTCCTCTGACTGCGTAAACACGAAAAATAGAAGATGTTTTCCAAATTTGTATTTTCAAGGGATACATTGGGTACAGAGGGATAAAAATAGTACCAACTAAACGACTACAGCTAGAATGATGAAATTCGGTGTATAAAGTCTTTTGATTGCGTAGACACGTAAAATAAACGGATTTTTCAAAATTCGTACTTTTTGGGGTTAAAAAGGAAAAAGGAGATAAAAATAGTACCAACCAAATGACCGCAGCTAGAGTCATGAAATTCGGAGTATTCATTCCTCTGACTGCGTAGACACAAAAAATAACAGGTTTTATCCAAATTCGTACTTTCAAGGGATACAATGGGTACAGAGGGATAAAAATAGTACCAACTAAACGACTACAGCTAGAATGACATCCCTATAATTTCGTAGACACGTAAAATAAAGAGATTTTAGAAAGTCGTACTCTTAAGTGGGTAAAAGGGGACAAAAAATTGCCGCAGCTAGAATCATGCAATTCGGTGTATACATTCCTTTGACTGCATAGACAAGCAAAATAAAAAGATTTTTCCAAATTCGTACTTTTTTACTTTTACGGCAAAAATTGGTTGAATCATGAAGTTAGGTTATTTTGCACTATGTATGTACGTGAGATAATGGATTTTCAAAATTTGTACTTTTGGAATTGAAATAGAATGGAAATACAACCAACTGTAGCACCCACTATCTACCAATATTTATGGTATTTAAGCTTTTTGAAAATATAAATATAAGAGTATGAGTCAATCCATGTCAAGCGGTACGGTTTTTGACCTCGATAGCTGCGATTGTGTATGTATTCTTCTCATAAAAATATTGTATACATATTTTTGAAAAAAAAACTGAAATTTTTTTCACGAATTATGACCAATTTAACAGTGAAAAAATACTACTTTTTCAAAAAGGTGTGTTCATTCAATCGCTTATATCTCCTGAAATACTTTACCGATTTTTATGTGGATTAATCCTTGTTTTGAAGGTAATTTCAATTACTTTTAAAATATTGATGTGGTGTGTTAAAGCAGGGTTAGATTTTTTAAAGTTTTTGCAATTTTAATTCTTTTATTTTGATTTTCGCAATGATTACACCAATCCATTTTGTTGAAATATTAAAGTAGTGTGCTTAGGTCTATTTTTAAGCGACTGTGTGAGTTTTAAAGTGGTGAAATGATGGCTTCTATTTTTTACGATTTTTTTACAAAATCAACCAGAATTACTGTGAAAAATCATCAAAATTATAATTTTTTCACTAGTTCTTAAACACGAGGTATAAAAACAATGAAAAATCCAAGAAAAAATAGGTTAAAAGTAATTGAAATTACATTCAAAACGAGGTATAACACATTCAAATCGGTGAAGTCTGTGTTGTCATTTATTTTGGTTCAAGACCAAAGGTTGTGCTGAAGACTTCAGCAGAACCCAAAATTAGCAAAAAGGCAAAGTGGGACCTCTATTGTTGCAGGTAAAAGTTGACTGCACAGTTTCGATGGGCGCTACCCCATCTCGTCAGAACTTTCGCAACGAATGTATGTCTTTGACTTAAATCAGGGTTCATATTAGTACCAGCGGTCACATATGACAAATGAGAAGCGCGGATAAACAAAATATTCCACCGAACTAAGTCGACACACAAAAAATCTCACTTTGCCAATTCAACGTTATGCATGTGCTCGTATCGCTTGCAACATTGCAAAGGTTGTTGTTGTCTTTCAGGAGTTACAGGCGATTGAATGAACACACCTTATGAAACAGGTAGTATGGTTTCCCCGCTGAATTGGCCATTAATCGTGAAAAAAAAAATATTTTTTTTTTCAAAAAAATACGTATACAATATTTTTATGAGAAGCATACATACACAAACTTTCAAAACAATGGTAGCTATCGAGGTAAAAAACTGTACCGTTTGACATGGAATGACTCATATGTATTTTTTGAATTGACTATTATTTCGGTATGTAAATGTATGGGTTGCCTTGCCTTATAAGCGTGGTTTAAAAAATAAAAATATTATATTTATTTATAAAATTAATTTTTCAATATTTGTATTTGTTTTGGTTTGGCTATTTAAAAAAATATATTGCAATCTATGGTGGAGGGTATATAAAGTTCGGCCCGGCCGAACTTAACGCCTTATTTACTTTTTTTTATACTGGGATATTATCCTGGGTGAATCTTTTTTCTAGTTACTAGTCTAACATATGCCGTTTTTTCTTATGGGTACATCTACCAATATCACCAAACTTACCCTAATGTACATGACGTTTAAAATGTGTATAAAAGAAAGGTGTTCAGTAGATGGTCTCTAGTATTTCGAAAATAGTGACAAAATGAAGGTAGTCCACCTGATCGTATTCATAATTCTATGCAGGTTCTCGACCTCGACAAACCTTTTTACGACAACCGTAAGTACCACAGAATATATAATCGATAAAAATGTCGAAAAACTCTCTTTCAGGGTGAACGTATCGCCCGACATGGTTATCCCTGGGAAAAGCATAGTGTCATAACCGACGATGGTTATATACTGAACATGTATCGCATTCCATATTCGAATCGTGCGGGTAACCAAGAGGTGGGCAATAAAAGCACTGTCCTTGTACTGCATGGCCTAATGAGCTCATCCGATTTCTTTATTATGGGTGGACCCGACACCGATTTGGTCTTTCTGATGGCCGATGCTGGCTACGATGTCTGGCTTGGTAATGCTCGTGGCAATGAATATTCTCAGAAGCATACTTCCGCATTGATGTCGCCCTTGTCGCCGGCGTACTGGGCTTTTTCATGGCATGAAATGGGTTATTATGATCTGCCCGCCATGATCGATTACATCTCATCCAGCACCGGGGAAAGTGCTGTACATTTTGTGGGTCATTCTCAGGGGAATGCTGCTTTTATGGTTATGCTGACCACTCGTGAGGAATACAATGGTAAAATTAAGACTTCCCATTTGCTGGCTCCGCCCATTTATATGAGTAACTTGAAGTCGCCCATTATCCGTGTTCTGTCGCCTCTCATGGGCAACCCCAATGAATTGAACGCCCTTCTGGGTGCTGGGCAATTTTTGCCAGGAGATGCATTACAACGAGCAATATTACCACCCATATGCAGAAAGGAACCACTCCTCGAGTGGTGTACGAATATTGTGTTGCTTCTTGCCGGTGGTCCCTCTTCGTATACAAACATGGTAAGTACAAATTCGTGTCTGGCAATCCTTCGGGGGTGACTTTGGTCCCCCGCAACTTATTAAAATTTTATACACATTTTGCTTTTGTATGGGAGCCCCCTTAAGCATTATAGAAAGTCTATCAACTTTTCCATTATGGAATGGTCATATGTTTGGGGAAATGTTTGAGGAGGGAAAATTAATAGGGGTCAGTGTTACACTTCTCTCCTTTGGGGTCTACTGCGGGGCAGTATTGGGCCTTTCTTTCATAAAAAATAGGAAAATTAGGCAAGTGTATGGGGCCACCTTAAGGGTTGCTGATGAAAGGCAGGTGTGTTCTGAGAAAATATTGGTGCTGAAAAAAATATTGGGGGCTGGTCATACATTTGACTCCACTATGGCCCTCGTTGGGGCAGTTAGAGCGGTGTGAGTAAATTTTATAAAATGTAGTTGTATGTATGGGAGCACCATTACGGAGTGGAGATTGGGGGCAGGTATGTTTGGGGAAAATGTTGGTGAGAGAAAATTAATGGGGCCAGTCTTACATGTCTTCCCTCTAGGGGTGACAAAGGGGTAGTTTTGGACATTTTCTTCATAAAAAAATAATGGTTGAAGATACATGGTAGGCAAGTTCTGAGAAAATATTGGAAAAATTATTGGAGTTGGTCATACATTGGGACAGTTCTAGTGGTGGGGGCAAATTTTATAAAAATTATTCTTTGTATGGGAGCCCCATAAAGGAGTGGGGATAGGGGGTACATTTATTTGGAAAAAAATGGTGGGGAGGCAAAATTAATGGAGGCTGGGCTTAGACTAAACCCAGCTAGTGGCGACTCCGGGGTAGTTTTGGGCCTTACAGTCATAACAAAAAATATAAAAAATAAAAAAATCGTATTGGGACTACTTTAATGTTGAAAATATGAGGTAGGTATGTTCAGAGAAAATGAGGGGGTTGAAAAAATATTGGGGGTCGGTCACTCCACTAGTGGCCTCCTCGGGACTGTAAAAGCGGTGGGGACAAATTTTATAAAAAAATATTTTTTATGGGAGACCCTTAAGGAGTGGTTATAGGGGGGTAAGTGTGTTGGAAAAAAATGTTGGGGATGGTCTTACATTTAACCCCTCTGGGGACGACTTTGAGACAGCTTTGGGGCTTTTTTGTGTATTTTTACCCCTTTTCCCTCACCTTTGACCACGATGAGCGCTCACTTACCCTAATCCCATCACCCCCGTTTTTTGACTCATGATTTTTTTCCGAACCTCACAAAATTATGTGTCGTGCACTAATGATCATGTTCAGATCCTAAGCGTACTGTCACACAGTGTAATTAGCAGAATATTATGATATCTGAATTGAATTATTTCTTTTGATGTTACATAAATAATGATAATAACACTGCCCAACAGCACTTTTGGAACAGAGTACCATGTAGCCCCTCTCTTTATGATTTTTTCGAGAAAATCAAAAAAATTCTTTTATTTTGAGTCAATTGAAAAATATTTTTCCACCGAAGCGGAATTTTTATACACTCCACGAGATTATTATGTCTTTGTGCATTTGTTTGTAACACCCAAAAGAAAGGGAGATAGACCCATTGTTAACTATACCGATCGGCTTAGAATCACTTTCTGAGTCGATTTAGCAATGTCCGTCTGTCTGTCCGTCTGTCCATCTATTGTTGTAATCACGATACAGGTCGCAATTGTAGTCAGAACCAAACGAAACTTTGCACAACGAAGTTTTTCGGAACAAAGACGAACGCTATTTAATTTGAAGAAAATCGGTTAAGATTTAGATATAACCCCCATACAAATTTCACTCCCGATTTGACCCTTTTCACTCTAGATACCACATATTTCAACAGATTTTCTTCAAAATTCGCAAAACACCTTATATTTATACTAGAAACACCTGTTGTAAAAATGAGTTAGATCGGTTAAGATTTATATATAGCTCCCATACAAATTTCGTTCCCAATTTGAATTTTTCCGCTTTAGAATCCACATATTTTAACAGGTTTTCTTCTAAATTAGCAAAAAAACTTATATTTAAACTAGAAACACCTATGGTGAAAATGGGTCACATCGGTTCAGATTTACATATAGCTCTCATACAAATTTCATTCCACCAGAAACCGCGTATTTTCAGAGAATTTCTTAAAATTGAGCATAACACGTTATACTTCAACTAGAAGAAATTATTGTGAAAGTTAGTCACTTGTTTGGATATAGCCCCGATACAAATATTCTTCTCGATTTGACAAATTGGACTAGGTAATATTAGCCTGTGATTAGGAAACATACAAAAAATTTTCCAGTTTCACTTTTTTTACTGAATTGAATTGTATTCCGATAGAAAGTGGAGTGTATCATATAGTCGGCCCCGCCCGACTTTAGCCTTTCCTTACTTGTTTTTTCTTAGAATATCCTACCACTATATCGAAATTTTATAAAAATCGACAATGTTTCTACCTCTAAGGGAACCATTAATTTCAGATGGTGCACTTAGTCCACTATCATTCTTCTCAAAGAAGGTACTAGAAGGGCTTGGCAAAACCCGCCATATTTTGTATACTTAATGTGATTATAAAAACTTTATCAAATATTAAAAAATAACTGATTCCGAAAAATATTACCAAAGTGCAAAGTTTGAATCGATTGCTTAACTCCTTTCGAGAGTTATCATGTACAGTTGCGGTCAAAATAATAGCATCGCGTCACAGCTTAATATACATTTTCATATATTTATTTGTGTGATAATTTTTTTATTGCTCCTTCTGCATTAAGTGCCGCGTTATGAGGTTACAAACACAAAATAATTGTTTATTTGGTGATATGATTTTAATTACTTAAGAAATTTCACATTTTTTGGATTATTCGATATATTGGACCGGTCAAAATAATAGCAGTGTTCAAAAAATCTCAAGAAAATGGAATTTTATCTCAATTTTTCAAAGTACAAAAAACCTTACGCCCGTCACCGAAATAAAAAACAATGTCTGTCCATATTCGAGAGTCTAAAATGTTCGTAGAATACTAAGAAAACATAATCTGTAAGCCAGAAGTCCGAAAAAAGTTCCACTTATAAATAAAAGACATGGCACAAAAAATTGCAATTAGCAAAAACACACCTGGTGTAGCCAACCAAGAAGTGGATGCACGTTTTATGGTCAGTTGAATCAAAAATTGTTTTGTATGGTGGGACAGACCCTCGATAGACGCACACAGAACACGAGTACATCTCCAGATATAGTACCAAAACAAAAAACCAAGCGTTATGGCTTGGGCGTTTTTTTTCATATTATGGAGTTGGGTCAATACATTGGCCCAGAACTACAATGGACTCTGCCCAGTACATCAAAATACTGCATAATATTATGCTTACGTATACAGAATACGGAATGCCCCTTAAATGGATCTTCTAGCAGGTCAATTATCCCGAAAACACCAGTCTACTCGCAAAAAAGGTGGTTTGAAGTCAATATCGGTGTTATGGAATGGTTCGGGCAGACACCGCACCTAAATATAATCAAAAATTTTAAGTGTAATGACTAAAATGAGGTCTCACTAGCAATACTGAAAAACAATATCGAGCTTTGACACGATACTATAGTGGCATGGGAAAAAATATCTGGTAAAAATTGTAAAAGACTAGTCGACTCTATGAAACGGTGTCCTTATTTAACTTATTATTCAAAAAAAGTTTTCAAGTAAAGTGAATTGAAACAAAATATGTTTAGTTTTTATTAGCGCTGCTATTTTTTTCACTGGTCTCATTTTTGACATAAATGGTTTTAAAGGCCTAATCTCAAAATTTTTTATTTAAAGCCAGATTAAGAATGACACAATAGCACCTTTCAATCACCGTAAAAACTTTTAGGATTTTCGAAGTAAAACTAATATTTTTCTTTGTCGACATTTTTTTATCTCGTCGCTGCTATTTTTTTGACCGCAGCTGTACACCAGCCAGCCAGAAGGACGGACATTGCTCAAACAGCTTAAAAAGTCGTGAAAGGGATTTGGTCCAAACATACTTAGGGTCTTAAGTCACTCCTTCAGTGACTTAAGTTACACTTATTTTCTGTATAATCTCCTACTCTGTAGAGTGAAGGTATAATTTCTAGAGTTAAAATTCGTCAACGTTTTTTTGGAAGATCGATTTTTCTCGACATAAAATGTGGGTATTTCTGTAGACAACGGAAAACAAAAAATATATATTGGATATTTTTGCAAAAATTTAATTTTCGCGGGGGATATGGCTAAAATGAATGAAATGTATGCATGTGATTTTTGTTTTGTAAATTTCTCCCGATCTATACAACGGATCCGGCTGACTTTTTAACGTGTATGAAGAACCAATGTCGCTTGTAACTTATAAGTAGTCAGTAACGAAAAATGCTGCAATTACTGCAAAATCCACAATTCGTGGTTGCAATTGCATTTATTTTAATTTTCTCTAACTGGGTTTCTGAAACTATTCATCCTCAAATATCGCCTATTTATTTAGCAAGTACATGCCAAAAATTATTTTGGTATTCTCTATATAAGATAAAAAGTTACGAGGGTTTTTCTAAAGACGCTTTTCACAATTTTTGATTTGTATCCCATTTCATTCTTATTTTAGCCTGATAACTTGGGAAGAAAAATATTTTAAACGGCGACATAATGGAATTTGATAGCATGATATACCCTAAATCTAGAAAACTTTTTAAACACGGCTAAAATAAGAGTGAAGATAAAAGTAAAAAGTTGTGAAAAAGTAAACAAAAATAATTAAAATTACCTTCTGAACAAGGTATATTAAAAATTGACTGAATGAAACGCTTTAAAAAAACACTGCTCACACTTTTGAAAAATAAAGTTTGTTTGATGAAATAAAATTCATAAATTACCAATTCCACGCATTTGTTCAAAAATCGGAATCGTTGGGTTATTTTTTTTTTCTAAAATAGTAGCGTTTGACATGGTATTACTTATATACGAGACATAATCCCAACCCATAAAATCCATTTTGGACGATTAGTTGGTCTCAAACGGTTTCATCTTTTAAAAATAGTTTTGGAAATACTCACTTTTAAAATGTGCACCATACTTTGCATATTTAGCAATAATTATAATTTCGTCAAAAAGGGTTTCTAGATGGGCGGAGAGAAAGAAATCGTAATGTAAATATATGGAATAAAATATATAAATGTGTGAAATTATTATATAGTAAATATACCAAGCACACCGAAAGAATTATCTTCATAATATTTATGATTTTGTCATAACCTCAGTGAAAATTTTCATTAAAATGTCGCCTAAGAAGCACTTCATAAATTGTATGAAACATGTTTCATAGAGTACAAATCAATGAAAAGTGTCATAGAATTTCTGAAATATTTCACAGATGCTATGAAATACAGTTCTTCATTCATTCTAAGAGCTTTTGCCATACAAGTTCTTTATTTTTCATAGTATAATTCATGACAAATTTCATAGATTTTATAATAAAACTTTATTATTTTTATGAAATAGTTTCATAAATATTAATAATTTCTAATGAAGTTTTCAATATAAAACAAGTAAGAAGGCGTTAAGTTCGGCCGGGCCGAATCTTATATACCCTCCACCACGGAGTGCATTCCACAGTATTACCAGCAGATTAAAGGATGTCGACTTTACATAGAAGCACAGTGCCATATTACGAAAATTGTGATATTTTTATGCACATTTACTATAATTGTTTACTATTTCAAATTTTAAAGTATGCTTATGAGCACTGTTTAAAATCGACTACTATATATAAATAAAATGCTGTAATTGTGCAAGTGAACATGCCTAAATAATAGGCGATTGTCAGTCGCCATTAGAAAGAAGAATTTTCAGATACAGACAAAGTGATAAGAAAAGTATAAATTTTAAAGATATCCCCATTCTCCGCCCAAATGTACAAATTTCGAAAAAACCCTTTTTCGAGTCTTCATAGTCAGAACGTATACACGGAATTGCATGATTTCAACTTCAGCGGTTTGGTAGGTCCCATTTTATCCCACTTTTTCAATTATATCCCTTAAAAGTACGAATTTCGAAAAATCCCTCTATTTTAAGTGTCTATGCAATTAGAGGGATGTACACACCGAATTTCATGATTCTAGCTGTTGTCGTATCATTGGTACCATATTTTATCCCTTTTTGTCCCATTTCGCACGCTAAAACTTTTATTTTCTTTGTGGTGCTTCCAAGCTACAAGAGGAATGTCTGCAACAAATTTTAACTGTATGAAAGTTAATAAATTAATTAGCCAAGCCTACCAATATTTGTATATATATAATGGATATAATACTTCAATTCATAAAGTAAATATAAGGGAGCAATCATAAATACCCTAAATATTGGGGGATAGAGAGTGTATTTTCAGATACAGTCGTTTGGTTGGTTGTATTTCCATCCTATTTTAATTTCAAAAGTATAAACTTTGAAAATACCTTATCTCTCACGTACGCAGTATAAGACAACTTCATGTCGTAAAAAAGTACGAATTTGGAAAAAAAATATTTTACGTGGCTATGCAGTCAGAGGAATGTATACACCGAATTCCATGATTCTATCAGCGGCCATTTTGTTGGTACCATTTGTATCCCCTTTTTCCAAGTTTGCCCCCTCAAGAGTACGACTATATAAAATTTTACGTATCTACACAATTAGAGGGATGTACACACTGAATTTCATCATTCTAGCTGTATTCGTTTAGTTGGTACTATTTTTATCCCCTGTAGCCATTGTATCCCTTGAAAGTACGAATTTGAAAAAAAAAAACGTTTTATTTTTCGTGTCTACGCAGTCAGAGGAATGTATACTCCGAATTTCATGATTCTAGCTGCTGTCATTTGGTAGGTACTATTTGTATCCCCTTTTTCCATTTTACACCCTAAAAGTACGAATTTCGAAAAAGTCTTTTATTTTATGTGTCTACGCAATTTGAAGAATATATACACCGAAATTCATTATTCGAGGTGCAGCCGTTAGGTTGGTACTATTTTTATCCCTCTTTCCCCATTTAACTCTTTAAAAGAACGAATTTAGAAAAAATACTTTTATATTATGTATCTACTCTATTAGAGGAATGTACACGCCAAATTTCGTGTTTCTCTCTGTTGTCGTTTGATAGGTACCATTTTTATCCCATTTCGCCCCCTACAAATAAAAATCATTCTATGGTGCCCTTTTATGCTATAAAGGGAATGCGCATTGCAAATATCAATTAAATACAAGCTAATATGTTCAAAAAACATGCTGAAATACTGTAAATATTAGGGGTATTTTCAGTCCTTGTGAGGGAAACATTTTTCCCTCTGGGCCGATTTCGTCCACTTTCAATCCCAACCGATCTACAACCATAAGACACATTTAAGAAAAATTTGAACCTCCTAGCTCATTTCGTTCGTCCGCTATCGTGCTTTCAACAGACGGACATGGCTATATCGTCTTAGAATTTTACCACGACCCAGAATATATATACTTTATGGGGTCTCCGATGAATATTTCAAGGTGTTACAAACGGAATGACAAAGTGAATATACCCCCATCCTGGAGGTGGAGGGTATAAAAGTATAAAAAGGTCTGACATGTTTTAATTGTGGGTAATTAGTTCACTGACCAGCTGATACACCACATCAGTGTGAGAACCTTTACATAAATATATCTTTGATCTAAATCAGGGTACATACTTATGTCAGAATTAACATAGGACAGATGAGAATTGCTAGTATTCAACCGAATAAAGTCGACAAAATTAAAATATATTTGTTAATTATGAAACGTTTCATAAGAACAGTAAAATCCTTCATTACATATGGAGATATTTCATAACACAAATATTTTATTGAAATATGAAATATGTCATCATAATGGTATCTTTTTGTGGTATGGGATACAAATATAATTTATTTATAAAATATAATTTCTGATTTGAAACAAATTTCTTCTAGTTCTACAGAAAATTATCAAATCTTAAAAGAAATATTTTTTTTAATTTTTCTTATTTATTTTACAAACTAAAAATATATCTTCGATTTTTGTAAAATAAATTATATTAATAGCTAATAGTTTCAGTAAGATACTCCATAAGTATCATGATGGTGTTCCTGGTACTTGCTCTAAAACAAGTGTAATCGTGATGCTTAAAAAATATTTAATATAAATTACTCTATTATAACATTTTTCTTTGATCTTATGCAAGTAAGTTTTAATTTTATTTTTTGTGAAGTCTACAATTTTCATTAAGTAGTTTTATGAAACATTTTCTTTTATTTACGAATTTGGATTATGAATTTCCTACTACAATTATTTTTCCCATTTGCAGACACTGATACCTGAATATTCGGAGGTTAACCCCGCCGATTCGTCTACGCGTCAAATTATGCACTTTATGCAAGAACACAACTCGGGAAGATTCCGACGCTATGACTTTGGTGCAATTACAAATTTGCTGACATACGGTTCCGTAGAACCGCCCGAATATAATCTTCTCAATGTGAATACCGCCATACCCATAGATATATACTATAGCGATAATGATGAGTTGGTCGATGTGAAGGATGTTCATCGTCTGGAGAATGATATGGGTGCAAAATTGTCATCGCATCATGTCGTATTTGCCGAGTACAATCATATTGACTTTGTGCTGGCCAACAATGCGCGAGAAGTTATCAACGATTGCATCCTGGATCAAATTAATGAAAGTGAGAATCGACCATATGAGGGAATTTATTGCGATAACTTTAAGAATTAAAAATTGTTACATAACCTAATATGTTAAGGACTTATTTGAAGACAGAATATCTTCAACTCGAATGAAAAATAAAATCTTTTTTTACATACATACATTGTAATTAATTAGATAAATGATGGTAGAAGTAGGAGAATTTGCCATGTTTTTTTCAAAATGTTAGCCAATAGAAGTAGGAGAATTCGCCAGGATTTTTTCAAAATGTCAGCCAATAGAAGCCATTTTTTTTCAAATTTTTTTTTTGAAAATTAAGTAAAAATAAAAAAGTGAAAAATAGAATAAAATTCGAATTAAAATTTCTTTGCTTTCGAAACATTGAAATTGAAAATTTTATTATTCATTTGAATGGAAAATTGTGTAAAATTCAATATTTGTCAAAAAATACGAGAAAAAAATGACCTTTCTATAAGTGTTGTAGTTATAGATACATGAAATTTTTAATTTTGCTTTAAATAATAATAATAAAATACAAATAATTTTTTATCGAACTTTCGCAATCTATGACTATGGAAGTTATCGAGTACCAAGACAGTTGTCGATAAATGTTATCGATTTTTTAACTTAAACGTATTAATAATACGATAATTAATATAGATGACGACCAATTTGTTTCTTATTTTAAGGTCCTCTATCCAAAGCGAAAAATTAGGTACAAGTTTTCGATAACCTGAAAGTTATCAAACAAAAATATCTAAAAACGAACTTTTAGAGAAAAATTAAAAATATGCATAAAATGGTAAGTAACATTTTTCGATAACTGACGTAGTTATCGATATATGTAATTTTAAAATTTGCTTTAAATATAAATATTTTTATTGAATTTCCGCAATCGATGATTACGGAAGTTATCGTTTACGAAGACAGTTATCGATATCTAAAAAAGTTACCGAAAACTAAATTTCGATTTTGGCCCCATTAGAACGAAATTTTTTTGGCATACTCAAACCGATAATCAATCCGATAACACAATAACTAAGCGAGATGCCAACCAACTTCTTATTTTAATGTTTCTTATTCTAAGGTCCTCTAGCCAAAGCCAAAAATCAGGTAAAAGAAAGTTATCGAAAACCAAAAAAAGAAAACAAATTGAATTATAAAAAAATCATAAATAAGCTTAGGCACAAGTAAAGTAACATTTTTCGATAACTGGCGTAGTTATCGATACATGTAATTTTAAAATTTGCTTTAAATATAAATATTTTTATTGAATGTCCGCAATCGATAACTAAAAAGTTATCGATAACTGTTATATTGGCCCATTGGAACCAAAAATCTTTATTTGTCAAACATAAACGTCCGACAACACAATAACTAAGCGAGATGCCGACCAATTTTTTTGAAGGTTTTCTAGCCAAAGCGAAAAAATCAAGTAAAATTACTCGATAACTTTCCACTTATCGAAAGCAAAAATATTAAAAAAATGAATTATAGAAAACTCAAAAATAAGCGTAAGCACAAGTAAAGTGACATTTTTCGATAAATGTAACTTTGTGTACTGTTCTAAATAAAAATACAAATATTTTTATTGAATTTCCGCAATCTATAACTATGGAAGTTATCGCAATCTATAACTGGGCAATTATCGATAACTAAAAAAGTTATCGTTTTTTTTCTAATTTTTGATTTTGAGCCCATCGACCGCAGAAATTGATTTTTTGCCCGATAACACGATAACTAAGATAACATGCTGACCAATGTGTTTCTTATTTTAAAGGTTCTATATCCAAAACGAAAAATATCGATACATGCAATATTTTGATTTGTTTTAAATAAAAATACAATTATTTCTTATTGAATTTGAATAATCGATGACTGCGAAAATGATCGATTACAAAAACAGTTATCGATAACTAAAAATGTTATCGAATTTGGTTCTTCTAATTTGCAATTTTGAGACTAATGGAACGAAAAAGATAATTTTTTCAAATTTAAACGTTCGATAATAAGATAACTAAGCGACATAACGATAACATGCTTACTTTTTCATATTTCTTATTTTATGGTGCAACGTGAAAAAACAGGTGGACATTTTCGGTAGCTTTCGAGTTATAGAAACCAAAATATCGAAAAACTAACTTTTGTAGAAAACTCAAAAATTAAGTTAAATTTCGATAACTGGCGAAGTTACCGATACACGTAATTCTTAATATCATAAAAATTATTATTTTTATAGAATTTCGATACTTATGGGAATTATCGATAACAAAAAAGATATTATTTTTTTTTTAATTTTTTTCTTCTAAAAATTATTATTTTTATAGAATTTCCACAGTCGATACTTATGGGAATTATCGATAACAAAAAAGATATCGATTGTTTTATTTTTCTTCTTACAAACTTTTGTACAAACATTAACGTACAATAACTTAACGATTGTTTCTTATTTTGAAGTCCTCGATCCAAAAATATATTCAGATCACCAACGACAAATTTGATTTGATATACGAAGTCATCGAAGCCTTACTTTTAAAATATCGTTCAACAATGATAACGCGTTGTTCTATCATGTAATGATCCAGTTTTATTAACTCTCAGCTGTTACCTGTAAATTTGTTTTCTTTTCTGGTTGGCAACACTATGCGGAACAATTGTCGACCAATTCATATCTTATGTGTCACAACTTATTGTCCTTCCATTAACAAGGTATGATTTTGTGTAGATTTGTTTTAAACGAGGTTTCCCGTTTCTTTTTCTGCTAAAATTAAAACTTGTCAGATTAACTCCCACATATTCGAAGCTGTGAAACTAATTTTACATCAAATATTGTTTTAATTCAAACTTAATTCTCATTTGCATGCAGAATTATACTCTGTCGAGATTATATTTGAATATATTTCCAAAAATAGGTACACATTTCAATTTATTTATTCTTTATTCTAGTTTATTATATTCGATTAATATCGCACAGATTTTTCACATATTTTATGGTTTACAACAAGCAACCAGCGGTCATAGAAAACAGGTGTGCTAAATTGTTGCCAAAAAAAATGTGGTGGCTATTAATTAGCCAAAAAAAAAATAAAATAACTTCTCGTTGGTCAGACAAAGTCCAAAAGCAATCTTGAAAACCGCCAAAAATTTTCATGAATTCTCAACGCAGAAAAACCAGAAATTTTCAAAGACGTTTTGGCCAAAAAGAAATAAACTCCGACTCGACCAGCCAACAGACGGACGATGTTACTCGCATTTGCCGCCGCTCATACACGAAGCCACAGCACGTTTGAGCCAGTGGTGAGTAGTAGTCGACGACTCGCACTGGTATTATGCAATCAACCCCGTGCCATGCCACTACACAAATGGCCTTGTGCCACTCAACCAGAACTCAGCCAACCATCCAACCGACCGACCATCGGTGGCAAGCACCAACATCGACAATAACAACGTTGATCGTTTTTCGGATTTTTTAATGCACAATTTGGTTAACGATTTTCGGCCACAACATTTTCGGTGGTTACATCAAGATTGTTGATGTGACAGAAATGATGCAAAACGCAGCGGAACCGAGACATTTCAATTGATTCTGTTTTTAACTTTAAATGCAAATATATCCACAAATCACACAGGCTACCCAACTACCTCCCACATTCCACATCCCACCTCAGTTGAACGTGAATTAACAAAAATCTTTAATATTCATATTTATGTACAATTTTGTGAAGCTTCGTAGTTTCGCAGGTGAAATGCAAATAAAATAGAAAATACTTGGCAGATAGATATCGGATTGAATTCACATTTATTTTATCGAACATTTTGTCGATGGACTCTACACACAGAAAACCATATTTGAAGATCTAACTGTAGCAACTGTGTAACATGATCATTATGGCTATATCATGTTCAGCTACAGCTATATTTTTATATTATGATTACCTACAATGATGCTCTTCAAAAATCCCTAATTATATTTATAATTGTAAGAATAATATGTCTTCTCTGTGTGTAAATTTTCTCTTGTTTCCTAAACTCGGAAACGATATTCGAATTTTTGTGGATGCGAATTTTTAAATTTTATTAATAATTATCTGGGATAACCACAACTGTTGTGTAGGAGTCAACTCCAAAAAAGTTATGTCCACGCAGAAAAAAAAACTTGTGTAAAAATACCTAATTCAACTTTTTAAATCTTTTTTATATAGAGTTGACAGAAGCCATACAAATAAATACTAAATTTCCCTCGTACATGTGTAAATTACACATGTGCTTCATTTGTATAAATAAATAACATTACTTGGTAGGTTTTCAGTGCTTATGTACCTTAAAATATTCCACCATATTCTTATCCGCAATTTAGAAATTTGTAGCTTTTACACAAGTTTTTTTTGTTAACATTAATTAAAATGTGTAAATTACATATGTGCTTCATTTGTATAAATAAATAACTATACTTGGTAGGTTTTCAGTGCTTATGTACCTTAAAATAGTCCACCATGTTCTTTTCCGCAATTTAGAAATTTTTAGCTTTTACACAAGTTTCTTTGTTAAAATTAATTAGTTAGTTGGATAACGTTGCAAGTGTGAATATGTAAGTTGCCAATTTGTTGAATTTTGTAGCAGATACTTGCAAAAATATCCAACTGTGCGTATGATTTTGCAAGACAATCTGGCAACAAAAGACCAACATTTTATTAAATGTTTCATCTTCAACAAGGTAGGTCGTCCAAATGTACAAAATATCTATAAATATATTACTTTTAAGCATTTTAGACAAAAAAAGGCACAACAGGAATACAAAACAAAAGGAACAAAGGAATATAGTCGAATAAATAATAAGATAAGTGTGTCTTTTGTGACTTTTTGAAAGTTTTCTCTTTAGATACTGATTTGCAAATTTTTTAAGAGAACAAAGAGCCAAAATATAAAGAATTTTACAAAGTTTTATTGTATAACAGACATTACTTTTTGGTACCAAATTACCCAAATGTTCTGTAGAAGTTGCCAAATAACTTTTCGCCAGTCGACTAAACCGACATATAAATGGGACATTCCACGGCAAATTGGACAGCTAAAAAAATATTTTTTGATTTCCTCCATTTTTTTACATTTTTTAGTACCCACTAAAACACCCCCTGGTATACTGTGAGCTTTTTCTGATTACTCGTTGAAAAGATATAGCTTTTTTAAAAATCGTTATATGGTAGTTCTTTTTTCAGTCTTTGTTGATTATTTTCTATATAGGAACAAAAGACTCATACAGCGAATAGTTAGATTAAAAAAATAATCGTCTTATTCTTCAACGAAAATTGATTATTTTGTAATAAGGGAAACATGAGCATTGTTTTTAGTGAAATATATACTTTTTATACCCTCCACCTCAGGATGGCGGTATACTAACTTTGTCATTCCGTTTGTAACACCTTGAAATATCGACCTGAGACCCTATAAAGTATATATATTCTTGATCGTCATAAAATTCTAAGACGATCTAGCCATGACCGTCCGTCTGTTGAAAGCACGCTAGCATCTAAACGTAAGAAGCTAGAACGTTCAAATTTTCCATAAATGCGTCTTATAGTCGTAGATCGGTTGCGATTGAAACTGGGCGAAATCGGCCTAAAGGGAAACATTTTTCCCTCACAGGGACGAAAAATACCCATAATAACCCCTAATATTTTACAGTATTTAAGCATATTTTGTGTAATGGGGCAAAAAGGGATAAAAATAGTACATAGCAAACGACAACAGCTAGAAACACGAAATTTGGTGTATACATTCCACTAATTGCGTAGACACGTACAATTTTCGGAACTCATACTTTTTGGGGTTAAAATTGAAAAAGGGGATAAAAATAGTAGCAACCAAATGCTGGAGTCATGAAATTCGGACTGCGTAGACACAAAAAATAAAAGGTTTTTCCCAAATTCGTACTTTCAAGGGATACAATGGGAACAGAGGGATAAAAATAGTACCAACTAAACGACTACAGCTAGAAAGATGAAATTCGGTGTGTACATCCCTTTAATTGCGTAGACATATAATATAAAGAGATTTTAGAAAATGACCGCAGCTAGAATCATGAAATTCGGTGTTTACATTCCTTTGCATGGACACGCAAAATAAAAACATTTTTCCAAATTCGTACTTTTTACTTTTACGGCAAAAATTGATTGAATTACATTTGGAATTAAAATAGAATGGAAATACAATCAACTGTAGCACCCACTATCTACCAATATTAATGGTATTTAAGCTTTTTTGAAAATAAAAATTTAAGAATATTTATTTTTTGAATTGACTTGAAGTATTATTTCGATATGTAAACTTATTGGTAGACTTGTCTTATAAGCGTGGTTTGAAATAATAAAAATGTTATATTTATTTATATATTTTTTTTCAATATTTGTATTTGGTTTGACTATTTAAACAAATTATATTTTTCTGTAATATTACTGCACTTTTACGAAAGTCGCCAGCCTCTGTGGAATGCAATCCATGGTGGAGGGTATACAAAGATCGGCCCGACCGAACTTAAAGCCGCTTTTACTTGTTCTAATTAAATAAGTAGGTTTTATTCAGCATTTTAATTTGGCGCAACGTTACCTCAATAATACGTTCGTTGTCGCATCGAAACTGATATCGTTTAATTTGTTTCGTTGTTGTGATTTTGGAATATAATTTTCATTTACATTTGCCCAACAATCACTTCGAAGTCCAAAATTGTCATAATTTTTCTTAGAGAATTTTTCTCTAAGTTTTTATTTCTTCAATTTATTCACAAACATTGTTTTAAATTTTTAGAGGGGTACGGAGCTTGTTATTCTGAAAATGAAAAATAATTACTGTCGCCCCTTTGTGGCAACATGGTAGTAAGCTAGAGTATTACTTCTATTAAAATAGGAATAAATACAAAATTAAATATTTCCACTTCATAACCGGGGTTGAAATTTAAGGTTAAATAAATAAATAATTTATTTCGAAATAAATAGTCTGGCTACTGCAGCATATCTATTACCGAATAAATTATAAACGTTTAAATAGATCAATCTTACGATCGTAATTATTCAGTAATAAATGGAATTATTTCGCATAATATAATTATTAGCATTAATATTAGCAGAGCACACTTTCACAGAAATTTGCAATTTTTATCTATAAAAAATGCAAATGTAATAAAATGCCTAAAAATATTAGTCAGACCAGCTTTTACTACACCTTTTACAATTGTGATACAAAAGACATCACTTGAAATTCAAAAAATTTCAATTGAAATTCAAAAATTCCATTTGAAATTCAAAAAATGTCATTTGAAATTCAAAACTAGTCATTTGTAATTCAAAAGACAACATTTGTAATTCAAAAGACATCATTTGAAATTCAGAAAACATCATTTGAAATTCAGAAGACATCATTTGAAATTCAGAAAACATCATTTGAAATTCAAAAGACATCATTTGAAATTCAAAACTCTTCAATTGTAATTCAAAATATGTAATATGTCAAATGTAATTCAAAACTCATCATAAGTAATTCAAAAGACAGCATTTGAAATTCAAAAATTATTCCATTTGTAATTCAAAAATTATTCCATTTGCAATTCAAAAAGGGTAAACAAAATTATTTATGCAAAATATACATTAGGTTGGGTAGCATTTATTTATTTCTGTAAATTTTAATATTCTGCTGTTTATAAAACAATATTCTGCTGTTTATTAAATAAACTTATTAAAAAAAATTATGAATCTTTTAATTTAAACTCATCTCTATAACATCACTTTTTCTGGGTGTGTATTCTAAAATCGAAACAAATTTCTCAATGTGTAATATTTTTATTTTTATATCCTCACCAGAAAGAGTGATTTAGACCCTACGAACGTATGGACCAAAACCATTTCACAACTTTCTAAGCTGTTTGAGCCATGTCCGTCTGTATATCTGCCTGGCTTATGTACATGATAATATTCGAAGGGAGTTAATGAATTTATGCAAACTTAGTTTACGTTCGTAGATGGGCGACATTGACACGCCCCTTCTGGTGCCTTTCACATAAATGTGTCTTCCACACGGATATTCGGAATCAGTTATATTTTGATATTTGATACAGTTTCTATAATCACTTTGAGCTTACGAAATACATACGATTTTGCCACATACTTCCCACGCAAATCACTCTAACCTATTTAAATTTAAAGATTTTATAACTTCTATACGGACGATCGGAATACTCTGAAATTTGGTCATTGGTAATGTTTTCATAGATGCAATATGAGCGATATTGCAAGACCTCTGACACAAATTGGCATAAGCTTTGGTTAAAATAAAACTGATCAGTAACAATTTAATATTGGAAATGGTTTTACAATCACTTTATACCTGTAAAATAGTTATGATTTGTTGTACCTCCCACACAAATAATCCGACCCTAAGTAATATCCAAGTCCTTATAAATTATATGCAGATGCTCTCTGAGCTGTTGAAGGTTATAAACTATATATGAAATTACCGACATTTTACATCATTATAATTATTAGTTGCTTATCATTTTATTAAATCTATTTTCAAAACTGCAGAATATCCAAATTTGCAGAAAAAATAAATGCTACCCCACCTAATGTATATTTTCCTTAAATAATTTTGTTTACATTTTTGAATTTCAAATGGAATAATTTTTGAATTTCAAATGGAATCTTTTGAATTTCAAATGGAATCTTTTGAATTTCAAATGAAAACTTTTGAATTACAAATGACGAGTTTTGAATTTCAAATGATGTCTTTTGAATTACAAATGACGAGTTTTGAATTTCAATTGACATTTTTTGAATTTCAAATGGAATTTTTGAATTTCAAGTGATATTTTTTGAATTTCAAATGGAATTTTTGAATTACACTTGAAAATGGTGCAGATCTGTTTGGATTGTGAATGGACGGCATTTGTGAATTTTCGTTTTTACGAATATTTGGACAGACTCTATTTTTTTCTATTCAAGCTTGGGTCGCTGTTCATAAAAATGGAAAAACAATTTCCAGTCACCCCACGAAAATCTAGTTTGGATTGTTAAATGATGATTTGCAAAATATTTCGTACCTAGATCTAGAAATAAAAATTAAATTAAAAAAGTTAATGTTATAAAATTATTTTTAATGATATATTAAATGAAATGAAATGTTATTCGTTTTTAAAGGTATCTAGTTCTTTAAGAAATAAATTTAATTTAGAAATTTTATATTATTAATTTAGTTGTTAAATTTAATAATTATTTAGTTTTAATATTTTATGGGATAAGCTATAAAATAAATTGTTAAAAATATGTAAATATATTAATAAATATAAATTTAGAAATAGTTATTAATAATAAAAGTGTTATAATTTATTTTATAATTATATTATTTATTTAATTTTAATTTTTTATTAAAGTATTTATTTAAATTTTAAAAATAAAAAAATAATGATAAAATTAGTACATAAATATTGTAAAAATAAATATGTATGAAAAGTTTTTTTTTAAAGAACTCGGCAAATTTATATTCGCCTGTTTAACAAAAACATGTCTTTTTGAATTAATTTAAAAGTCTAACCTGCCCACTGATTTTTTAAATGGCCGCAGTATATTAACTGTGCAAAGGTCCCATGCAATTTTTTTGTGCTGCATTTTTCACAAAATTTCTTTCTGAAATAATAGACCCTGTGAAAGCACTTTAAATAAAAATTTTGATTCTTGTCTTAGAGTTACTTATTGGTCGAATTTTTGGACCTTTATAGTAATTTTTTGTGTTTTTTCATAGTGGCAACTGAACAATTTTTCGTATTTGGTGTTAGTATTTTATAAAAAATAAATAGAGGCAGTCAATACCTTTCGAAAGATGTCTAAATGATGAACATCGGAAAGAAAATGACGCCACAGTGTTCTGAAAATCTAACTCCTGCATTAAATTATTTTACAAACATGGAGTCAGTGACGTCATTCTTCATGCGATATTCATCATTTAGGGATTATTCGAAAGGTATTCCTTCTATTTATTTTTTTATAAAACCTTTTACCAATTTTTTAGCTGTCACCTTAAAAACCCACAAAAATCATTATAAACGTCCAATAATACGACAAATGAGTTATTCAAAGACAAGAATAAAAAATTTTATTTAAAGTGCTTCCAAGGGTCTATTAATTCAGAAAGAAAAAATTGGACAAAAATCCAACATAAAAAATTACAATTTATTTTAATGACCCATCCTAATGTACAGTTGTGTTGATTTTATATTTATTTTATTTATTTATTACGAATTACAATACAAAGTAAATTTATATTCTAATTGTTGGGTCCAGGGATTGAGCCGGGGTGACTAAGACCATTGTAGCTAGTTATTGCAGCGACAGACTAGAGCCTCTGGTGGGAATCGAACCCACGACCCCCACGCTGATAGCCGAGCACGTTACCAACTCGACTATCGGGGCGTTTTATATACTTTCATATATTATAGTCTGTAAGGAACTTTGTATTCCTTAGACTGAATAAAATAAAAATAAAATTAAAAAAATCATCCAGCTATGTTTTGAAAATGAGAGAGGTCATTATTTCAAAATATATCCTTTTAAAAATCCACAAAGTCGCTGCTAACCTCGTTGGATATCAACGTCATGCTGCTAACAGCTGTACAAATCTCAGTCTCATACTAAGTGTGTTTTTATTTTGCTTCTAATCAATAGAAATACCAATGGTTTAAAACAAATGGTAGTCATATTGATTTATTGTTTTTTTTTTTTCAAACTTATGCCTCCTTAACTCTTCTAGTCGCCAAGAAGCGGAAACTACGAGCATATGGTGTAACTAACTTTTTTTGTGAACTTGTTTTGTAAAGTAAATGCACAAACGTGGTGATTGTAATTCAATAGGGGTGTTCAATAGGGAGGGCCAACAATTTTCTTGGAAAAGTTCCACAATCATATAAAATTACACAAAATAAACTGAAGTAGAAATGTCCACGAAGTGATACCATTTTTCTGGTAAATGGAATTTTGAAATTTCCCACATATCCTTAAAAGAAGGTTAACAAAATAATGAATAAATCAAAAGTTAAGTCATTTATCCCATTCTCCTGACTTTGGATAAAATTTATAGCTCAACATTTTACAGCAATTGTAGTGACAATTTTAAACATTTTGAACCCGACCCACCAAAAAGCGGACACCCTAATGTCCATACATTACATTTTACATTAAAACGAAAGACTGTAATTAAATTGATTTTTTACATTGGGATATACATACATATAAGTATATACTTACAGGCATACATATGTGTGAACACGAACAAGTATATATTACTGCTTCAACTACTACAACTACGACGACGTTAAAAATATATTTAAGCAAATTGTGTAAAAGCTATGCTTTTGGAGGCCAACTTCTATGGGTTTCGTTTCAGTTGATGCAGCCAGCGAATTTTTCTTAGTTAATTCAATCTTCGCCAAAAAAAACATTCCTTTTAGATTTTTTTGGGGTTTTCAATAATTTTTATTAAAATGTTATATATACACAGAGTTACAAAGAATAATTGAAAATTTTTTGTTGGTTGTTCTATATTGTCATAAAATTACGAATAGCATTGTGATGCGGCGTTACACTTAACAAAATATGCTGAGAGTGTATGTGTGTGTGTGAAGGCATTTTTTAGAATTACATATATATATCTTTGATTTGTTTGAACAAATATAAAACAAAAACAAACAATATTATTTACATTATATTACTTAAAACATATAATAAAAAGATTATTATTGAATAATGAATACGAAGAATGCAACAACTAAAATTGAGGAGGATTACACATGAATCGAGTGAATAGGAAATGAGATGAGCGTCGAAAATAACTTAAAATGTGTTTTTGTAATTTTGCAAAATTTAAGATGAGGGATATTTTTGAAGAAAAAAGAAATAGATTTTACTAAAAGATGGCAAGTTGTTTTTGTGGTTGAATTTCAAACAGTTTCCGAAGACTCTTTTTCTCGAACATAAATAAGACAACGTAGCACACGGACTGGGGAAAGAAAAAAGTGTTAATACCATATATAAGTACCATATGGGAGGTACAGCACCCTCTAGTGGTGAGTAGTGGCGAAATGCAATGAACATTCGAAATTGTTCACATGGTCTTTAAACAATGAGCTCATCGACGGATAATGAGATTATGCTGAGGTTAAGGAAGAAGATGAGAAAGAATAAATCATCAGACTGAAGTTTTTTATACTGGTACTGATTCTTCCTGCAAATACGAAAACCTAGCGAAGGATAAAGAGATTGTGTTCGGATTGTTAAGGAACAAGACCATTTCCGGATGAAGATGACAAATGTACACCACTCAAGCTACGAGTAGAACATCCGCGCGATACTCATTCGAAATGAAGCCGAAGCAAAACGCAGAAGAGGGCTGGCAAAACTGCAACGGAACGGAACCACGATCAAGAAGATCTATCGATCCTTAATGCAACAGACTTGAGGAGGTGTTCAAAGGAGAGGGCGCTAACAATTTATGCCCGCTCAACGCGAATTTATTCGGCTACACCTCAGTTGGATGGTATTGCGTGGCGGACGCTTCTCCTCGCTGTGACTGCGGTGAACTTGGTCCAGATATGACAGATGATTAAGAGAGTATATTTTGTAGCTTTGGCCTCTCAGTGTCTGGATCAGTGTCAGACGTCTACTGGTCTTAAGCTGAGAGTAAAGAGCGAAAGCCGTTCGAAATGAAACCGAGGGAAAACCTATCAAACCTTGGTGTATTAGAGTTGAGGTGGAGAGCAAAGGACCGGAAGCTACCAATTTATATCCGCCCAGGGCGAATTTATTCGACTCCACCTCAGCTGAATCGTATCTTCCGTGCTGTGACTGCGGTGAACTTGATCCAGATATGACAGATGATTAAGAGGGTTTATTTTGTCATCTCTCTCTGTCTGGTTCAGTAAGGCGTGCACTGGTCTCCAGCTGAGAGTAAAGAGCGAAATGCATTCGAAATGAAGTAGAGGGCATACGCAGAAGAGGACTGACAAAACTCCAACTGAACGGAACGTTCAAGAAAATCTATCGAGCCTTGGTGTATTATAGTTGAGGTGGAGAGCAAAGGACCGGAAGCTACCAATTTATATCCGCCCAGGGCGAATTTATTCGGCTCCACCTCAGCTGAATCGTATTGCGTGGCGGACGGTCACGTCTTGTGACTTCGGTGAACATGGTCCAGATATGACAGATGATTAAGGATTCTTTTGTAGCTTTGATCCTCTCTTCTTTTGTAGCTTTGATCCTCTCTCTCTTTATCTGCATCAGTGTCAGGCGATCACTGGTAATGCGACACGATTTGCTTCGGCTTTTTACACAGCTCATGTTGCCGCAAGAAAATCATAGCACAGTAAGAGAACGAAAAAAAATTCTTGTCAGCAACAACCACCACACCACGGCAAATAGACATTCTCACTTTTGGCACTGATCCATATACTGAAGATATATCCTGATAAATCTCAGAAGTCCGTTGGTTCCTTTCGTCGGCTCGGCGATTGTGGTTCAGATATGATCGATAACCTATAAGCTTTCTTTTGGAGCATCCGAAGTTTTTCTTTCGTTGTTCATCGCATCTCTTAGATACTCAAAATCTCTTCCGATGAGTCCGATGCATATAAGGAAAGTATTTCAATAAGTTTGTGAGCTGGCTTCCCTGGATAGTGCTTCTCTAATATGTATATCTGTTCATGTGCGGGTACTGTATCGGATTTCTCCTGTACAAGATCTTCAAAGAAAATGAAGAGACTTCTTGTCTGGCGTATGGACGGGCAAAAGCAGTTCCGGTTGCTTTCGTCGGCTGTACCTAAGCATGGTGATTGTGGTTTAGATATGCGCGATGATCTATAAGCTTTCTTTCATAGCATCCATTATCTTTCTTTCGTAGCATTCAATCTCTTTCTTTTTTAGCTTCCGTTCTCTTATATATACTCAAGCTGGCTTCCCTTGATAGAGCTTCTCCAAAATGAATATTTGTTCATGTACAGGTACTATATCAGATTCCTCCTGTAGAGACAAATGGAGTCCTTTGACTGTTTCCGTTGGCAACCCCCAAGCTTGGTGATTGTGGTTCAGATAAGCGCGATGATCTATAAGCTTTCTTTAGTAGCATCCCATCTCTTAGTTTTCTGAAGATATCTCCTGTCGCGTCTGGGATATAAGGAAAGCAATTCGATGAGTTTGTGATTCGACTTCATGAATATAAGATTCCTCCTGTAGATGATCTTTCGAGAACATGAAGAGACAGCTTGTCTAGAGTCTGGATAGGCAACATCAGTCCGTTGGTTGTTTCCGTCGGCATCACCTAAGTGTGGTTCAGATATGTTTGATTACCTATAAGACATCTTTCGTAGCATTCCTTAGATACTCAAGATCTCTCCTCACATGTCAGGCCTTTGAGGATGACAATCAGTTCGATTTGTGATTCAACTAGCTTCCCTGAGTAGTGTTTTTTTAGAGAATTTTAGAGATATCTGTTCACACACGGATGCATATCATTCTGTAGATGATCTTCGGAGAATATGAAGAGACAGCTTGTCTGGATTATGGACGGGGCTTTCATATTTTTCTTTCTTAGCATTCCATCTCTCAAGATCTCTCCCGACGTGTATGGGTGGTAAGGAAAGCAATGCGATGAGTTTGTGATTCAGTTGGATTTCCTACACAGGTACAATAGCAGATTCATCCTGTAGATGATCTTCAGAGAACATGAAGAGATATACTGTCTAGAGTCTGAACGGGCAAAATCAGTCCGTTGGTTGCTTTTGACGGCTGCACCTAAGCTCGGTGATTGTGGTTCAACCATGATCGATTATCTATAAGCTTTTATCCGAACTTTTTCTCTCGTTGTCCATCACGTCTCTTAGATACTCAAGCAATGCAATCGGGTTGCGATTCGGATAGCTTCCCTGGACAGGGCTTCTCTAATAAGTATATCGGTTCACTTCCTGTAGATTATCTTCAGAGAACACGAATAGACGTTCGTTACTGTGTAGCAAACTCTGCATCAGATGCAGAGATCGATGTAAGTTAGTGCCTGACCCACGATGTCGAACGTTAACGTTCCCTTGCCTTCTCGACAGCTGATTAGCGACTCACTAACAGACATCATAATGATAAAACGAAGGAAAACGCAAGCTTTGAATTATCATGTCAGAAGATAGTGCATCGCTCCTTGATGCGACAGTGAATGACTGGCTATCGTTCGCTCAGATTTTCGTTCGACATCTTGGAGTCACCGGGAAGTTAATCGATTACAACCTTCACTCGAAGTTCGAGATCTATCCTGCGGATTCGTGAGGCTTCTCTGCAATACCCAAGCGGAGAGAGTTGCAATAATAACTTGCTGTTCTCCCGCACGAATAAAAAGTATCGTCAATATCTTCAGATCAGAAGAAATTTCAGTCCGTTACTGTTCTCAGACCGGCCTTCAGTAGCACGACAGACTCTCTTGCCCAGATGTCTCTGTATGAGCATGTTATCGGACTAAGAAGATTCTGCATGACTTTGTGGAGTATGGAACGTAGTTACGGATGTAATCCCGCACGGAGAGAAAGTATAGTCAATATCTTCTGATCATAAGAAACCATGACAAGACAGTCTGTTGCTGTTCTCAAACCGGCCTTCAGTAGCACGGCAGAATCTCTTGCCCAGAAGTCATTGTAGGAGCATTTTAACGGACTAAAAAGATTCTGCGTGACTTTGTCGAACATGGAACGTAGTTACGCCAGGGCTGCTCGGCGACTTTCTTTTTAGTTTTTTGTCCACTCAATGGATGCTGAAGAGCTTCGGGCGCTTTTGGAGCCCCGATTTACTCCATTATTTATTTTCCAATTGCATTTTTTATATTTGCGAACTTTCAGATACATTTACTGTTACCATCTACCGATCTGAACCTATATCAACTTATTTAAGTTGCTTTTCACATTGAGTAAGATGTGAGGGCGACATCTATTGCTTGCAAACACTTCATAATTTAACTGAGAGAGTTGGTTGTAAATTCTCTTTGTGTTCAGGCAGGAAAAGTAAGTCAGCCTGCAATATCAATTCTAATATAGTCTGTTGCTTCTCTGCGAATGGCGCCCGACATTTCCTCTCCAGATATCACTGTAGGAGGATTTGCACGATGGGTTTCTAACGCTATTGCAAATGTGTCTCAGTAAATGTAGTTCAAATATAACTCAGTGTTTGTTCTCTTCCTAAATCCTGAAAACTTTTGGAAATGTGTCTGTGCTGGATAATCAAATGAGCTAGTGATTCATGTAGATTTGTCATAAGGCCCGAAACAAGTAAATATCGCAATTTCAAGAGAAGAATACAAATTCCAAATCCTAAAATAATAAGTAAAATTGACTCATCCAGTCTAGATCCATCGCAATTTCAAGAGAAGAATACAAATTCCAAATCCTAAAATAATAAGTAAAATTGACTCATCCAGTCTAGCCTTTAGAAAATAAATTTTAATGAAGCCGAATCCGAGAACAATATGTTCTTTGTCATCTATCTGAGCTAGGTAAAGTAAAATCCATTCTCTCTTTGTACGAGAACAATTGTCTGAATAAATGAAATTTTAATTGATTCCCAACAAAAAATCCAAATTTACATTCGCAATTAAAAAACTACTTTCAAAAATATTTAAAACAAAAATAATGAAACGAAAGAAAAACACAAATGAAGTCAATAATAATACAAAAAATACGCTATTTTGAAAATGTGATGTGAAAAGTAATGAGAAAATAATTGTCGAAGCTTTAAAATAGAAAAAAAGCTCGTCTAAATTTACGTACGTATTTAAATGTATGTATATATATGTGTATGCTTGTTTGTTTGTATATATGTACGTATAGTGTTTTTGTAGATAGTTTAGTCAATACGTTTACTAGAATCCTCGGATGGTGGCCGCACCCAACCACCGTAGCGCCTCTCCATTTCCCTGGCCACCGCCAAACACAAATGATCCTGGCCCGGGTTGGCCACCACCTGTATGCCCATGGGCAGACGACGACGATCCAGGCCAATCATACAATTGGTCACCGGCAGTCCCAGCGTATTGAAGATCGCCATGTACATGGGCTCCAGCAGCTTGTGATAGATCTGGTAGTGCTGGTGGGCCGTATTCGGGAAAGTGGGATAGATGAAGACACCATCGTTGCCCAGCAGTTCTTTGAATTCAGTCTTTAGGGCCTCAATGATGGAGGCCAAATGTTTGTGCCTTGAATTTGGTATGATTTTCATGAAATTCTGCAAATGGCCAAAGATCACAGACGGCAGAATACTGTCGGAGCAGCCGAAGAAATACTTGACGGTCTCCGTGCAGATGGTCTTCGGCCTTTCGCCCTCTTCCGTTTTGTTGTAGATCGTCTCGATGTTCTTCATGGTCAACATGGCCGACAGCGAGATGTCCAGCGACCATTTCATTTTGCGTATATTGACGCGCTTGGCCTTGAAATCGTTGGCCACACGATTAATGGCGGCATGCAGATCACGGCTCAGGGGTCTCATCATGCCCGAGGGTCCATCGTTGTCCATGAAAAAGAACCGTATGCCCGTAACACTGATCTCCTTTTCCAGCGTCAGCTTTGGGCCATTCGGATCGACCATACATCTCAGCAGCAGCGGCAAATCCTTAGCGTAACGCGTCATGGGGGCAATGGTGAAGAAGTCACCCCATTTTGGGAAATCCGAAGTGGGATGATGGCCCTTGAAGGACACAGCATAAGGTGTGGGCTTATGACCCCATATACCGCTGAACATAGCCGGCAGACGCGAAGAACCACCAATGTCGGAGGTTAGACCCAACAGCGAAGCACCACTTGCCAATAGAGCCGCCTCACCTCCGGACGAACCACCCGGAGTCCGCTTCAAATCGTAGGGATTTCGAGTTTGACCGGTGACATTGTTGTAGGTTTCCCACAGCAAACACAGCTCCGGTGTATTGGATACCAGCAGAATAATGCCGCCGAAACGTTTGATTTGCTCCACCACGGGGGCATCGGACTTGGCAATTTGGGGAGTTTTAAAAACTCTTCCCGCCTGGTTGGTCAAACCCTTGACAGCTATCGACTCCTTAACGGTAATCGGTATGCCGAGCAGTGGAGTGTTCTCCTCCATTTCCTCTTCGGTGTTGATGCCCATTTCAATGACTCGATCGACTTCGCGGGCCTCCTGCAGAGCCTCCTCGAAGCGATCCTGTACAATGGCATTGATCAGGGGATTCACCTGTTTACATCGCTCTATGTAGGCCTCCACGACTTCTTCGCTTTTGATCTGCAAGCAAAGATGAGAAAAGAGAAAAATTATTAATTTTATTTCAATGAAATGATAAATAAAAGGGCGAAAAGAGGTATTATAAAATAAAACATATACCTGATATGGCATGGTAATAACTTATAGTCACTTTACAGATGACGTATTCGAGTGAGACAAACGAATCATCAAAGGATATATTTTCCTCTCGTTTTTTTATAGAGTACCTAGATGAAATGATTCATGCGACTTAAAAAACTCAATGAAAGAAGCCTTCATTTTGGGCGATTCTTTTGTTTCAGGCGAAACCGGTTCATACAGATCTCAATTGAGTGGATGCTGAAAATTCTATCAATCGACTTGGTGAGAATGGCATGTACGAAGCCCAGAACTACCCGTCTTTTTAATTGTTAATTTGATTTATTCGCTAGATATATTTCAATATTTTGTCCCAACAAATACGTAAAAATATATTAAAAAAAAAACATAAAAATAAAAATTTTAATTTTCTTTAAAATCGAATAATATGAAAAGTAGTCAACTTTGGACCGATTTCTAAAATATATCCGATTTCCCGATATATAATATTAATATCTCAAAATAATCCTTGGTGCCTTTTCTAATTTTGATTTTTTACAGAACTCAAGTTTTTTTACAGATCAAAAGTTATTGAATTTGGCCGATGGATTTTGATTCTGAACCACTGTGCGCCGAACAAAAGAAAACTGTATTCTACCTACATACCCAGCAAAAAAGTTGGAAGTACTTCCGTAGGAAGCACTTTTTAATCGCATATTAAAATCAACATATGCATTTTTCCCGCTTTTGAGGAAGTTCTTTTAAGTAACTTCCAAAAAAAAATTAAAATATGTTATTATTCCGTAACATTTTATGAATAGCATTTTCACAACTGAATGGGACCGACTTTTTAGTATGGGGTCACGAAGGTAAGGTGTCTGCTTTGCACCCCGAAGGTCTCGGGTTCGAATCGTGGCTCGGGAAAAAACTATTTTTATATTTTTTTATTACTTTTATACATAAACAATGTTTAATTTTGTATAATTTTAACAATTTAAAAATTTTTGATTAATTTTTTTTACTGTACTTAAAATATTTTATATTTGTATTAATTATTAATACTACATAATATCAGTAAAATTAAGTAGTGTCAATTTATTTAATACTAAATTTAATTAGCAGTTATTATATTTATTTGTTATATATTAGTTCATATTAAATAAATATTTTGTTAAGTTTCATATTGTCAGTTCTACCGAACTAAATGATTTGTTTTAGTTATACACCACTCACAACAGAGGATAGCTAAGATGGTTAGAGTACCGTAGTAGCAATCAGAAGGTTCGCTGTTCTACCCCCAGTAGCGTCGATTTTTTTAAAACAGAAATGGATGGAAGTGAAAAAGTGGTTCCTTTACAACACTTAAAAATAACTTTTAAGTCTTTCAAAATAAATGACATCCCTCCTATGACAACTCTATGTTAAATTCATTGGTGGAAGATCCCAATTTTCACTACTTCCGAATTACAAGATGAACATCTTTTTCACTTCTTTGGGTGCTCTCTTTTTGCTGGGCAGTGTTAAAGCATAACTGAGAATTCGCAGATAAACTATTACCACATTTCATCATGACGATGACTACATAAGTCTTTATTTTTTTGTGCAGATGTTGAATATAGCTAATTTCAGTTTCGTGATCGTAAGATCGTAGTGAGACGTTTACGTTTTATGTTTTTTTCCTGAAAAATTATATATTATTCCGGAATTTACCATTTTACTAAAACCATTTTACCACCAAAGGAATGTGGTTATAGTCTTCGACATCCCCAATTGAGATCACATAAACGAATGTCTGGGTAGAATCCTCATATCAGCGTTAATATCAGACGGATATAAAATGGATGCACCAGCATACATGCACGAAATAGAGACCACACACATTTCGCAATCATATATGATCAAAGACGAAAGCATGTAGTGTGTTTCAAGCAGAAATTCTGGCGATTTCCAAAACCACAGAATTAATAATAAACAACATAACAGTAAGCTTGTTCGCAACGAAAGACCGTCTTCAGTATTATGCGAAAAAACCCGATTTTTTCCCACAATGGAAAACTGGTCGAGATCGACTACAAAAAACCGGTTTTCCGAAAACCGCGATTTCCGACGGTCGGTCGGAAATTCTCTTTCTCTTTTGTGAAAAAGGGTAAAAACAACCCTAAAACAGAGCTAAAACGGGTCAAAATGTTCTACAAAAATATTTGCCATAAAAATGTACTGTAAGCCTCAGAATACACCAAAACTCAATTTAAATGCCAGAAATAAGTCAAAACATAAAATTAATTTTAGGGTTAATTTTGTACTTTTTGTTGCTAAACTGTAAACCTTATGAACCTTGCATTTTAGGTATAGGATGTGCTCAGCAATATTACTTAAAACACCACGAGGAACATTTTTGTGGAAAATTTTAACCCTCTAGCTCCTGAATATAGGCGTCTTTTTAATTCCTTTTATGGAAAAAGGGTAAAAACAACCCTGAAACAGGGATTTAACGAATCAAAATGTTCTACAAAAATATTTGCCATAAAATTCTACTATAAGTCTCAGAATACACCAAAACTCAAAACTGAACTTAAATGTCAGAAATAAGCCAAAACTTTTTACGAATGGTGCTAAACTGTGCCACAAAACTGAATTTTAGGGGGGTGGAGTGAATGGAAAAAACATTCTACGTTCAACTTCACTACAAGTCACCGAACAAAAGGAAGCTGTAATTGTAATACATATAAATAAAATATCAGTACTAATTTGGGTATTTAAAGAAACAATGCATTTAATTGATGACACTGTAGGATCCAGGCAGAGCGAATTTAGTATTGAAAGGAGGCATCTTCTCATTAAAGCTAGTGGCATTTATGAACGAGGCGCCCAATAAAGGATCTCCGACAAATATCACAGCTGGTTCAATGCATTAGGTTCCTTTTAGTGTGTACAAAATTGATACATCCAATGTATTGGATAGATCGTGAAAAAAATAATGAACAAAAATGTCATGCATACAATCCATACAATTTGGAAATAATATCCAATTTCTATTTTTTGTTTACCGTGCTCTACCCATATTTTTTTGTCGAAAAAGATCGATCTGTCAAAAAACATGAACCAATTTTAACCCCACTAATTTTGCTGTATAAGTTGGCATGTATTTTTGCTATTTAAAGCTTTTTTTCCAAAATATTTCGTAGAACATTTTAATCCTTAAATTTTCTTTTTGAAAGGATTTTTTGATTTTCTCGAAAAAATAAAGAGAGTGAGCTAGTTAGTTAAGATTCTCATGATCCAAAATTCCAAAATACAGTTCTGACAATAAGAATTCTATCACGCATTAACTTACAACACTTTTTCACTTAGAATAATTAACGTGACCATCTCTTATTGGGCAAAAAGCGGGATTTATGAATTAAAAAAGCGGGATTTTGTAGAAAAAAGGAGGGATCGTGAAAATCTACCCAAAAAACGTAAACATAAAAAACTAAGCTATATAATGTAATAATATAAATAAAAATGGCTGTGTTTAGAATATTTATGACCACAATTTTTGACGATTGCTGCGGGAGTGTTCTTTAAAATTATTTCAATTTTTTCACTATTTCACCAATGAAACATCACAATTTATTCAAAATAGTAAACATATGTATTTCGGCGTGTAGGTTGACATCTACGCAAAGTCACTTCGTGGTAGATTAGGCGTGGCTGAACTTGAAGTTTAGTATTTATAAATATTTTAACTTTGCCCCCTGAAAAAAAATTAAAGTTTATTTATTTTTTAGGGGGAAATTGAAATAGCTGCTTATGCTAAACTAAAACAGATAGAAGCATGAAATTCTTCTCTTTCTTTATATATATATATATATATATCATCTTTATATGACTCGAAAAAGTACGAATATAAATTATTAGAACATCTAAACCTTTTTGAAAAAGCCCTGTAAAAATGAGAGAAGATCACTAAATGGAAAACTAAGTACACAACTCTTCTATATATGACGTCTAGTTTCACGTGTATATGGTCTTGATCAGCTCCAATATATTCCATATTCCATCCAAACTATTTTTTCCCTCAGTTTTTTTCTTTTGGTGATTTTTTTCTTTTTTTACAGGATTTTTAATTTTCAAATGTTATAGATGTTCTAATATGTTAGTTTCGTACTTTTTCTTTTCACATAAAGACAATATGGGTATCAAATGAAAGAGAAGAATAGCTGTTAAAAATACTTAAATTTTCATGCATCTGTTTTTACTAGTTTAGCATTTAGAAATATTTGAACTTTGCGCCCTTAAAAATTGAAGTTTATTTATTTTTAGGTGGAAATTGAAATGGCTGCTAATGCTAAACTAATACAGATATGCATCATGCAATTTGAATTATTTTTCACAATTATTCTTATCTTTCATTTGACACCCATATCGTCATCGTCTGACTCGAAAAAGTACGAAAATAAATTATTAGAACATCTATACCGTTTCTATAGGGGGAAATTGAAATGACTGTTAACGCTTTAATTTTTTATAAATTTTCATAGTGTTAAATGAAGTCTTTAAAATGTGAAGAAATTTACGTATAATTTGTATATACTAAGGTTGTTTATTGTATATCAAATATTTTTTATTTTATATCAAATATATTATTGAAATGTTAAAATGTTTAACTGCAAAATGATCACATTTAACGTTATCTCCACCAGACCACCACCACACCAATTAATCCATCAATAGCAGCGCAACAAATGCACATTCCAAAGTCTATAATTATTGAGCAGAAAATCGGAAAAACGATCAACACGCGCCTGAACGATGACTGATGCCATGACGAGGCATTTTTAAGCTTCAGCTATGAAATCACCTGTAAATCTCTGAGATTCGCAAATTTATTTGAATATTTATTAGCGATGGTGTTTTCTGTGGAAATGGCAAATGACAAATGAAACAAAAACAAAGAACAGACAATTAATTTGCACTTCGTTAAATGTATGACAGACGACGTGCTCGCACAATGTATGACTTTATGGATTGAGATTGAATTGTTAATGACGTTTTGCATTTGGAACATTTTTTCTAAGGAAGTGGTCAATTACGAATCATTTGAATGTAGAAATGGAAATTTTACAGAGACAGTGATAGGAAATATTTAGATTTTCATAAGATCGAACGTACAGGCATTGATTGATATTTGGAATAAGTCTTGAAGACTTTAGAAAACAAGTCTTGTCAGGAGAACGAGGAAATGTTTTTCACGCAGGACGGCATCACATGTCATATTGTATGTCAGGCAATCGCCTTATTGAAGGAAACACATAGTGAATGCGATATTTCTCGAAATATCCCAATAACTTGGCCACGAAAATCGTGCGAGTTAACGCCTTTTACTGACCGTTTTTTGGGAAAGTTCCACTTTAATCTGAGAAAAAAATTGAAATTTCATTTAATTCTCCCAATTTCCCCCACATTTAAATAAATAATAAATGTTTAAAAACTTGTTTCCTTATGCAAGTGCTTCGCGGTGTATCAACTCCAGTGGCATAAGATCAGTATCACACATACACACACACACACAAATATCTGCATGAATTATTCCCTCCCCATTTATGCAATTGTACGAATAACGCTCGTAAAGTCGAACATAATGCAATCAACTTTAACCATAGCTTGTGGCCTAGATACCAGGCCAATTGTTCGTTCGTCGGGTTATGAGGAGTACCGTGAATGTGATTCAGTTGAACCATTAAAGTTGCAATCATGCCATTGTTTTAAGGTCAAAGTGTAGTTATGAACACCAAAACACACACACACACATATGCGAGTGCAGGCACACACTGATTAACGAGATACATACTACTTGCGCATAAATGTGCATTCGAGTGGGTAGGCCAAAGATAAAGAAGTGGCAATTAACCCTAACATGGAACTAAATGTATTATGTACTAAGCAACAAAAATAAAAATGTTGTGTCCGATTTAGTAATCTAAAATTTTATTTTTTGTGTACTTTGAGGCATACTGTATCGCAAAATCAGCTAACATTTTTTTGATATTTTTATACCCTCCACCTCCAGGATGGGTGTCATTCCGTTTGTAACACCTTGAAATATTCATCGGAGACCCCATAAAGTATATATATTCTGTATCCTGGTAAAATTCTAAGACGATATAGTCATGTCCGTCTGTCTGTCTGTTGAAAGCACAATAGCGGCCGAACGAAATGAGCTAGGAGGTTCAAATTTTGCCTAAATGTGTGTTATGGTTGTAGATCGGTTGGGATTGAAAGTGGGCGAAATCGGCCCAGAGGGAAAATTTTTCCCTCACAAGGACTGAAAATACCCCTAATATTTAGAGTATTTCAGCAAGTTTTTAGAACATATTAGCTTTTATTTACTTGATATTTGCAATGTGCATTCCCTTTATAGCATAAAAGGGCACCATAGAGTGTTTTTTATTTGTAGGAGGCGAAATGGGACAAAAAGGGTACCTATCAAACGACAACAGGTAGAAACACGAAATTTGGCGTATACATTCCTCTAATAAAGTAGATACATAATATAAAAGTATTTTTTCTAAATTTGTACTTTTAAGGGGTTAAATGGGGATAGAGGGATAAAAATAGTACCACAAACGGCTGCACCTATAATAATGAAATTCGGGGTACACATTCCTCTGATTGCGTAGACACGCAAAAAAACGGGTTTTTCGAAACTCGTACCTTTTGGGGTTAAAATGGAAAGAGGGGATAAAAATTGTACCAAACAAATGGATGCAGCTAGAACCATGAAATTCGCTATATACATTCCTCTGACTGAGTAAACACGAAAAATAAAAAGGTTTTTCCAAATTCGTACTTTCAAGGGATACAATGGGAGCAGAGGGATAAAAATGGTACCAACTAAAAGGCTACAGCTAGAATCATGAAATTCGGTGTGTACATCCCACTAATTGCATAGCCACGTAAAATAGAGTGATTTTTCGAAATTCGTACTTTTAAGGGATATACATAATTGAAAAAGAGGCATAAAAATGGTACCTACCAAACCGCTGAAGTTGAAATTATTAAATTCTTTCTATACATTCTGACTATGAAGACTCGACACAAAAAGTTTTTTTTTTCGAAATTTGTACATTTGGGCGGAGAATGGAGCGAATGGGGATATTTTTATAAACAAATGCACAAATCTATCCATTTGTCGATCTTTACTTTGTTTTTTTCTCAATTTTATAGAAACTTTCAACCATTGATTTTAGTTAAATGCTTTCATCTGGCCAACATAACCAGCGCGACCCACTCTATTGTATAAGTAATAACACTTGCAGATTTTAAATGTACCAGTAGTATGAAATATAAACATACTAAGAAATATGTTAAATAGTTAGTGAGTGGTATGTAGACACGTATGGACGTAATTACATTTGTATTATTATGCCATTTATACTTATTATTATTTTAAATATTAATTTTAATTTTTTGATACGTAATTTTTTTGGGGGTATTCATTTCACAACACATTCAATGACAGATGGAGAGTTGGAAATGTTTGTTGTACACCGAGAAAAATGTGTACCTAATTACCGAAATTTAAGAAAAGAAAAAAGAGGCGGAGCTAGAGGTCAGTTTCCTGTTCAATGGCAACATTCTGCAAATTTACTTTTAATCAACGCCAGTCACTGCCGACCGCCATTAAATGGAAAGTTCCAAAGTGACTAAAAAAACCTTGGTTGGCCTAAGAATGTGTTGCTCGGATATTTACTGGGTTTGTGGTCAATTAACCCGTTTTATTTCTCCAAGTGTTTGTTGCTTCGATTCAAAAAAATTTCCGCAACTTTGAATATTATTTTGCGTTGTTTTTTTTTGTTCAATAATACATATATTATTTAATTGCTTGTGTGTGTCCAGTAGTTTTCATTTGATGTTGGAAGTGATAAACATAAAATAATAAAGCATTTTTATACGGGGGTTTCACAGAATTTCATATCGAATAGCGGCAGCCAGATAGACAAACTGATGCAGTTACACTGCCACAACTTGTTAATTGTTATTCAGTTAATGAACAGATAAATACTCGTCGTATCTATGACAGATGTGGGGATGTGGAGATTTCGCGGCATTGTTTTGATATTGTATTTACTGCATAGAGAGCTATTAAGCTGTTTGCATTGAAAGTTCCTTCATGATGATGATGCGAATGTATGTTTTAGATGTCCATAAATAAGCTAATATTTCAAATCACTGTTGGCTATGGATCTTTCCATTCTGGATTTTTTTTGAAATTAGACAATATTAAACAATAACACTTTTAACACATCAAAATACTGAGATTCGTAATTCTAGATAATGGTATACTCCGTTTAGGACAAAATCAAACGATTTTTGATTGTATTTTAAGAAGACTACTTCGTATGAGTTATATTAATTTGGTACAATATTACTCATTCGCTTAATAGCTTAGTAAAGAAAATTATTCCACTTAATCGTTACAATAATATGGTTTTAAATTGTTTCTATTTAGTGTATGTGTATAATGAGATATTAAGCGATGTAAATAATGAGAATTTTTTAATTAAAAAAAAGTAAAAACGTCTTTACCTCCTCCACCATGGATTGCATTCCACAGAGGCTGTCAATTTTCGTAGAAGTGCAGCAACATTCCAGGAAAATGTCAATTATTTTTAATATAGCCAAACCAAAACAACTAAAAGTATTGAAAAAAACAATTTTATAAATAAATATAAAATTTGTATTATCTCAAACGGCTATTCGGGGTATTGTGACTAAATTTCGCACCAAATTTACATTGTTGGACATTAAACCACCAACACGCTTACGTAGAGTGCGAACTGAAGAAAATATCGCAGCTGTATCTGCCAGTGTTAATGATGACCATCGATTATCGATTCGTCGCCGTTCGCAGCAATTGGGCCTCTGTTTTTCAAAAACGTGGAAATGCCAAAATTGGACTAAGCGGATGGACCATTTGAGGCGCAGTCAAGGTCAACATTTACATGAAATAATCTTCAAACATTAAATTATATGGACCGTACTATCGATTCAAAAAAAGATTTCATGCACTTTTCTGAATTCTATGTGTTTTTTTGAAAAACTTTCCTATAGCCTTTTGCCTTTCTCTCTTTATTTTACGTGTCTACGCAATTAGATGGATGTACAAACCGAATTTCATCATTCTAGCTGTAGTCGCGTAGTTGGTACTATTTGTATCCCTCTGTACCCATTGTATCCCTTAAAAGTACGAATTTGGAAAAAACCTTTTTTTCGTGTCTACGCAGTCAGAGGAATGTATGCTCAGAATTTCATGACTGTAGCTGCGGTCATTTGGTAGGTACTATTTTTATCCCTTTTTTCCATTTTAATCCCAAAAAGTACGAATTTCGAAAAATCCATTTATTTGACGTGTCTAAATAATCAGAGGAATGTATATACCGATTTTCATTATTTTAGGTGCAGCCGTTTGGTTGGTACCACTTTTATCACTCTATTCCCATTTTACCCCTTAAGAGTACGAATTTGGAAAAAATACTTTTATAGTATGTCAGTTAGATGAATACTCAGTTAGATGAATGTACACGCCGAATTTCGTTTCGTGTCTCTAGCTGTTGTCGTTTACGGTACGGTTTTTATCCCTTTTTTGTCCCACGTTTTTGTTATAGGGGGAATGCGCATGCCCGATATCAAGTAAGTGCAAGCAGACATATTGAAATAATATACCTGCACTCAGAAAAATAGCATTCTTAAATCTGAGTAAAATCCATACTCCAATTTAGTTTAACAATTTTACTCCAGTTTAGGTAAAATTTCCTTACGAGAAGGAAAATTAAATAGATATGAGTACACTTTCCTCATTTCAAAGCCAGAGAAAATAGTACATATACTCAAAATAGGGTAGTAAATTTACTTAAAAACATTTTATTGAATCTGGTAAAAACTTCTAACAATTAAGTATATTCATACTTGTGCGGAGGAAAATTTACTAGCGTTTAAGAAAGAAAATAATGCCGAATTTTTAGGAAGTTTTTACTTAAAATTGTGTTTATCACTTGAAATAAATGTAATTAAATTTATACCATGTTCCTCATACATTCAAGTATAAATGAACTTATAAAAAAATAATTCAGTTTGTTTAGAAAAATACATGAATAGTAGTATATAAAGCAATTCTCGTTCGTTAGCCGAGACTTTATTCATAAGTAATTCAAATATTACTTTAAACAATCACTGCGAATGCGCCTACCAAGCTTCCGCAGCAGTCATGGTGAAATATCGCAATTCTTTATGGTATGAGTAAGATGAAACGTTTGAGAACTATACCATGTTGTCATTTTTCATATGAGTGTTGCATACTCTGAAGCGAAATAATTTATTTCAATTATCAGTATAGTCGTAGTCAGGCTGAATACAAATTTACTTGGTTTAAGGAAAATTTTAGTCAGGCTGAGTAAAAATTTACTTGGTTTAAGGAAAAATTTCCGAAAAATTTCCTCAGATTGAGTATAAATTTACTTGGCATGACTACAAATTTACTTAGTTTGAGTAACAATTTAGTTGAATTGAGGAAAAAATTGGAGTATTTTCCTCACTTTGAGTATAAATTTACTTGATTTGAGTAAAATTTCTTAAATATTTTCCTCAGATTAAGTAAAGATTTACTTGATTTGAAGAAAAATTTTCCTCAGTTTGAGTAAATTTTACTTGCTTTGAGGAAAAGTTGAACTGGATAAAGTTCAAAGCATGTCTTATTTTCAAGGAAAAGTTTGTACTTGATGTGAAAAATTATTGTCTTAGCGCTATACGAAGTTTAATTTTCCTCAGTTTTAGTACATATTTACTTAATCCGTGGCATACTTTTTTCTGAGTGTAAGTGCTCTATAATATTAAGCGTTGTGAGGGAAATTTGTTTCCCTTTGGGCCGATTTCGCCCAGTTTCAATGCCAACAGATCTACGACTATAAGACACATTTATGAAAAATTTGCACGTACTAATTTCTTTCGTTTAGATGCTAGCGTGCTTTCAATAGACGGACATGGTTAGAACGTCTTAGAATTTTACGACGATCAAGAATATATAGACTTTATAGGGTCTCAGGTCGATATGTGTTACAAACGGAATGGCAAAGTTAGTATACCCCCATCCTGGAGGTGGAGGGTATAATACACTTATTATATGAACAGGTCGAGCTACAGTCTTTCAAGCTGTCGCTGGACTTCAGTCACTGAACTTCGAGTCAATCGACTTTTGTAGAAGCTGTGAGGACAAGAAAGAGATTGAGAGTGTCGAACGTCCGCACATGGCTGGCTATTACGATTTGTTCAAGGCAAACAATAGAATTGGATATCCTACCGTCACCTATCAAAAACATCGCCTTCTTCGGGACACGGTCAAGTAGATCCAACGAGGAACCTGGAGCACCCTAAAGAATCTTTGGTCTGATGTAGGTAGTGTAGATATTGAGAAGATCAGAAGAAGTGAAGTAATTCTTACAAAGCATAGACACTTGAATGATTCTTCGAGATTTCTCGAACATCACACATTGGTTGTATGTCTGGAACATCAAGAGCTCAATATTCACACCGTTCATTGAAATCGGCGACACCATGGGATCGGTGAATCGCTCATAAGGCAACGGGGAGTTTTTATTTTCATTGAAATCAACTCTGTTCATTCCACCCCTTCGGAAATTGCCAGTGAATTCTGGCTACGTCTCCTCAATTTCTTGAAGATTTGGTATATGATCGAATGAGTATGAATGACAGAGTAGATTGGATTTGAATGAGTAGATTGAATGAGTCCAATCCAAGAGTTCGTCGGTGAAAATAAGAAAAAGAAAGTGGAAAGGACAGAACCCTGTGGTTCTCCTGCGATCTACCTATGTTCCTCTGATAAGAACCCATGTTCAAAAACGCGTATAGCTCGATTTCTGAGGAAGCTCGAGAGAAGTCACCACCAACACCATCTATGTGACGTGACAGATTCTATCAAAGGCATTGGTGATACCTAGAGCAACGACCTTACTCTTACCAAATTGGTGGATGGATTGACTCTACTTTTCGGACAGCAGAGTCATTGGAAACCATACTGTCGATCATTAAGTAAGTCAATGGTCTCCCTATAAATATCTGAGACTTGTAACTACATTTTCAATCACGGAGAGTGGTTGATTGCTTTCCGACAAGGATGAATTCTTTGCAAACATTTCAGCCAATAGGATAGCTATGGCAATCGAGTTAGTATATCGTTACCCAAATATAAAAAGACTAATTTTTTTTTTTAAATCGCCATTTTTCTTTATCATGACCGAAGTTGTTGTGTTTTGTTAAAATAACTACAAATCTCGACTTGCAAAAAAATATTAGTTGAGTCTTTTTATACACTCCACGAGATTATGTCTTTGTGCATTTGTTTGTAACACCCAAAAGTAAGAGTGATAGACCCATTGTTAATTATACCGATCGTCTTAGAATCACTTTTTGAATCGATTTAGCAATTTAGTCTGTCCGTCCGTCTGTCTGTCTGTCCATTTATTCTTATAATCACGATTCAGGTCGCAATTGTAGCCAGAACCAAATGAAACTTTGCACAACGAAGTTTTTCGGGATAAGGACGAAAGCTCTTTAATGTGAAGAAAATCGGTTCAGATTTAGATATAGCCCCCATACGAATTTCACTCCCGATTTGACTATTTTCACTCTAGATGCCACATATTACAACCGATTTTCTTCAAAATTGGCAAAACATCTTATATTTCAACTAGAAACACCTGTGGTGAAAATGTGTTAGATCGGTTCAGATTTATATATAGCTACCATACAAATTTCGCTCCCGATTTGACTATTTCCGCTCTAGAAACCACATATTGTATCCGATTGTCTTCAGATTTGGCGAAACATCTTATATTTAATCTAGGAAGACCTATGTTGGTCAGATCGGTTTAGATTTGTATATAGCTGCCATTCAAATTTCGCTCTCGATTTGACTTTTTCTGGTCTAGAAACCACATATTTTTACAGATCTTCTTTAAAGTTGGCAAAATATCTTATACTTCCACAAGAAATATAGGTCAGATCGGTTCAGATTTATATATAGCTCCCTCACAAATTTCACTCCTTTTAATTTTTCGACTCAATAAACCACATATTTTAACAGATCTTCTTCAAATCTTGTAAAATATCTTATAAAGGGTGATTTTTTAAGAGCTTGATAACTTTTTTTTTAAAAAAAAACGCATAAAATTTGCAAAATCTCATCGGTTCTTTATTTGAAACGTTAGATTGGTCCATGACATTTACTTTTTGAAGATAATTTCATTTAAATGTTGACCGCGGCTGCGTCTTAGGTGGTCCATTCGGAAAGTCCAATTTTGGGCAACTTTTTCGAGCATTTCGGCCGGAATAGCCCGAATTTCTTCGGAAATGTTGTCTTCCAAAGCTGGAATAGTTGCTGGCTTATTTCTGTAGACTTTAGACTTGACGTAGCCCCACAAAAAATAGTCTAAAGGCGTCAAATCGCATGATCTTGGTGGCCAACTTACCGGTCCATTTCTTGAGATGAATTGTTCTCCGAAGTTTTCCCTCAAAATGGCCATAGAATCGCGAGCTGTGTGGCATGTAGCGCCATCTTGTTGAAACCACATGTCAACCAAGTTCAGTTCTTCCATTTTGGGCAAAAAAAAGTTGGATATCATCTCACGGTAGCGCTCACCATTCACAGTTACGTTACGATTCGCATCATCTTTGAAGAAGTACGGTCCAATGATGCCACCAGCCCATAAACCGCACCAAACTGTGACTTTTTCTGGATGCAATGGTAGCTCTTGCAATGCTTCTGGCTGATATTCACTCCAAAATCGACAATTCTGCCTATTTACGTACCCATTGAGCCAAAAATGAGCTTCGTCGCTGAACACAATTTCTTTCTTTCTGAACTTTCTTAACAGAGCACGCATTTTGATAATAAAATTCAATGATTTGCAAGCGTTGCTCGTTAGTAAGTCTATTCATGATGAAATGTCAAAGCATACTGAGCATCTTTCTCTTTGACACCATGTCTGAAATCCCACGTGATCTGTCAAATACTAATGCATGAAAATCCTAACCTCAAAAAAATCACTCTTTATTTCAACTAGAAACACCCATGGTGAAAATGGGTCAGATCGGTTCAGATTTATATATAGATCCCATACAAATTTCGCTCCCAAATTGTTCCCCTCTAAAATCCACATATTTTAACAGATTTTCTTCAAAATTGGCAAAACACCTTATATTTCAACTGGAAACATCTGTGGTGAAAATGTGTTAGATCGGTTCAGATTTACATATAGCTCCCATAAAAATTTCGCTCCCGGATTGTCTTTTTCCACCCCAGAAACCACGTATTTTCACCTAATTTCTTCAAAATTAGCATAACACGTTTACTTGAACTGAAAAAACTTATTGAGAAAGTCAGTCACTTCATTCCATGTTTGGATATAGCCCCGATACAAATATTCCTCTCAATTTGACAAATTTGGTCAGGTCATATTAGTCTATGATTAGGAAACACACAAAAAGCCTTTCCGTTTTCACTTTTTTACCGAATTGAATTGTGTTCGGATAGAAAGTGGAGTGTATCATATAGTCGGCCCCGCCCGACTTCAACCTTTCCTTACTTGTTTATATTTGGTTAACGATGTCTGATCATCTGTACCAAGGGTTGGGTTAGATGTGGAGTAATCCTTTATTCTTCTTACAAATGACCAAAAGCTCTTACTTCTCCTGGGAAAAGATAGAACTTTGACACGTTGTTCGTACATAAACTTTTCACGCCTAAGTACCCTGACACTCGTGGTTCTTGTCTGCTGGCGTAGCAGATCATTGTTGGAACTTTTATTCAAATCTGACAGCAGTCTTGCATGGTTATATCAACTTTACTGAGATGGTTTATCCGAAAATGGATGGAATTAATGACTTCATTCCCATCAACATTTTCGATCATTTCAGCTGTAACCGTTTAGAAAGCAAAGCTTTTAATTGAAATGCTGGAAAAAAGTTGTTGAGCTCAGCCCAACGCATATGGCCCAAGTGTGTATAGTTGAGTGTGGTTCTCCTCCTTTTCATTGCAAAACACAAAATTGCCATCGTAAGAAGAAATAACTTGATTGAATAGCTGGAATTCGAATGTAGCCATATTCTTGTTACATTGTAAATACTGACGGATCTTAACGTGGATTAGCCATTAGATTCAGTCCATGACAAGGACTAATCCTGCTGGAAGTTGTCTATGTTTTGGTCCTCCAAATACAGAGATTTCCATCTCACTTTGACTTGTGGCATTTCAATAACAAAGGCATCTACCACTCTCCCCCTTTTTGGCTGCAAATACAATCTAGCCAAGTACGAGTGAGTAGAGCGTGTACAAGTTTCATTATATGTTGCAATTTGGTACAACAAAAATATACAACCATAAACACATGCATAACGACCATAATATATGGCAAATTTTATGTAAAATATGATTGTATCTCTACCATCTCAGATAGGCTGGCTGGCTGGCAGACAGACAGTCAAGTCAGTCAATTCAGCCAAGCAAACAGCAAAATAACCATCACCATAACCATAACCATCAATACGCCAAAATGTTAACAATACGAACGAATACGTCAACGCTATGCGATGTGAAGTGAAGTTACATATGTACATACATATGTATGTATGTACTCGTATGTATGCTTGCAAATTACTGTAACAACAATAACAATACTATTATTGTGACGCCGACGGTGACGGCAACGCAACGACGACGATGACAGTGACAGCTTAAACAACAACAAAGACAAATATTTTGTTTACAAAATGCCAATAACAACAATTACAAAATAAATAAACAAATACAGAGCCACAGCTAGTAGGTACGATACATACAAACATACCCGCCGCTTGTACATATGCACATTACAGTGGGTTGCAAAAAATAGTTGCTGCTGCTGTAACCACACCGAATTTAAATGAAAAATTGAGTGTGATTTTCCCCAAGGCACCTCGCCTATAATATAAATAGAAAGCATCAATTTTTTAAGAGTACTATTTTCTCATTAAACTACCGATTACTTTGATTTTGAAAGGTAGAATTTTTATTTGTATTTTTACGCTACAGAATTTGGAAATATTAAAAACTTAATTCCAAAGTAGTGAGTCTTTAACGGTCTTCAGTTCAGCCTCATTTTCATCTCGGTGGTTATGTCAATAAGCAAAATTGCCGCATATGGATATATGCATCCACAACGAGTCACTGTTTGGTGTGGATTTTGGGCTGTACTGATCGGATGATGTACTGCCGAGCCAATCGTGATAGTCATACACTGTAAGGATTATCTTCATAATATTTATGATTTTGTCTTAACCTCAGTGAAAATTTTCATTAAAAAGTCGCCAAAGAAACATTTCATAAATCAATGAAAAGTGTCATAGAACTTATGAAACATTTCTTAGAAACTATGAAATGCAGTTCTTCATTCGAACTGAATGAATAATGAATTCATAAAAATTCATTATTATTCACAACACGATGTGTGAAAATTTTCATAGATTTTATGAAGAAACTATATAATAATATAATTAATTTATACTGAAGATTCAAATATAAAAAAAAAAACAAAAAAAAGTCTGACTCGTTGACTAACCAATCAACACACACCACCATTGCGAGAGTCTTTGCAATGAATATGTCTTTCACCTAAATCAGGGTTCTTACTTATGTCAGAGTTAACAGAATACAAATGAGAATTGCTAGCATTCAAGGAATAAAGTCGATACACTAAAAGTGTAGTTGCAAGTTTTGAAACATTTCATAAAAACTATAAAATGAAGACATTTCATAACACAAATATTTTATTAGTTATGACATATTTCAGAATTGTTTCTTTAATACTATGAAATCTTTCTTTGACCTTATGAAACTAAGTTTCACAATTTTAACAATTTTGTTTTATTATATACTAGCAAATACCCGTTACTTTGTACGCGGTGTAGCGTCATCCTTATTGTTAGTACCCTTTTTATCCCCTTATCCGGTATCGCTTTAAAAGTACGAATTTAAAAAATTCCTTCATTTTGAGTTTGTAGGAATTTTGAGGTAAAGAGTGATTTTTTTGAGGTTAGGATTTTCATGCATTAGTATTTGACAGATCACGTGGGATTTCAGACATGGTGTCAAAGAGAAAGATGCTCAGTATGCTTTGACATTTCATCATGAATCGTCTTACAAACGAACAACGCTTGCAAATTATTGAATTTTATTATCAAAATGCGTGCTCTGTTAAGAAAGTTCATTGCGCGCTTCCATTTTATGGTCAGTTTAATCGACCCACTGAAGCGGCTATTCGGGCTATTGTGACTAAATTTCGCACCAAATTTACATTGTTGGACATTAAACCACCAACACGCTTACGTAGAGTGCGAACTGAAGAAAATATCGCAGCTGTATCGGCCAGTGTTAATGATGACCACCAATTTTCGATTCGTCGCCGTTCGCACCAATTGGGTCTCTGTTACTCAAAAACGTGGAAATGCCAAAATTGGACTAAGCGGATGGACCACCTAAGACGCAGCCGCGGTCAACATTTAAATGAAATTATCTTCAAAAAGTAAATGTCATGGACCAATCTAACGTTTCAAATAAAGAACCGATGAGATTTTGCAAATTTTATGCGTTTTTTTCAAAAAAAAGTTATCAAGCTCTTAAAAAATCACCCTTTATATACACTAGGGCGTACCTCAAAAAAAAAGTTCGCCGTACACCTTCGAATATGAAGTATTATTGAAAGGTAGTTTCAAAAAATTTTTTTTATTTTTTTATGCCGAACGTAGGGGTCGCGCTTTTACATTTTTCTATATAACTTCTGCATTTATAAACGGATTTTAAAGTGTGATACATCGATGTTTTTGTCTCGACAAGGCCGATTTTTTTGTCTTTGAAGTCATTGAGCGCAAGCACCCCCTTCTGGTACTTACCCATCATATCTCAGTTGCTACTACCCTAATGTACCACTCTAATATCAGAAAATTAAAGCTCGCATAAAATCATGAATCAGGCTTGAGCTCATTGACTTCAAAGACAAAAACATCGATGTATCACACTTTAAAATCCGTTTATAAATGCAGAAGTTATATAGAAAAATGTAAAAGCGCGACCCCTACGTTCGGCATAAAAAAATAAAAAAAAATTTTTGAAACTACCTTTCAATAATACCTCATATTCGAAGGTGTACGGCGAACTTTTTTTTTTACTTGTAACCTGGTACGCTCTAATATACACGCCAAATTTCATGATTCCAGTTTGTTTGATTGGTACCATTTTTATCCCTTTTTACCCGATTTCGCCTTCAAAAGATTCGAATATTACAAAAATATTTCCTTGGTCGAAATCGTGCTACAAAAGCAATGCTCGTTCCGAATTTCAAGATTTTAGGCCCAACCGTTTGACGTGGGCCGTGGTACAATTTTTATCCCATTTAATCCCTTAAAAGTACACATTTCGAAAAACGCCTTCTTATGAGTGATTTGCGCTATAAAATGAATATACATACCGAATTTCATAATTGTAGCGTCATCTGTGATGTTGGTACCTTTTTATCCCCCTTTCCCCGTTTACCCTTTAAAAGTACGAATTTCATAAAATTCGTTCATTTATAGTTTGTAAGCATTTTGAGGGATGTACACACCGAATTTTATGATTCCAATTCCATCCGTTTGATTGGTACCATTTTTATCCCTTTTTACCTGATTTCACCCCCAAAAAGTACGAATTTTAAAAAATGTTTTGAAGCTATAAGATGAATTTGCATACCAAATTTCAAGATTCTAGGCCCAACCGTTTGGTCATTGCGGTGGTACAATGTTTATCCCTTTTTACCCCTTAAAAGTACGAACTTCGAAAAATTACGTCTTATCACACCTCTACACTGTAAGAGAAATGCACTCAGCAAATTTCATGATTCTAGCTCTAGCCGTTTGGTCTGGGGAGTGATCAGTCAGTCAGTCACTCAATCACGCAACTCTTTTATATATATAGATGAAATGTTTATGAACAAATTGTATGCAACATTTCATTTTATTTACGCATTTTTCATACATATTAAAAAAAATTCACTAAATTTATGAAAAACCTTTTATGAAATTGCATTGACAAAGTTGAACCTTTCCAATAAAAGTGGAAATATAAAAAAATAATCCGTACTTTTTTTAGCCAATTCTAATTTAAAAATTTAAATGGCCCACCCTATATCACCCACTAGAATATTACATATTTTTGTATTTGTTTCTAAGACCCAAAAGGAAGAGATTCGCCATCACCTAGGTAAAATTAAATTGTTCACATCTTCTATACTGGTGCACGGAATCCAAATATTTTAAAAATGTGGAAGCTGGGACCATGTGCCACGAACCTTCTAGCACCTTCCACACAAACTTTCTTATAACTTATGCATATATATTCTCTCAGAGTGAGGGTATATATAAGTCGGTTTATCCGACTGAAGCTTACTTACTTGTTTTTTTAATTCTTGTGTGTTCTCCTCTTTGGGTGCGAAATGTGGAATATGGCTACCATGGCTAGATTTCATCAAGAAATACTTAACAAGAACATTGGACATTTTCTGGCCCGGTAGGAACTCTGGCCACGCACCCACCAAAGCTAAATACAAATGGAAATATTGAGGGAGAAATGATATGGATTAGTCATTCATTGCGACGACCACATATCGATATTAGCCCCAATTTAATAGACTGAAATTTATGTTATGTGGGACTATGCTATTTATATCGTTCAATATATAAAATAGCCGTGTATTCATAGGCTGTTAGTTTTTATTGCATATTTAGTATCTCCATCATTCATTCTGTGTCTGGCCAAAATTTGGTCAAATTCTAATTCCTAAAAGTGGGTCGAAAGTTCAAAATATCTTATAAATTCTCGCTCAAAAATTCTGATCAAATGATGCGTAGAAAATCAGTTTACAGAATAGGAACATGGTTTCAAGGGTGTGTTGATTTTAGACCATTTTTGATTTTCAAAAACGTGTAGTTAAAAAAGTGGATGATTTCCCTTTCTGGAATATATTTTTATTTTTGTGACAAAATTTACACCATTTTCAAGTGTAATTCAAAAGACACCATTTGAAATTCAAAAATTCCATTTGAAATTCAAAAAATATCAATTGAAATTCAAAAAATATCATTTTAAATTCAAAATTCATCATTTGAAATTCAAAAGACACCATTTGAAATTCAAAAGACACCATTTGAAATTCAAAAGTCGTCATATGAAATTCAAACTGAATTGCAAATGGAATAATTTTTGAATTTCAAATGAAAACTTTTGAATTTCAAATGGTGTCTTTTGAATTTGAAATGATGTCTTTTGAATTACAAATGACGACTTTTGAATTACAAATGACGAGTTTTGAATTCCAATTGAAATTTTTGAATTTCAAATGGAATTTTTGAATTTCAAGTCAAATTTTTCGAATTGCAAATGGAATTTTTGAGTTTCAACTGGTGTCTTTTGAATTTCAAGTGATGTCTTTTGAATTACAATGGGAAAATGTGTAGTTTCGGTGTAGGTGTACCTGGGTAAATCGTCAAAAGAAAAAACTACAGTGGAACTTCGATTAACCGTGACTCTATTAACCGTGATTATCTATTAACCGTGAAGCTGAGTGGTTGATTTTTTACCTCTATTATCCGTGATGCACATGTCCATGTGACTGCTTGATTGTTTTTTTTTCGTATAATACACACACATCTCTCATATTAAAATTCGGTGATTACCCTTTTTCATGAAAGTGTAATTTTCATATCAAATTTCATATTCATTCATCAGTGTGATCTGTCAAGACGTGTTTTCCTTACATCATGCCACCGTCAAAAACTAAATCCGCGAAAAGAGCAAGAAAGGTTCTTTCAATTAAAGAAAAAATGGAGCTGATTATGAATACTCAAAACGTAAAATACCTTTTAAAATGTTGTCTGAAAAATATGGAGTTGGCATTCAAACTGTATCCGATTTAATAAAAAACAAAGATCGGATTTTAAAATTTTGCTCCGATACTGATTCAATGCTTGGCCTTAAACACAGATATACACTAAAAACATCCGAAAATCCAAAAGTTGATTTCGCAACATATGAATGGTTTCGGCAAGAAAGATTTAAGGGAACTCCAATTTCAGGTAAGTTAACTGAAATCGAGATATTGTATGAACTTAAACTGAAATTTGCTTCTGAACTTCAGGCGAAATGATTGTCGAAAAGGCAAAAATGTTCCATTTGAAGTTAAACATGAATTCAGAGTGCACTTATTCATTTGGTTGGTTGGATAAATTCAAAAAACGTCATGGAATCCGTCGACTGAAATCTACGGGAGAAAAGGAGTGTGCTGATTATGAGTCTGCTACGATGTTTGTGGACGACTTGGATGAAATCATTAAAAACGAACAACTTACAACTGAACAGATCTACAATGCAGACGAAACCAGTCTATTTTGGAGGTGTTTGCCTCAGAGTTCTTTGGCTAGTGGTAATGAATATTCATTCTATTGAAGGGTACAAGGAATCCAAGGAGAGAATGCTTGATTCAAATTCCGAGGAATCAGATGGAGGAAATGCGGATGAAACGCACACATTGGCTCAGGCAATAGAGGCTAGTAGTATTTTGTTAGGTTTTTTAGAAAACTTTAATTGTCCAAGTATTTCAAAACCAGATAAAATGCAAATATATCGCATACAAACTCATTTGTTGGAAGAACAATCAAAAACTAAAAGCATAAGACAGACTTCCATAAAAGATTTTTTTTAATAAATGTATGTATTCCTAGAGATATGATGAGTTATTTATAGACGCAGATTTACATGTTTTTGTCAAAAATAAATAAAAATAATAAAATTTATACATGTAAAATTTTACCTCTTTTAACCGTGATTTTCGGTTATCAGTGATTAGCCCGGTCCCGAGCATCACAGTAATCGAAGTTCAATTGTATTTAAAAAAAAAAAACACTTTTTTGTTTTTTTTTTTGAACGACTGCTACTAAATCACTGTGTCTACTTGAAAAAGACTTTTGTAACATTTGTAGACCGCATAACTATCTTACATTTGAGGTATTAGTCGCCTCCATCGGGCTTACATTTCAAAAATAACCTATGGCGATAACGATAATTCTAATTTTAATAAAAATAATTTTTGCTAAATTTTCGCCGAAGGTCCCCTAAATATTTGTACTCTCATTTTGGAAATATGAGTCCGAACGAGTCAAAAATTAAAAAAAAATATTTTTTTTTTGAAAAAAGTATTTTTTTGCTGGCACGAAAAAAATTGTAAAAGTACAAAAAAAAACGTACGAAAAATGTATTTCGTCTTCTTTTCTAATAGCTAACTAAAAAACAATGTTTATATGTTTTAATATAATATGAAAAAATGTAGAAGTTATGATACCTTTGTAGACACAAAAGAAACATGATTTTTTATTTTTTTTTAAATAGCTCAAAAATCCCTTTAGCAACAGAACATTATATTTTAGTTGGTAATAGCAGTATCTTTACAAAGAAAGCAAGGCATAGTTAAAGAAAATCTATGGATAAATGTAGAAGTTATGGTCGTAAATAAGTTTAAGCAAAAACTTCGTAAAAAATGGCACGATTTTTTAAAATTCCCTTACTTCGACATAAGAGCTATAACTTATACATTTATTAATAGATTTTCTTCAAAAACTGTCTTTTTTCTACGTTAAGATTTCAACTATTAGAAACCAAAACAATACATTCTATTATATATATCTATCTAATTTTCATTCTTTAAACAAAAATTATGACTTTTGATTTGAACTGGGATATTGTCCTGGCTCAAGACCGTTTTGCATCTATATTTAATAGAATGCAAATTTATTTACAAATGACATGGTGACATTTATTACTTGGCTGCAGACTACCACGATCATGATTTCGACCATGTCAAAAGTTTTTTCAAGTGGCTTCGGAGCGACTTTTCAACATCAAACCCGGCCTCTATAAGGATATGATTCTCACAAACGAACGAGAAGCACAACTCACTTGCCGAATTTGTGTTTAAAAAATCGCACCGAGTAATAGTCTGCAGCCAAGTAATAAATGTCACCATGCCATTTGTAAATAAATTTGCATTCTATTAAATATATATGCGAAATGGTCTTGAGCCAGGACAATATCCCAGTTCAAATCAAATAAAAAATACAAACGAAAAACTAAAATTATGACTTTTTTAAAAAATCTTTTGCGTCTACAGAAAGTATCATAACTTCTACATTTATCCATATATTTTTGAAATAAATAAATATTGTTTTTTTGCGATAGAATGCCAACTATTAAAAAATAAAACAAAAAACTTTTTCCAACATTTATCCATTTTTATGATTTTTTTCATGCCAACAAAAATAGATTTTTTTTCGAAATAATAATTTCTTCCCAAATTTTTGGAGGCTGTTCCTAAACCACTGTTGCTATGTGAAAGTGTAGTTTGCAACATTTGTAGACATTATAATTACCATTAAATGAATAGATAAGCGGGTGCGATCGAACCAATATATCCAAGATGGGAGATCAAATATTAAAGGTACCTACGACGAAAATTTTAATTTTAGTAATTTTTTTAAAATTATACATGAAAAATTGTTTGCGTTGATTTTATGAATCACCATGCCTCAATTCACACAGAATAATATTTTTTCGGCTTGGACACAAAATTTTACTTTTTTGTTGCATAGTGGTATTAGTTGCATCCATTTCGTTGCCTCACTTTTAATGTCAAGTTCGTTAATACAGCGAAATCTGTAATAAATATTTGTAAGAATATAAAGTGGTCGTCGTATTAAAGAAACGGGGGATTTTCTATTAGTATTGGCTCGTTTTTGCAGCGTAACAAATATTCAATTTATGTTGCATATCAAATTCACTCCAAACATCGAATGATTAAACCAAGTCGGAGTAGACTTTATTCGAATGATCCAATATGCAAGTATGGACAATCTTCTTCAATACAAGCCCACATCCATTTTTCCTTTTCGTGAGCCGCCTTAATGTAGCTAATATATATGTAATGACGTTCATTATGTATTGTGCAAATATAACCATCAAAATGCTAGTTTATATATGTATATGTATAGACATTTGTCGTTTTATACGAGTACATCGTAAATCAAGCAGAGTCTTTTGTTGCACACTATATATGAATGAATGTATGTTTAACAGGCGAATGTGTAATATCATGTGTATGGATGTATGGATATGTATAATGTCATATTATGTACTTATATTGCCCATTAAGATTGATGTACGTACAGACGACTTATGTATGTATGTATAACAAGAAGAATGGATGATGGGTATGGTTTGGTTTGGTATGGTGTGGTTTAGTTATCGACTAAACTTTTCGGCTAAGATTCCGTCAAAATACAATACGAAATACAAAATAAAGTTAGGTACGTACGTATGCATGTACCCAAGGTCCCAACATTCAACTTATTCCGCAAACTATGCACTACTTATTATATGTTACACCATTTCAAGTTGAAATTGGGAAAATAGAAAAATGCAATCGAGAAAAACAATCTTCTATATCTGAATCTTGTATAGAGTGATATCATATGAAGCGAAAACACACATACATTTTGGCACTTCTGTCTGATTTTGATGAAATTTTCCAATTGTAAAGGGTGATTTTTTAGCTATTATCTTTTTGGCAACACTGGTTTAAACAGCTGACGCACGTTTCGTGTTTAGTTTCACTGTCAAACATCTTCAGTTTGGTCTATAATTTAACCATGAATCGTCTTACGAACGAACAACGCTTGCAAATTATTGAATTTTATTATCAAAATGCGTGCTCTGTTAAGAAAGTTCATCGCGCGCTTCCATTTTATGGTCAGTTTAATCGACCCACTGAAGCGGCTATTCGGGCTATTGTGACTAAATTTCGCACCAAATTTACATTGTTGGACATTAAACCAGCAACACGCTTACGTAGAGTGCGAACTGAAGAAAATATCGCAGCTGTATCGGCCAGTGTTAATGATGACCATCAATTATCGATTCGTCGCCGTTCGCAGCAATTGGGCCTCTGTTACTCAAAAACGTGGAAATGCCAAAATTGGAATAAGCGGATGGACCATTTGAGGCGCAGTCAAGGTCAACATTTGCATGAAATAATCTTCAAACATTAAATTATATGGACCGTACTATCGATTCAGATAAAGATTTCATGCATTTTTCTGAATTTTATGTGTTTTTTTAACTTTCCTATAGCTTTTATAAAATCACCCTTTATAAAAAATTTTAGACACAAGAGTACATTAAAAAATATATTTTTGTGGTATGAAATACAAATATATTTTTTGTTTCTAATCTAAGCAAATTCCATTCTAGTTTTACAGAAAATTGTCAAACCTATAATTTACATTAAATTTTAAATTTGAAAATGTTTAACTTTGTTATATAGTAACTTAAGCTAATTTCTTTTACACCTTTTTCAATTGTAATTCAAAAGACATCACTTGAAATTCAAAAGACATCAGTTGAAATTCAAAAATGTCAATTGAAATTCAAAACTCGTCATTTGTAATTTAAAAGACAACATTTGAAATTCAAAAGTCGTCATTTGTAATTCAAAAGACATCATTTGAAATTCAAAAGACATCATTTGAAATTCAAAACACTTCATTTGTAATTAAAAACTCGTCATTTGCAATTCAAAACTCGTTATAAGTAATTCAAAAGACACCATTTGAAATTCAAAAGTTTTCACTTGAAATTCAAAAATTATTCCATTTGCAATTCAAAAAGGGTAAACAAAATTATTTAAGCAAAATATACATTAGGTTGGGTAGCATTTATTTATTTCTGTAAACTTTAATATTCTGCTGTTAAGAAAACAGATTTACGTCTCTCACGCAAATCACTCTAACCTATTTAAATTTAAAGATTTTATAACTTCTATACGGACGATCGGAATACTGTGTGTCTGTTGAATTACAAATGACGACTTTTGAATTTTAAAATGTGTCTTTTTTTTCCACTTTATAAACCACATATTATAACAGTTCTTCTTCTTCAAATCTTTCAAAATATCTTATATTTCAACTAGAAACACCCATGGTGAAAATGGGTCAGATCGGTTCAGATTTACATATAGCTCCCATACAAATTTCGCTTCCGGATAGACTTTTTCCGCCTCAGAAACCACGAATTTTCACCGAATTTCTTCAAAGTGAGCATAAAACGTTATATTTGAACTGGAAGAACTTATTGTGAAAGTTATCCACTTTATTCCATGTTTGGATGTAGCCCCGATAAAAATATTCCTTTCGATTTGACATATCGGACCAGGTCATATTAGCCTATGAGTAGGAAACATACAAAAATTCTTCCCATTTTCACTTTTTTACCGAGTTGAATTGTATTCGGATAGAAAGTGGAGTGTATAGCCATTCGTTACTTGTTTTATTTATCACAGGTAGCATCTGATTTGGAGGTGAAGAACCCATGTTTAGAAGTTAACATATTTACAAATGAAATGCCGATTCTTCATGCCAAAATAATGTTTCAAGTTCATACAGAAACTGGATATAAGACGGCAATCTCAAAAGTATTTCTTAAAATATTGGCTCTCTTGGCCAATTTAACCATTTACAATCCCAATCGTATTCATACAGTCAGAAGAGCCTACATGCCGAATTTCCTTGCTTCAGCTCTAATGTAATGATTCACAAGAAAAAGAGTAAAAAATAAATAAATACATTGTCATTTCGAATTCGGTGCGACTCAGAATTTATTTTTTGCAAACAGCTGTAATTTTTTTATTAAAATTTATTTGCACAAGTTCGTTCATACTGTGTCAGAGGGGTAGAGGGCCTAGATCGCAATCGCAGAAATCTGAAAAATACGTAAAAACAAAACAAAACTGAAAAAAGAATAATTATGAGCTTCCATTGCCCAAGTAGTGCTCGTATCATATTTGTGCTCTTAACTGAGGTCACCGGTGGCAAAAACTACATCTTCAGTCTGTTTGTTTGGTCTGTATTTCGGTTTTTGCGTCCACATTGTTTTTATTATTCCATTAGTTTTTTATGACTTTAATCGTTTGCGACGACGACGACTCGCCGCTTTAAAAAGTTGATTGTTTAAATTATATAATTGAAGTTAAAACACGATTCCCATTTCAATAAAAAACAAACAACAACCAGCGAATTTCTTGAGGAAATGGAAAAAGAACCAAATTAAATTTCCGAATGAAATTGAAAAAAGTAAGTATGACGTTTTCCACAAGTACGTACGAGTGCATATTTCTGCAAACTTCAAGTTCATCACTAACTGCTGACATTTTAAACTTTTCGATTTTTCTTTTCTTTCTGGTTCTTGGTTTGAGGGGTCGTGTCCACACGTTGCTTTATAATTATATTTATTTTGAAGAGAATAATAAACGTGGCCTGTGCACATGTGCATGTATTTTACTTGGAAAGAAGATGGGTTGTTCGTGTAATGTTATTGTACTCTAATGCCCCCTGGCATTTTGGAATCTTCAACAACTGGCATTGCTTTCAGATATAAATACAAATACATGGTGGCGTATACTTTATTAAAGTCCTTAACATATTTAATATGTATGAGTAGTTTTAATACAAATGTAATTGCCAGATCTGAGTGACTTCTAAGTGTTTGGAGTATTTGATAATTATTTCACACACGGACATATGGAATAAACCTCGTTGATACAAATGTACATACATACATACATATGTAATCGTCTTAAGGTCTCTATAATCCATTTCATTGCCAATTCGTTGTTTTTCTTGTCATCTCGAAATAATGTTTCTTTTTTTTGAGTCACTCTGCACTTTGTACTGTGGCCCAAAACAAAGGTACAAATACACTTAACCCGAACCAGAGTACGTATATTATGTCAAATGTACGAGTACGAGTGCCGGTGCCTGTGTCACGGAGTTATGAATTCGCATTAACTTAAATGGCAACAATTACTTGAACGTACATCTGTACATAAGTACATTTAGACAGGCGGACGGGCAGACAGATAGACAGACGGAGAGACGAACATTGATACATGTACATACCTCTAATTGTATGAATGAATGAATGATGTACTCGCATGTGTGTGTTGTATAACAAGCTTACGATTACTTACGTTCATAGATGAATTTATGACTATAGCTACAGTGTGTATCATTTGAATAAGGGCATTAGAAATAGTTCAAATTAACATTAACAATAAACAAAATTAGCCAAATCAAATTGTCCAGTTCTTGTAGAGGCGTAGTACAAATCTAATATAAAATTTACTTTAAATCATTGTCTCTAAAGTATGCATATATTTCAAACAAAAACAAAATTCTGAGTTATTTTGTTGATTCGCCAACAATTAGAGAATATTTTAATTATCCCATTGAACAGAATCCTACAAGATTAGTGGTACTGTTGCTCGGTGTCTAGAGGAGATAAATTATTAAACAAACAAATTGGTTTTATAATAATTAAGTTCAGCAAGTGCTGCTGTTTCGTACTGGGTACACAAACTAACAAAATAAAACCATAAAAGGATACCATACCGCCATCTATATGTGAATGATACAGCATTGCCATCATCGATCGCATCAGCTGAGATCGATCGATCTTCCTATAACTATGATATATATCGTGATGTGATGGATGAAAACAAATGTTTTTTAGGAACCACTTTTTCACTAGTTTCCATTTCTGTTTTAAAAAATCCACCGCTACTGGGGACAGCAGACTTTCTGGTTGCTACTACGACACTCTAACCATCTCAGATATCCTCTGTTGTGAGTGGTGAATAACTAAAGCAAACCATTTTGTTCGGTAGAACTGACTTATATAATATATAATGTAAATAATAATGTTGGAGCATTTAGAGCGATGGGAGCCAAATTTTATAAAAATTGAGTTTTTGTATGATAATCCCCTTAATTAGTGGAGACAGGGGACAGTTATGTATATGGAAAATGTTGGGGAGGGAGGGGAGGTTGGTCTTACATTTAAGTCAGCTAGGGGCGACTCCGAGGCAGTTTTGGGCCTTGTTGTCATGAAAAAAAAAAAACCTAATCTAAAGGGTTGAAGATACAACTAAGGTGTGTTCAGAGAAAATCCGGGGGACTGAAAAAATATTGGGAGTCTGTCATACATTTGATTCCACTAGCGGTCTCCTTGGGCCTTTACTTTTATAAAACTTTTTTACTTTTATAAAAGTTAAATTTTTGTATGGGACCACCTCCTTAAGGAGTGGGTATTAGGGCGTACCTCAAAAAAAAAGTTCGCCGTACACCTTCGAATATGAAGTATTATTGAAAGGTAGTTTCAAAAAAAAAATTTTTATTTTTTTATGCCGAACGTAGGGGTCGCGCTTTTACATTTTTCTATATAACTTGTATTTATAAACGGATTTTAAAGTGTGATACATCGATGTTTTTGTCTCGACGAGGCCGATTTTTTTGTCTTTGAAGTCATTGAGCTCAAGCACCCCCTTCTGGTACTTACCCATCATTTCTCAGTTGCTACTACCCTAATGTACCACTCTAATAATCGAAAATTAAAGCTCGCATAAAATCATGAATCATGTTTGAGCTCAATGACTTCAAAGACAAAAAAATCGGACAAAAACATCGATGTATCACACTTTAAAATCCGTTTATAAATGCAGAAGTTATATAGAAAAATGTAAAAGCGCGACCCCTACGTTCGGCATAAAAAAATAAAAAAAATTTTTTTGAAACTACCTTTCAATAATACTTCATATTCGAAGGTGTACGGCGAACTTTTTTTTTTTTACTTGTAACCTGGTACGCTCTAGTGGGTATAGGATGTATGTGTTTTCGAAAAAGAAAATTGGGGAGGGAAAGTTGATGGGGTAGTTTTGGGGTTTTTTGTGAATTTTTATCTTTTTCCCCTCACTTTTGGCTCATGCGGTTTTTTCAAAACCTCTCAAAATAGCGGATTCTACAGTATCCAAATCGAATTTCTAAAAATCCCATACAGCACTGTATTTATTAAATTTTAATTTTTCCTCAAAAGTACCTCCACTGTTTTGACTATATGTTGAGTCACACAGATACAAATCAAGCCTAGTAAAGACACAATTTAAAGTCAACTTTAAGGGCTTCAAGTGTTCCACGAAAAGTTTTTCAATCACTGCTGTAGTTACTGTATCGTGGACATATACAGCAGATTGGATATTTTATTATTATTTTATTTTTCGTCGGAGATAGTTTCATACGACTACATATATCATGAGTCAGAATTAACCGACCAGGTTTGATAAAGGCCCAATTTCAAGACTGAAAATGCTCGAAGCCTACTTTCAACCGCTTTTATGGTTTATGTACAGTGGGGATATAATAACGTTTTTATTTTTTTTTATTTATGGCCCTAAGTTCCACATTGGAACAACGGAAATAAAAATATATGTTTTCGTCGGAGTTAGTTTCAATATTTTGACTATATCTAGTAACCGACCAAGCCAAATGAATGACCGCTTTCAAGGCAACTATGTGGGTTACAAATGCCTCAAGCATTGGTTTTCTTTCGATACTGTAAATTATACTGTGAAACATTTTGATATAGGGGACAAAAAAGAATGTACGTGTATCGACATTTTGAAAGTTTACTTCTGGTTGTCATTTTAGCAATATTCTTTAAAACACTACGAGGAGCATATTTGTGGAACATTTTAATCCCTTAAATAGCCCCTCAAAATAGTGGTCTAAAACAGGGTTTAAGTGGGTCAAAATGTTTACAAAAATATTTGTTCTAAAATTCTACTCGAAAGTCAAAACTTTAATTTAATTTTAGTGTTAAATTCCGACTTTTTCCCAATTTCCCCCTTATACACATTCATTTTATGAATCGGCATAGGGAACCTTGTGATCCTTAAATTTTTAGTATAGGAAGTGTTCTGAAATTTTACTTAAAAGACTACAAGTAACATTTTTGTGGTATGTATTAACCCTCCAGTTCCTCAATATATGGGTTTTTTTGATCCATTTTTGCAAAAGGGTAAAAATTTTCCCTAAAACAGGGTTTAAACGGGTCAATTTTTTTTACAAAAATTTGATTTGAACTTGGACATTTTCCTGGCTCAAGACCATTTTGCATCTATATTTAATAGAATGCAAATTTATTTATAAATGGCATGGTTATATTTATTACGTGACTGCCGACTACCACTATCATGATTTCCACCCTGTCAAAGGTTTCCTCAGATGGCTTCCCAACGACAATGCAACATCATACCCGGCCTCATTATAAAAATATTTGCGATAACATTCTGATTTCACCAAAACATAAAATTAACCTAAAAGCCAGAAATAAGTCAAAACTTAAAACAGTCATTTTAGGGTTAATTTCGTACTTTTTCCAAATTTTCTCCTTTAACACATTCTAATGAAGAATCGGCATAGGAAACCTTGTGATCCTTACATTTGAAGTATAGGACGTGCTCAGCAATATTACTTAAAACACTACGAGTTTTTGTGTAACATTTTAACCCTCTAGCTCCTCAATGGAGGGTCTTTTTGGTCCCTTTTGTGCAAAAGGGTAAAAACGCCCCTAAAACAGGGGTTTAACGGGTCAAAATGTTCTACAAAAATATTTGCGATAAAATTCTACTAGAAGTCTCTGAACACACCAATACTCAAAACTTAACTTAAAAGCCAGAAATAAGTCAAAACTTAAAACAGTCATTTTAGGGTTAATTTCGTAGTTTGTTTTCCAAATTTTATTTTATTTAATGAATCGGCATCGGAAACCTAGTGATTCTTATATTTTAAGTATAGTATGTGTTCAGTAACATTACTTAAAACACTACGTGGAATATTTTTGTGTAACATTTTAACCCTCTAGCCTCCTCAATTCAGGAGCCTTTTTGATCCCTTATGTGAAAAAACAGAAATAAGTGAATTTTAATTTTTTTAATTAATTTAATATTTTTTCCGACCTGATGCTAAACTGGTCTACAAAACCTGTTTTTAAGGGTGTGCTGTGAACGGAAAAATTAGTCTACGTCAAATTTCACTGCAGGTCAGCTAATAAAAGGAAGACCTAGATATGATATATATAAACAAAATATCAATACCAATTTGGGGATTTAAAGAAGAAAGTAATTACTATTTTTTGTTTTGGTTATGGAAAGGAGGAGAACCACATTCAACTATGTAGTATCCCCACATATAGTATCATCAGTGAAACTTTAGTATGGATTGCTTGGTGTTACCATGTTGTTATCAGCCGTATATATATTTAAATTTTTGCCAATTTAAATCATGCATTATATAGACACCCGGCAACCTTACCACAAGGCGTTTTGAAGAGTGTTATGATCTACCTGTTTTAACTATATCTTGAGACAGAAATATAGTGTAAATTTCAAGATAACTATTTGGACTTCAAATGCTGGAATCATAGTCTTTCAATTGCTACTGTAGTTTATGCACAGTGGGTGAATATAAAACATATAATATATATATATATTTTATTTTTCGTCGGATGTAGTTTCACTATTTTAACTATACCTTGCGACAGATATATTCCATTTAGTTTAGGAAAGGGCCAAATTTAATAGAAATATGTAGGCTACTAATGATCCAAGCTTAGTTTTTCAATTGGTACTATAGTGTTTTGGTACAATGAGCAAATATATAACAACATTTTAAAATACTTTTTAATTTTGATTTATCCTGTGAGTTACCCCTCCACTATTTTGATTGTATCTTGAAGCCAAAAACAAATTATCTATTCTAGCAATGAAACAACTGGTGAACTATTATGTGGGCTGTACATTATCCCAGCATTGATTTTCAATCCTTACTATAGTTTATGAACAGTGGGGAAATACAAAAATATGATTTTTTTTTTAATTTTTTTTTGTAGGAGGTAGTGTCAATATTTTGACTATATAACAATGATAATCAAACCATCATGGATAGTAGGATGGTTCGCGAAAATAAATTACAGCGGCCACCACCCAGAAATTGGAAGATTGGATTGTTTAATGATGATCTGCAAAATATTTCGTCACTGGGTCAAGCCATCCCTGAGCTAAACGTTCCTGAAAACATCTCTAAAAATCACGTTTTCCCGTGTGTTTTTGTTGCATTTTTGGCCATATTTTTATTAGACACTTGAAACTATTTTAAACTAACATTTGTATTCTTGTCTTAGAATAACTCATTGGTCGTATTATTGGACGTTTATATTAATTTTTGTGGTTTTCAAGGTGACAGCTAAAAATTCATACTTCTTAGAAACATTTTGTAAGAGATGGAATCAATACCTTTCGAATGAAGCCTTAATGATGAATATCGGACAAAAAATTACGTCACTGACTCCATGTGTGTAATATAATTTAATACAGGAGATGGATTTTCGGAGCCAAAATATTCAAACTCTTTTTACAAAAAGAGCGCTGCGTATTCAATTTCCTTTCCTAGGCATCATTCGAAAGGTATTAACTGCCGCTATTTATTTTTTATAAAATACTAACACGAAATACAAAAAAAAAATCTGTTGTCACTATGAAAAAACACAAAAACTTATTATAATGATCCAATAATTCGACGACCAAAAAATTACTCCAAGACAGGAATCAAAATTTATATTTAAAGTACTTTCAAGGGTCTATTATTTCACAAAAAATGACAAAAATGCAGCACAAAAATGTACGGGAAAACATGATTTTTAGGGGTATTTTCTCTTGATATAGGGACGAAATATTTTGCAAATCATCATTAAATAACCCAAACTTTATTTTTGTGGGGTGACTGGAAATTGTTTTTACATTTGTATGGACCGCGACCCAGCCTAATGCATAGTAATGGCTCAATTTTGAAGATAACTATGTCGACTATAAGTGGTCCTTTTATACTTTTTCAATCGACACTGTAGTTTATGTACAGTGGGCAAATATATTAAAATATGAATATTATTTTTGTTTAATTTGAACTATTTGAGCTATTTCACTATTTTGTGTATATCTTGGGCGAGAAATAGCCGATTAAGTTTTATAAAGGCTAAATTTTAAGACAACAATGGGGACTACAAGTGATGTATTCAGAGTTTTTTAATCCGCATTATAGTTATTTTACAGTGGCCGCGTTTTTTACAAAAAAAAAGAAGAAATCTTATTCATTTCACCAACAGTGTAAATAGTCATGTATCTCTATATCATTTGCAAATAGTCAGACTGTGTAGTAGTTTCTTCGGTCAGGTCAATGGTAGTGTGGGTAATCATGCTGTCTTTCTGCCTTTCTGTCAAAATGATGATCATTGCCAGTTGGAAATTGTTCACGGTGGGACGCTGTTGCCAAAGAATACAACAAATGCGTGTAGATAGGCATGCATGTACGAGTACATACATACATAAAGAGTGATTTTTTTGAGGTTAGGATTTTCATGCATTAGTATTTGACAGATCACGTGGGATTTCAGACATGGTGTCAAAGAGAAAGATGCTCAGTATGCTTTGACATTTCATCATGAATCGTCTTACAAACGAACAACGCTTGCAAATTATTGAATTTTATTATCAAAATGCGTGCTCTGTTAAGAAAGTTCATTGCGCGCTTCCATTTTATGGTCAGTTTAATCGACCCACTGAAGCGGCTATTCGGGCTATTGTGACTAAATTTCGCACCAAATTTACATTGTTGGACATTAAACCACCAACACGCTTACGTAGAGTGCGAACTGAAGAAAATATCGCAGCTGTATCGGCCAGTGTTAATGATGACCACCAATTTTCGATTCGTCGCCGTTCGCACCAATTGGGTCTCTGTTACTCAAAAACGTGGAAATGCCAAAATTGGACTAAGCGGATGGACCACCTAAGACGCAGCCGCGGTCAACATTTAAATGAAATTATCTTCAAAAAGTAAATGTCATGGACCAATCTAACGTTTCAAATAAAGAACCGATGAGATTTTGCAAATTTTATGCGTTTTTTTAAAAAAAAAGTTATCAAGCTCTTAAAAAATCACCCTTTACATGCATAGTCTCTTCTCATGCTCCATGGGAATATGTTTTAAATTGTTTTTTGTTTTTTTTTTTTTTTTTTTTCTTCAAGCAGTTTATGAATATCAATGGAAATTTAATTGATGCCATTATTATTGTGCAAAATCATTTCCCACAAGAAATCAATGCCCTGCTCTGTCTCTGACAGCCAACATCGAGCTGGGACAATCACAAAGTTTAAACACTTCTTTTTTATGTATTTTAATATTCAATTACAAATCAACGAAATTGAGAAATGTTTCTTTTCGTTGTTTTTATCCGAAACTCAATGAAACGTCAAATATTTTGAAATAACTTTAATAAAAATCAATTGAAAACAAAGAAATCAAATTGAAGTGGAATGCAATTAAGTCAGAGCGACCGACAGCAGCAGTCATAGATAGAGCTGGACGGACGGACGGACGGACGGACAGTGGTGAACTCAGTTATTGTTGTTAATCATTGGTTTGGAAAGGCAGCAAATTTGTCTACAATTACTATTTAAAAAAAAAATCTAATTGGAATTCTCTGCCAGAAATTGCCAATAATAATTGATGTGGAATATGTATGTATATTGGAGAAAGGGTGGGGTGGTTGTTTGGATCGTCCAACGGTGGATGACAAAACTATTCCATTTAATGGTCATTTGCATGCCATGCGCCGTCTCAGATCATTTGCCTTAACACTCCGCTGCACTTGCTGGCGGGTCCCAGGCCCAAAGACCAAAATGCGTGATAACTTTTAAACATATCTACAATCACACACACACACATATGTACATAAATATTAACTACCGGTCAATGTCTAAATATTAGCAATTCCATACTTTGCGTCCGAATACGAATACGAATATGAAATAATGTACATTGAACTGGTTCGCGGGCCATAACATTAAAAAAATAATATTAAATTATTTTGCTAATTCCTTAATTAGGCAACATTCGAAAGGTTCCTTCTGCTTCATAATTTCATAATTTTGTATACCGATAAGTTATTGTAAGACAAGATTACAAATGTTTATTTAAAATGATTTCAGTGGTAAAAAAATTCAGGAGCCATTTGTTTACAGATTTCATGGAATGGGATATTTTGCCAACTGCACATTAAACAAATCAACTTTTATTAATGGCTGCTGAAAACATAAAATGTTTATCATGACCCAGCCTAATGTGCAAATGTAGTATGGATGTACGTACTCGAACTCCGTGAGTAGCTAAAAGTTAATGTTTGATGTATATATTCATGAAATACAAATCAAAATCTCATTAAGCCACCACGACACACGATTAACAAAAGCAAGCCATCAAGGAAAGTCGAAAGTCGGATGCAGCCGATTATAGTCTACATCTACCTAAATAACACAGTGGGAGAATTTGGAGACAAAATTAATCTATATACAGGGTTTTCCAACAAGTGGTGTTATTTTGAATCACCCGGTATTTCGGTAGCTGTCACTTTTGAAGCTTTTATTCTTTGACATTTGACAAGTAGAAACTACGCCATTACTAAAAATGGAACGACGCATTCAAATTATTAAAATTCACTACAAAAGTGATCCGGCATTCCATTGAAAAATCATCTTGACTGATGAGGCCCATTTCCACCTCGGTGGCTACGTCAACTAGCAAAATTGTCACATCTGGGGCTCTTAAAACCCAAGAGGTATTGTTGAGAAGCCTCTCCATCTTCATCGTGTGACTGTTTGGTGCGGTTTACGGTCCGGCGGGGTCATTGGGCCTTACTTTTTCGAAAATGAGGTTGGATCAACAGTTACGGTGAATGGATTGCGCTATCGAGAGATGATTAATAATTTTTTATGGTCTGTATGGACGGTATTGATCTGGACAACGTGTACTTTCAACAAGACGGCGCTACGTGCCACACAAGCAACGAAACCATTGCTCTTTTACGGGAAAAGTTTCCGGACCGTGTTATCTCTCGAAGAGGTGTGATCACCTGGTCACCCAGATCTTGTGATTTAACACCTTGCGACTTCTTCCTTTGGGGCCAACAGCCCAGCGTCGATTCAAGACCTCAAAGATAGAATTCGTGAGGCTATCGAGGACATATGGCAGCCACTCTGCAATTTGGTTATGGAAAATTTCTTGAAATGGATATGGTCCTGTTAGCGTGGTCGTGGTGGCCATTTGGCTGATGTTGTTTTTCATTATTAACGGCATACCTTCCTCTTTATTATGAAATAAACATCCGATCATTTATGTCAAATAATGGCATTTTTCTTTGAATACCAAAATAACACCTCTTGTTGGAAAACCCTGTATAAAAATGAATCTGTGTTTGTTTTTTTTTGTTCTTTATAGCAGCCTAATCTACTGGACCGATCTTCTTGAAATTTTCACAGTATGTTCATGCTGAACCGGTGCACTGTGTCGCGGCTAGTGGAAAAGTAACTTTTTTCCGGTTACTTTTTTCAGTGTTTTTAATGATGCAATTTTGTCACAGACATTCCAAGTAAACAAAAAACACATAAAGCTTATTTTTATGTTGGCCCGTTGATTTTTAATTGATTTTAGAAGTCAAATATACAAAATTTTCACGAAAAGAGGGGATTTCAGGGCTGTATTCAAAATGATCTCATTTGATTTTGGTGACAGATATTTTGATTCGGAAAAAAAATCTGCCTTCGGACAAGTATCTTCTGTAAAACAAGGAATGTTGTTTGAGACATTTTCATATGCACCTTTTTTAGAACGAAAACCCGACTAAAGGTCCATTTTTCCTTTAAATTTGGGTTAGGTAAGCAATATCTAAAAAGTCCCAGAGAGTCTCAGTTCCAAACCACTACAGAAATGTTACATAATTTGTTTTCAACGAACAGCTGCCCATACCTGCCCTCCTGGGAGTTATAGCGATTTTAGTATATCACTCTCAGTATTTATTCCATAGAAATAGAACGGAAATTCTCGGAATCACTTATTGAATAATTTAATCATATTGGTTTTCGGGTGACTTTCCGTCATCCCACGTCAAATTTTTATTATTTTCAGACCTTTCCCTTCATTTACTACATTTAATTGCTTTCTGATGCTTTTTTCATATAAGTGTTTTAATGGTTCGAATATTACATCAGAATATATAATTATAATTTTGACAGTCAAGAATTATGGAATACATTAAAATTTCCTATCAGGAATTGCATGAGTTGATGCAACAGAGTAAAACTAGAAACGTGGAGGATGTTTTGGAATTGCTTGATCATGAGCATGAAAAAAGGAAGTTCAACAAAATCTGAAAGATCAGCTCCAAATAACTGTTGATGTTGTGAAACAAGGAAGTGGAACAACTAGTGATGGTAACACAGCAAGGAAATTCTTTAGTGATCCTGAGAAAACCGCTCTGGCCACAGGAGTAGATACCGAACTTATAAGAAGGTTTTCTAGTATTCTTCAAGCTATAACTTCTGGAAATAAGATAGACTGCGATAAGTTCTCTAAGTACGGAAAAGAAACTGCTGGTCTCTATGTAAAGAAATATTCGTGGCATTATATGCCACCAACTGTCCACAAGGTTCTTATTCATGGAGCTGAAATAATTCGTTCATTTTTGGTCCCCATTGGCCAACTATCAGAAGTAGCATTGGAAGCAGGAAACAAGGACTTCAGAAACACAAGACTTTACCATGCGAGGAAAACATCAAGAAAAGACAATTGTGAAGACATATTACATTATCTGCTCGCCAATTCTGATCCCGCAATCACAAGTAGGAGAATACTGAAGGAGAAGAAACACCTGGAATTATCAGAGGAAGCAATGAACTTATTGGTAGATGACTGATAATTTGTAATTTTTCTGTAGAATGCAATAAAATATGCCTGTGTTATAAAATAGTATCTTAAATTTTTTTTATTCTACATCTATTCTAGCACTCCACAAAAATGAGCATAACTCTCTTAAAACTGAAGCTATTGACTTCAAACCGGTATCAAATTAAAGCTTTGATTGCCACCTTTCAAATAAGAAATGAAATAGATTTTGGTTTTTTATAAAATTTCAGAGTTTTTCAACAAATATCGAAAAATCATGAAAATTTGACGTTTATAATTCTTGTTCGGACCACCCTATAATTTATTTAAAAAACTAATCATAGGGTATTTATCAGAAATAAAAGAAGAATTAAAATAAATTTTCGAACAAGTTTTTTTTTTACTTTTGTTGAAAATTTGACCCAACAATTTTTTTCGGTGTACATTTTTTTCACTCATTCTGTTTGGGATTTCATTCTGACCAATCTGTAGAAGTTTCTCATCGATACAATTAAAAATACAGTTTAGGCAATATGATTTCCAAAAAATTCCACTTTCGCAACACTGTGCGGTGGTGAAACTAGGCTATATACATTTTTGATATTTTCAGTGTTTATCAAATAAAAAAAATCTTCCCTGTGTGCTAAGACAGTTATTCGAAATGGAATATACAGTGGTGGCCACGAATTTAGCTCATTCACCACATGTAACTTTATAAAGCAAATATTTCAACTTATTTTTATGTTTTTTTTTTTTTGTCCGGTACGATAAGATGACCATTTAACGTTGTTTTGTTCGGTTCTTATGTTGCCTTTTAGTTTTATGCAATCTAAAGTACAAATAATACGAAAAGTGATTGGACAGTAATTTAGCTCAAAATAAAAAAAAGCTTTATTCAAACTTTAATTATTATAAACTTAATATTTGGTTGGATAACCACTATTTTGAGTAATAGCTGTACATCTTCTGGACATACTCTCCACTAGAGTCATAAAACGCTCCATTGGAATAGCATATCAGGAATTTTGAGTTTCATTCAAGATATCGGACAATTTTTGGGTTTTGTTGCTATAATATGTTGTTAAAGTCCATTCCATAGATTCTCAATACGATTGAGATCCGGTGGCTGTTCTGCACCATTTTTAAAAATCTGTTCAGCTCCAAACAGCTCTTCACTGGCGTTAAGTGTGTTTTGGTTGGTTGTCGTGCATAAAACGCCACTTAATTTGTATGTTTTTATCTGAATATGTTATGATGGTATCAATAAGTATATTTTTTGGTAAATATACTGATCCATTAGTGCATCGATTTTGTGTATGGGACCAACGCAGTGTCCAGAAAACGCAGTATAAACCATCAGATTTTCGCCAACAAGCTTTACCGTCTCATAATGTGACTAACTTTCACAATAAGTTCTCCCAGTTCATATAAGATGTTCATATATATAATATGTTTTGCCAATTTTGAAGAAAATCTCTTGTAATATATGGTATCTAGAGTGAAAAGATTAGCTATTAGGAGCTATATGTAAATCTGAACCGATCTGACCCATTTTCACTATGGGTGTTTCTACGACAAATATTATATATTTCGCCTAATTTGAAGAGGATCTGTTAAAATATGTGGTTTCTAGAGCGGAAAAAGTCAAATCGAGAGCGAAATTTGTATGTGAGCTATATATAAATCTGAACCTATCGGCCCCATTTTTACCACAGGTGTTTCTAGTTGAAATATAAGATGTTTTGCCAAATCTGAAGATAATCTGATACAATATGTGGTTTCTAGAGCGGAAAAAGTCAAATCGGGAGTGAAATTCGTATGGGGGCTATATCTAAATCTGTACCGATTTTCTTCAAATTAAATAGCGTTCGTTGTTATCCCGAAAAACTTCGTTGTGCAAAGTTTCATTTGGTTCTGTCTATAATTGCGACCTTTATCGTGATTACAAGAATAGATGGAAGGACGGACAGACAGACAGACGGACATTGCTAAATCGATTCAAAAAGTGATTCTAAGTCGATCGGTATAATTAACAATGGGTCTATCTCTCTTCCTTTTGGGTGTTACAAACAAATGCACAAAGACAAATGTATACAAATTTATATTTTCCTGTAATATTACTGCACTTCTACGAAAACCGCAATCCATGGTGGAGGGTATATAAAGTTCGGCCCGGCCGAACTTTACCCCGTTTTTACTTGTTTTTTGATACGTGTGGCTTATGTTGAACAGTGCATCCAAATATTTTTTTTCATTGGTCGTCTTCTTATGGTTCTTGAGGAAATGCTAATGTCGAATTTGGCCGAAAGGTCTCTCTGAATCACTGATGAGCTTTTAAATGGATCTGCAACGCAGGTTCTATAAATTAAAAAATCCGATTTATTGGTTGTTTTTCTCGGCGTAGGACTTTGTGCGACATTTTTGAAGCTCCCATATGTGCAAATATGGCTTAGTATATTGCATACAATCTGTCTGGATCAATTTAGAATGTTTGCAATATCCCCAGCGGTACTTCCACTGTCGTTCAATTGCATAATAACCTGACGATGCGCCTCAATGCACCATTTTCCTTTAGCAATGTCTAATTATAAATTTTGTTAAATAATAACTTCCATTTGAGTACAAATTACCCATACATACCAATTAATTAATTTAAACACAAAAAAAAAAAAAAAACAGAAAATAAAAACTTTTATCAAATGTGCTAAATTTGTGTCCAGCCCAGATTGCGAATTACTTGCAAAACATGAGAGTACGAGAAAAATTATTGGGCTTACTGATCACACCATAAGCAACACTAAAAAACAAATATTTACGGCAGAGTTCGTTATCAGAACAAATTATTTGCTATTATAAACAACACATGTGAAGTGTGCTAAACTCGTGGCCACCACTGTAATTACCTTGCGTACACAGTATATAACACCGTAGGACAATTTGAAAAAAAGCTGTTATCCTGTTGTCGATTAAAAGGGCTAAAATGTTTCAAAGTATAACATTTTTGCTCAGTAGTGCTGTTCGATTTTTCTTCCTGATCCCAGACTTACCAGATAATTTTTCCCTTGTCCCAAAAATTGTTACAAAAAATCCCCTATTATGCAAAAAATATGTTTTATTTTAAAGAATTTGACTAAAACAAAACCAATTTATGAATTATTTGTTGATTCATTAATATTCAGGGAATATTTAGATCATTCTATGTTGTGAACAACCTTTTTATTTTAATTGCAGTAATTTCGTTCAGACAATGAAACAGTGGTCTAATTTGATACTACAATTTAGTCTAAACTAGTAAAAAGACGTAAAGCTCTGTCGGGCCGAATCTTATAAAACCTTCACGACGGGGTACATTCCACAGTAATACCGGTAGATTAGAGGCTGTCGGCGTCACATACACTCAAAGGAATTTGTTAGTAAAAGAAAGCATAAAGTCTGTTGTAAGAGCACATTTTCTACTGAAAAAGAGATAGCAGATTTGTATCTGCTGAATAGCAAACAGCTGTTTGCTGTTTTTAGCAATAAAGAAAAAAACGTTTTCTTGAAAGTTTAAGCATATGTTCAGAATAACAATTTAAATTAACAATACTTTTTAGAATATATGTTATTATAAGGAATTTATTAACACTGAAAGATATTGTGATTGTTTTTTGTAATGATACGCATATTTCCCCAAGCTAATATAAAACGAAATTCGAGCTAAGTTCGAGTTCGCCGTCAATCTGAAATGCTTTTAAATTATAAACGCTTATTTTTTATCTATTTTATATAATTTAATTATCAGCAGCCATTTTTAGCTGATGCAAGATTGCAGAAAAACTGCTGTTATGACAGAAAAACTGCTATAATAGCAGAAAATTGCCTGCTGATAAGCAGCAGACAATCGATGCTGTTAATAACAGACTTTTTTCTTTAAGTGTAGAAGTGAGGAACCATATTAAGAAAATTGTGATATTCTTTATGCACATTACGGTATTTTTTACTAAAGGGTGATTTTTTAAGAGCTTGATAACTTTTTTTTTAAAAAAAACGCATAAAATTTGCAAAATCTCATCGGTTCTTTATTTGAAACGTTAGATTGGTCCATGACATTTACTTTTTGAAGATAATTTCATTTAAATGTTGACCGCGGCTGCGTCTTAGGTGGTCCATCCGCTTAGTCCAATTTTGGCATTTCCACGTTTTTGAGTAACAGGCGACGAATCGAAAATTGGTGGTCATCATTAACACTGGCCGATACAGCTGCGATATTTTCTTCAGTTCGCACTCTACGTAAGCGTATTGGTGGTTTAATGTCCAACAATGTAAATTTGGTGCGAAATTTAGTCACAATAGCCCGAATAGCCGCTTCAGTGGGTCGATTAAACTGACCATAAAATGGAAGCGCGCAATGAACTTTCTTAACAGAGCACGCATTTTGATAATAAAATTCAATAATTTGCAAGCGTTGTTCGTTTGTAAGACGATTCATGATGAAATGTCAAAGCATACTGAGCATCTTTCTCTTTGACACCATGTCTGAAATCCCACGTGATCTGTCAAATACTAATGCATGAAAATCCTAACCTCAAAAAAATCACTCTTTATTTCAAACTATAAGACATACTGTTTTAAATAAATTGTGATGAGATTGTATGCTATTTATCAGCAGGCACTTTTTCTGCTTTAAAGCAGGTCTTCTCCCATAACAACAGTTTATCTGCAGTCTTGCATCAGCATTCAAACTGCTGAAGAGTTTGCAGTCTGCTAAAAATTGCTGCTATTAATTAAAATATAAAGATAAGATACAGCATGATCGTTTTGGAGTTACAAGCCATTCAGACTGACGGAACGGAACTTCAATTTCTATTAGCTCGTGACAGTATGACTATAATAAGAAATATCTTTCAAGTAATAATAAGTTACATGTAATAACTTCCTTCCTAAAGGTATTGTTAATATATATTTAATTATTTCAATTGGCTTGCAGTGGGTTAATGTGTGCAGAATAGCCCCATTTAATAGTTTATATATGTAGAGAATCTTTTCGAAGATAACCATATTAATACGGTAGGTTAGAAAACATACGAAATATAATAGATATTTCTGAAAAATTTTTGTTATAATCGTTAATATTGTATACAACTTATATTTTGAAAAAAAAAAAAATTTTTGAATTTTTTTCGTGTTGGAGATAATTTGTATTACATGTACAATAAATCTTAAAATGTTAACTCTTTTAAGAGTTATTTGAATGCGTATTTTTGTTAAATACTGCTATGACAATGATGGTTAAGGGGAAGAATAGGATTTGTTAATTAAAAATAACCATAACAATTTTAAAAATAAGATTTGTTCTTCGTTCCTTCACATTTATATGTTATATATATATGTTATGCTTAAATTTTCAAGATAACATTTTTTTCTTTCATGATATAATTATCTTTTCAAGATATGAGTATAATTTTGTTCCAAATAACAGCAACTGTTTGCTATTTTAGCGGGGACAATCTGCTGTCACTTTTTCAGCAGAAAATCTGTTTTTTCAGCAGTCTATTTGCTTTTTTTACTAACAAATTCTTTTGAGTGTATAGACCAAATGTCTGCACCATTTTGGTACGAAATGCACTAATACTGAAGATCACGCTCACAGGAGAGTGTACACTAGGGCGTACCTCAAAAAAAAAAGTTCGCCGTACACCTTCGAATATGAAGTATTATTGAAAGGTAGTTTCAAAAAAAAAATTTTTATTTTTTTATGCCGAACGTAGGGGTCGCGCTTTTACATTTTTCTATATAACTTGTATTTATAAACGGATTTTAAAGTGTGATACATCGATGTTTTTGTCTCGACGAGGCCGATTTTTTTGTCTTTGAAGTCATTGAGCTCAAGCACCCCCTTCTGGTACTTACCCATCATTTCTCAGTTGCTACTACCCTAATGTACCACTCTAATAATCGAAAATTAAAGCTCGCATAAAATCATGAATCATGTTTGAGCTCAATGACTTCAAAGACAAAAAAATCGGACAAAAACATCGATGTATCACACTTTAAAATCCGTTTATAAATGCAGAAGTTATATAGAAAAATGTAAAAGCGCGACCCCTACGTTCGGCATAAAAAAATAAAAAAAATTTTTTTGAAACTACCTTTCAATAATACTTCATATTCGAAGGTGTACGGCGAACTTTTTTTTTTTACTTGTAACCTGTACACTGTACACACCTTTTATTCCTTTTTTTATTTTGAATTTGGAAAAAATCCTCTACGCAGTCGGATGAATTTCATGATTCTAGCTACAGCCGCGGGGTTGACACCAATTTTATCCCATTTTGATCATAAAGGTACGAATGTCAAAAGATATTTTTATTTTTGTTATCTACACAGTCAGAGCAATGTACACCGAATTTCACTATGTTAACCATAGCCGTCTGTCTGGTACCATTTTTATTCCCATTCGCTCCATTTTCCGCATGCATGTCAAAATGTCGATCCTTTTTATTTCGCATCTTCACAGTCATATGACCAAATATCATGATTTCAACTTCAGCGGTTGGTACCATTTTTATCCCTCTTTGTATCCCTTAAAAGTACGAATTTTGTAAAAACCCAATATTTTACGTATCTACGCAATTAGAGTGATGTACATACATTCCCAATTTAATGTTCCTAGCTGTTGTCGTATCATTGGTACCATTTTTATCCCTTTTCCCCATTTCGCCCGCTAAAACTTTTATCTACTTTTTGGTGCTTTTACGGTGGAAGAGGAATGTACTCAACAAATTTCAACTGCATATAAAGCAGAAAAATAAAAAATGCTTAAAAAGAATTTCAGTCCTTGTTAGGGAAAAAAATTTTTTCCCTCTGGGCCGATTATTTTTAACAGAAATTTTTATTTAATTTTCATATATTATTATTATTATCAACTTATTTCTTCTGGAAGATAATCTGGCAATATTTATTATCCACAAGTATTGATTTCGTATTGCTTTAGGGTATCGCCCTGGCCGTGTAAAACTTCTCCGCTTGAGATTACTTCGTTAATACGAGTATGATTGTTGTCGCACTTCCTCAAACAATGCTTAGAAGAAAAATATATTTCTTCTAAGCATTGTTTGAGGAAGTTTGGATCATTTGTTGCGCCATGCAACTGCTCGGAATTAGGTGCTGGCTTATTTGTCAATAGTCAAATTTGTCACAATTGGCGGTTCAAAAAACCCAACGAGTTATTGTGTTGGACGAAAAAAATGCATCCTAATCGCGTCACTTTAAATTTTGCATTAATTGCGGTTACGCCACAAGTTGATGATCCCCCTTAAAGGGAAATAAATTGGTGTGAAATTTGAATTTGACACTTTTTACACCGGTAAACTGGTCGCTTATTGAATATCGGCAGGTTTTACGTCATGGCCACTTTTACTTCGGTTGAAATTAAATTTCCATGGTTGAGTGTATTGAAATTGAAATTGTTTATTATTGATTGATTTTATTTGGGATACATACTCGTATACAGAAGATGAAATTCATCTTAACAAAAAGGTTTAATTACTTTACGCTTTTGCCGAACGGTTGATGATTTATCTTTTTATTTTTTAATTTGCATATCAACTTTTATTCGGAATTAAAGTAAACAAAAAAACAATTTTGGGAATACAATACAATGCAGATTCCGGCACAAAGTTTTTTTTTTATTTAAGAAAGTACAACAAAAGATTGGAAGGAATTTTTCGCGTAATTCGCTTTCAATTCACAATAAGACGACACTAAAGAAATAAACCGGAAGCGATCACTGCCATCAATATAATCCGTATCATTGCTCAAATCCTGCATGATGTAGTGCCAGAATCATCATACATTGAACCATTCGGATTGAAAACTGAATCAACTAATTGACATGAGTTTTATAAGGCACAAAAAACACCACTATTATTCCAAAATATTATTTGCAATTATTTGAATAAATCGTGTGTTTTGACACCGGCCAACTCAGCCAAAGCTGGCATTATTTCGAACAAGTGATCTCGAAACTCAATAAGATTTGCTTGTGCATCATAAATTAATATTATCAATAATTTAAAAAAAATAAATAAAGAAGATGCATTCACATTGCGATTAATTAAACCGAATACAACACGTTCCACTGGCAATAGATGTGAAAGGGTCTATCGCGCGTTGTATTTTCAATTGAATAGAGAGGAAAAATATTGAGAAAAAACCTCAACAAATGTTTAAACAATTCCATTGGAATTAATAAATATTAATGAAAACCTACAGACATAAAAACAATTATTTGTAATTAATTTTAATTATCTTTGAATCTTTCAAGGCCGTCCACATGCAGGCCATGCACCAGAGTGAGGTGTAGAAAAGAGGATCGTTTGGAAGGAATTCAGTCATTGCGTATTGAACTAGAAATAAATTGCATAATACACAGCTGTGATCTTGCAGAGCTTGCTTTGTTCAGTTGTCTAAACACAGAATAGGGTATTTTGAGCATGAAAATTCCTGAAAAATGTGGCCTATAAAAGAGGAAGGAAACAAGAAATATGTACAGCGGAAAAAAATAAATAATCTATATCGAGTTCTCTTTTATGGGTTTATTCTGCAGGAAAATATCGGGTGTTTTAAAGATTCCATTCTCAGTTTGAACTGGAATATTGTCCTGGCACAAGACATTTTTCCATATACAGTGACCTCTACAAAATCAGTACTTCAACTTAGAAAAATATTCACGAAAAAGTAAAAAAATCATTGACAAAAGTCTACAAACTTCAAAGTCTCCCTCTCATCGAGAACTCATAGATCTTATTCTTAATATAAAATTGCTGAATTACAGTGTCCAATACCATTTTTGGAACAGACCTACAATTCTGATTATTTTTGAAGAATAAACCTATAGTCCAGCTGGTCTGAGCTTATTTTTGCAGTCGGTCAAAGTTTCAAGGAAGCATTACACTATCCGACAGTCCATATTACACTTGAACCAGATGATATACGTTGGAATGTATAGGCGTTTTTTAGTTTTTTATCCTGTTGTCCCTTAAAAGGACTACAAAGTTCCAAAGGATAACATTTTCAAAAATGATTTTAAATACTTATTCGCACCATATGATACCGGTTTAAATGCCAAATTAAAGAAGAGAATATAAGCTACAAATACTATAAATTACAAGCTTCTGTCTTTATTAGTTTAGCGTTAACAACCACTTCAGGTTTTGCCTCTTAAAAATAAAGATATGAAAAAAACTAGAAAAACGAAGGGGTAAACTAAATAGTTGCTAATGCTGAACTAATACTTGTAGAAACATTATATTTGAAGTATTTTAATAAAGGGTGATTTTTTAAGAGCTTGATAACTTTTTTTAAAAAAAAACGCATAAAATTTGCAAAATCTCATCGGTTCTTTATTTGAAACGTTAGATTGGTCCATGACATTTACTTTTTGAAGATAATTTCATTTAAATGTTGACCGCGGCTGCGTCTTAGGTGGTCCATTCGGAAAGTCCAATTTTGGGCAACTTTTTCGAGCATTTCGGCCGGAATAGCCCGAATTTCTTCGGAAATGTTGTCTTCCAAAGCTGGAATAGTTGCTGGCTTATTTCTGTAGACTTTAGACTTGACGTAGCCCCACAAAAAATAGTCTAAAGGCGTCAAATCGCATGATCTTGGTGGTCAACTTACCGGTCCATTTCTTGAGATGAATTGTTCTCCGAAGTTTTCCCTCAAAATGGCCATAGAATCGCGAGCTGTGTGGCATGTAGCGCCATCTTGTTGAAACCACATGTCAACCAAGTTCAGTTCTTCCATTTTTGGCAACAAAAAGTTTGTTAGCATCGAACGATAGCGATCGCCATTCACCGTAACGTTGCGTCCAACAGCATCTTTGAAAAAATACGGTCCAATGATTCCACCAGCGTACAAACCACACCAAACAGTGCATTTTTCGGGATGCATGGGCAGTTCTTGAACGGCTTCTGGTTGCTCTTCACTCCAAATGCGGCAATTTTGTTTATTTACGTAGCCATTCAACCAGAAATGAGCCTCATCGCTGAACAAAATTTGTCGATAAAAAAGCGGATTTTCGGATTTCGAACCGAACACTGATTTTGGTAATAAAATTCAATGATTTGCAAGCGTTGCTCGTTAGTAAGTCTATTCATGATGAAATGTCAAAGCATACTGAGCATCTTTCTCTTTGACACCATGTCTGAAATCCCACGTGATCTGTCAAATACTAATGCATGAAAATCCTAACCTCAAAAAAATCACTCTTTAGATATTCTCCTCTTTTTAATATGACACAAATACTATGATAACGGTATTTGTGTCATATTAAAGTTGCGAATAAGTATTTAAAATAATTTTTGAAAAATTTTATCCTTTTGGAACTTTTTTAGTCCCGGAACACTGGGATATATTTTATCATTTCCCCGGAATTAAGAATAGTTATGGCTGTAGCAATTATTTATATCAGAATTTTGAAAATCGAGAGAACGGTTGCACAAGGTTCGTAACAACTTCTTAAAACTCTCAAAACAAAATTAAAACAAATTAAAAACTGGCATTCAAATATTGTTTCTTTTTGGACAATGGATCAGATTGTGCGTGATTACTTTCCGATGCAGCTACGGTAATTTATATTCTCTTTTCTAATAGATTTTAGCACCTCAGTTCAAATACGATGATATACTTTAATACGTCATATATATTATTTTATATCATATTCTTGTCTTAGAGCAACTTATTGGTCAAATTATTGAACGTTTCACGTGTAATTTTTTGTGTGTTGCATTTCTGAATTAATAGACCCATGAAAGCACTTTAAATATAAATTTTGATTATTGTCTTAGAGCAACTTATTGGTCGAATGATTGATCGTTTATAGTGTTATTTTTTAGTTTTTCAACTGAAAACTTTTTAGAGCTTGGTATTATTTTTTTTATAAAAAATAAATAAATGATGAACATCGGAATGAAATTGACCTCGCAGCGCTCATTTTTCTAAAAAGAGTTTGATTTTAAAACGGTAAAAACTTTAAAAAATCCAACCCGGTTATAACAATACGTATACAATATTTGTATGAGAAGAATACATACACAAACTTTCAAAACAATCTATCTAGCGATCGAGGTCAAAAATCGTACCGCTTGACATGGAATGATTTATAAGTTTATTTTTTTAAATAAAACATTGGTATTAATTATTGGCGCATTAGATATTTCCAGGTTACCTGGTTTTGACCATTTTTTTCTTTTTATCCATATTAATTATAGAGTTTTTCATCGCTATATTTCCTAAATATCTAAATCTGAACCAATTTTCTATAAAATCAATAGTTTTCGTTCTCACACCGAAAAAGTTGGAAAATTAAGTGAAACCGAAACGTTAAATGTTTTACTTCCTTATGTTTTGGATTTTAAATGTGTACTTTTATTTGTATTTGTATTTGTAGACATTTTATATTTTATGTAAATATGTAAACAATAAAAATGTGCACATGTTTTCCAGTTCCATTTCCAATCACAATTTTTCTACCTTAATCCAACAAAAATATATAATTATACAAAAATCCAAAGATTATTGCTTAAGAAGTGAATATTTCTAACGAAAACCAATACGATATTGAGATAACCTATATTGGATCTACTCTCGTTAGGTTTAGAATGATTTCGCTTTTGAAAACAACAACAATTTATATCAAAAATATTCCCAAATTTAAATCTGGCATGAATATAGACAATTAATTACACTTTCGGATTTTTTTTTTCAATTCTATAAGTCTTCTGATTACAGTGTGAGCTCGCTAAGGGCAACTAATGGAAATTGTGGCCGTTGCAATAACCGAGCTAAAAAAAACTTCAACCCAAAGTACAGTGGGGCAAACGACCAGTTTTAAAGGCAAAAAAGAATTTGGGGCAGCTACACCTTTCAAACTTCGTACGTGTAGTTATGGTGGTTACCAAAGTCGTCTATAAAAAATTTGAGTTGCCACGCCCACTTACAGTGGAATTGTAGTCGATTTTTTGAGGCAAAATATCTTAGGTAACAGGTAGACCATTCAAATTTCGTACATATAATTAAGCTGCTTACAAAAAATGTTTAGAAAAAAATAAGTTTCTCAACCTCACCTATTTACAGTGGGATGGTAGTTGGTTTTTTGAGCGACAAAAACCTCAGGAAACAGATAGACATTTAATGGGTTTGTACAAGTACTTATGCTGTTTACAAAACTTGCTTAGAAAAAAATTGTCAACCTACTGCCACGCCCACTTATTTGGTAGTTAGTTTAAGAAATTCCATACATGTACTTATGGTGCTTACTAAAGTTGCCTAGCAACATTTTAAGTTGATCAATCTGCTGCTACACCCACTTACAGGTAGATCTTTGAAGTGTATTACAGTTATCTTGATGATTGCTAATCCTTTAAAAAAAACGAGTTGCCAACTGTTCCCAATTTTTCATTTTTGATAATTTTAAAATGTTGGCAATATGCTGCCATTATTACCTTTTGAAAATGCGTTAGTTCTAAAATTTACTTTTTGCCTCAAATATTGGTATCTAGCCCCATTGTGTCACATGTAGGAGTATCATAACATATATTCATAAAATCTTACATATTACGTTAAATTTGGTTAAATATAAATTTATATGGACTGTATAAACTATACCCACTGATATTAAATCTCACGTGTTTATTAAAACGAGGTAAAGGCGCAAGGAGTGGTGTAGGGTATTACATAGTCGACAAGCGCGTAACTTTAGCCTTTTCCTACTTATTTATTAATACAATAATTATAAACACACATTTGGTGGAGATCAATGGTATTTCGACCATTTTCTAATCAAAATTTTACAATATCTGCATTTTTAATTTTAATACAATTTTAAATCAGAAATTTTCATAATTTATGGCAGATTGCTGCAGCCCAATCTGCCGGCATATTAAAGTGCACCTTTTACCCTTTCTTCTCATATATATGATTCAGCGGATACGTCCAGATAAACAAAGTTCTATTCCAAGAAATACAGGAACGACTCATAAACATACACGAAAAACACAACACACTTTATCGTAGTGCAGTGTTTTTTGCAATAACATTATTGCTTTTTTTTAATTTTTGATTAATTTACATATCCGTGTTAGTATTTTCTAATTTACAAAAATGTTAAGCTTGCGCCCTCTTCCGTTTTACAAGAGATGTGTTTTCATATTACATTTGATTGAAATATCAAAAATGAAACAAGAGAAAAAGTAGTAACTTTGGTAGCATAGTTTGAAAAAACGAGTTGCCACCTGGTTCCACATTTTTATATTTTATATTTGTCTTTACTTTTTTGGACAATTTGCCTCTCAAATTGGTGTATGGCCCCATAATGCAAAGGTTCAGGTTTAAAAACTTGATTATAAAAGAAAATCCTGCATAAATAGCCAAGTAATAGTCAATTTGGGATAAAGGTAAATATAATAAAGAGTTGACTTTTTAATCAAAATAAACAATTCTTTATCGCATTTTTATATTGACATTTTTGGACTTAACCTCATAGCCACTTATACTGGATAACTATCCAAAGCCAAAAAAATAATATAATTTTTTTTTACAATTTTTGATACAAACATATTTATATCGTTGCAATAATGTGATCAATTATTTTTTCCATTACGTTTTTGATATCGTGGCTTCCAGAAAAATTGACCTATTGAAACACAACTGCCTTTCCCCAATGCTATTTATTTCATTAGAAAAATTATTTTATTTAATGGAGTGGCTCTGTGCTATAAATTCATTTCTGGTTTTGATTAAAATTAAATTTCCCTATTAATTTTGTAAAACTTTCTAAAATATATAAATTTCAAAAAAAAAATATTATTTGTGGAAAAATGTAATTGCGACTTACCTTTCTGGTCCTGATCATTTTGGCCAGATCGACAGCGGGTATTTCCAATAGATGCGATTTGATGGGCGGCAGCTTTTTGCGGTTCACCTTGATGTTGGTGAACCGACTATAGGGTACAACGAACCAACTGAACACGATCATAGCCGTACGCAGAAAGCGCCGCATTATGTACCCCATAATTCTGGAACAAAGTAGCACAGCAATTTTGGCGGTTTTGGGGGGTAACGGAGGGGTGGTAGGAAATAAAAAATGCGATTTTTTTTAAAAAGAAAATATTGAAGTTTTTTTGGGGCGGGGGAAACTGGGTCAAATTGCTCTGTTTCGTGTGTGTGTGAGTGCTTTTATTTATTTTATTTTATGTTTTTCTTTGTTTGTTTTAAATTAATTCATTAATCTACTCTTGGCTTTATTATTTCTTTTTTGTTTTGTTTTGTTGCGCCTGGTTTGTCTTAGACATGCAACATAATGTTGCTGCTGGTTGCGGTTGTTGTTGGAAGGGGCTTTGGGGAGGGTGCATTTGTTTGTTTCGATTTCGCTTTGATTTCGAGTTTAGCTTTTACTGCTCTCGGGTGGTGTGAGAGAGAGGTCTGAAACCATAGCCATGGTTGGGGGTGGTGGTGTCTGCAGACACTTTACAAGACGACAAGGAAAACGAAGACAATTACAACGGCATCCACGGCCACATTTGGTGGCATTTACGTTGGTTCGAACCACGATCGTTCGCTGGCGGTTGCGTATGTAAGTATTTGCCAAAAGCTTGTGCAATATTTGTCAGATATGCGCGGACTACAGCTGGTGGTAAGACCACTTAAGGTGGCTGGATGGATGGTTGATCTTTGTTATGATCTTTTGTTGGCGGAGACACCGATCGTTCGGGAGAGACACAGAGAGACAACAAGCTATTGATCGAGAGTTGGTTGCACAACATGTGCTGCGCAGAAGTGGTTCGGATGGTTTGGTGGTAATTAAACGATGACCACCGTACACTTATGTGGCTGGATGGCCGGGTAGCATGCGTAAGGCGATCTGGAGAGACCAACCGACGACGACACGACACAATTTAACGACACCTCATCCGAAACTACACGAGTAAAGTTTGTTGATTACACGACTACCTCGGCGAGGCAACTGGCAACACTATGGTAAGGTGATCTGCGCATGAGCGCAGACTTCTTTATATTATATGATCCGCTCGATTCAATAAAAAAAAATCGGCAACAACGACAACAAACAATTATAAACGAACGAACGAACACCGATCTCGTCTGACTGACTGACTGTCTGTCAGTTGTTGCTGGTTTGGTGGCAGTTACTGGTGTTATTGTTGTTGTTTGGTGGGTTTCTTTCGAGGCAACGATCGAAAAGTAGGTTTGCCTCACAGGTAAGTTACACTTGCTGCCACTTAATCGAAATCGCCATACGTCGTTGTTATGGCGACTGTTGTTTATTTTTTATTTTTTTGGTTTTTCTTTTCAATTTTTCTCTTCTCTTTGCTGGTGAACTTTTGCAAGAAGAAATAGCCTGCCTGCCTGCCTAGACAGCCAACAATTCTTTCAGCAACACCACGAAAAAAAAAAAAATAATGTTAACAACAAAATTATGTAATCGTGCACACACTCAGACTTTTTTCGAAATTTCAAAATCCATACGTAGCAGGAATGTAAAAAATATATGTATTATTTTCAATCCATCATCACAAGGCATCCATCCTCTTATTTGTTTGTACATAAAAGAAACACTTAAATTTTGGCAAATAAATATTAAATGAAATTCACAAAATTATTTCCAGTTATCACAATTCATCTTCTTTGCTGGATTTATTATAAATCCAATTTTTATTATTTTTATCATCTGTATTTTTTCATTATTCATGCCACTTCGCTTTTTTAAATATTATAAATATTTCCAAAATTTATTTTTATTCAACTTCTTTCTTTTTCAACCAAAGAAGAAACCAATTTCTTTCAAAAACTTTTTTAGTGCCGCAAAAAATTTTGCCACTTAATTAGTGGATTTATTATTATTTTATTTTTTCAATATTCATCAAACGCGTTCGCAACCGCCGTAGGAGGGGAAAACGCGGACGCTGTGATTCGGTATCCCACCACAAAGCAACAACGAACAACGAGTATAACGCACGACCTCTGCTGAGCAAATAGTTTATTAAGCCATAGTTACATAGTTATTTAAACAAATTGTGTTTTATTGTTTTTTTTTTCATCCACAAAAAGATTTTCTTTTAAAAACAATGCAGCCGAAGCTGTTCTCTGCCCTGCTCACGACTCTCTCAGTTGCGCTTTGATTGGTTGCGGATTGATCGTCGAACAAAGCATACACAAGCAACCCCATCATCATCATGAGCACAATCAGACCCAACCGAAAACAAAAAGCGTAAAGCAACACAAACATCAACCAACTACACCATTTCAAATTGAAATTGAACAACAATTTATAAATTAAATTTATTATGCGAACTGGGAATTCATATTACTAATGAGAAAATGCATAGAGAACTCTCAACATAATGTCCTTAAGGAGTTAGGTTGGATTTTCAAATTTTTTTTTTCTTGGAAGTGACTCGATAGGGTCTCAATAAGTTTATCCCAAAATAATATGGAAGGGAAAATTTTCTAAATGCCCCATTTCCAGTTTCTACACCATTTTCAATTGTAATTCAAAAGACATCACTTGAAATTCAAAAATTCCATTTGAAATTCAAAAGCCATAATTTGTAATTCAAAACTTGTCATTTGCAATTCAAAACTCGTCATTTGTAATTCAAAAGACACCATTTGAAATTCAAAAGTTTTAATTTGAAATTCAAAAATTATTCCATTTGTAATTCAAAAATTATTCCATTTGCAATTCAAAAAGGGTAAACAAAATTATTTAAGCAAAATTTGGTTGGGTAGCATTTATTTATTTCTGTAAATTTTAATAATCTGATGTTTAGAAAACAGGTATACCTCAATTTAGATTGATAGATAGACATGGCTCAAATAGCATAGAAAGTCATTGAGAAATTTGTTTCGATTTTAGAATACACTCCCAGAAAAAGAGATGTTACAGAGATGACTTTAAATTAAAAGATTCATAATTTTCTTTAATTATTTTTTTTCTGACTGGCCCACGATGTCGAAAGAAAATCTATGCGAACGAAATAGAGGTGGAGAAAACATCGATGGTACTATCGATGTTTTTGCATTTTTGTTAAACATCGATGTTTGATGACGACTATCGATGTTTTCTTTGTCACCTCTATAAAAATCGACAAATTGAAAGTTATTGAAATTTATCAATTTCTAGTTTATAACTTTTACTTAATATATAGGAAATTTGTTTCGTGTTTTATAACATAAGGTGTTGGTGGCAACCGTGGGGTTATCTATTAAAAATGGAGAAACATCTTAAAAGTAAGTAAAAGTTAAAGCAAACGTGTGTGATGCAGAGTGGTGCGCGGGAATTTACTTTTTTGGGCGGCAAATTCCAGCGCACATTTACGTCCGACATTATATTGCTATAATGTTATTTTTTCTTCCTTACAGGAACGTCAGAGGAAGTCAGTGAGGCTGAGTCGTCAAAATGCAGGCGGGAAGGTTCGTATGTTTGGCAGCATTTTCAACGAACAAAGGAAAGGCTACGTGCGGTCATTGCGGAAAAGTGTTAAAGACGGCTGGCAACACGACAAACCTTATGGATCATCTGAAACGCATGCATCCTAATTATCTAAATTCAAAAAATCCTCCTGCACCAACGAAATTGTATGCATTTTTAGTCAGAGATGTGCAGTATCCAGCTGATTCAAAACGTAAGGTAGAACTAGATGAATATGTAATGCGTATGATTGCACTAGACGTGCAACCATTTAGTATTGTCAATGACAATGGATTTCGTGCGTTGATGCATAAAATGGATCCCCGGTATAAATTACCTAGTAAAACCTACCTACGAGATGTATCGCTTCACAAAGTTTACGAGACTTTAAAAGACCAACTTCGGTCTACATTGGAATGTGTGGAGTATGTCGCACTCACAGCAGACGGTTGGACTTCAAAAGCAAGTGAGGGCTATTTGACTTTAACCTGCCATTTTATTAATTCTGAATTCAAGCTAAACTCAGCCGTTTTGTCAACAACTACCCTTTTAACGCCCACCAACCACACTGCTGCGAATATTGCAGACTCAATTCGCGAGGTTTTGACGGAGTGGGGTCTGATGCAAAAAGTTGTTTCTATAGTGACCGACAACCTTTATGAAACGCAGCACAATTACAATGGCCAAATTTAAGCAGGCCCACACTATTGAAAACCCACTTGGCCTCATTCAGGAAGTGCAAATTCGATGGAACAGTGCCTTCCAAATGATAAAAAGACTTTTAGAAACGAAGGAACCACTATCATCTGTTTTATTATGTACATCTAAGGCTCCGATTCCATTTTCCGCTGAGGAAATCGATATTCTGAAGGAGCTCACGGAACTTCTTGCTCCATTCCAAGATGCAACTCTGGCTATTTCTGGCAGCAAAAATGCAACAATTTCTCTGGTCATTCCTCTAAGATGCGAGCTGCATCAAAAATTGCAAAACTTAAGACCTAATCTTAAAACTGCAGAAGTTGTCTGTGCCTTCGAAATGTTAAGTAGCCGTTTAGGAGATTTGCACACTACGAATCAAGGACTGTTCCCCGCATAGCAACCCTAATAGATCCTCGATTTAAAAAGGATGGTTTTAAGTCGGTTTCAAATGCAGATCAGGCAGTTAAGGCTTTGGAGCAGGAGATGTACACTGTTTTGTCAAGAACTCCACGGGAGCAGCCAATACCACCTGAATCTTCTCAAAAACCCAATTTTTCTTTTTTGCAAAACAAAATTAAGTCAAAAATAAAATCATCGCGAGCGGATGCCATTATAATTTTGAGACAGCACCTGGAAAATATAAATGAACCAGAAGAATGCGATCCTCTTTCGTTTTGGAAGGTAAATTTAATAAATGTTATTATACTTAATATTCTGAAATTAATGAACCTTTTTTTAGACGAATGCAGAAAGTATGGTGGCTATCAAAGAGCTAGCAAAAAATATTTATGCGTGCCAGCAACTTCCTGCGAGTCGGAACGATTGTTCAGCAAGGCTGGGCAAATTATTTCCGATCGCCGAACGCGCCTCAAGCCGCTCGTGGTCGATAAACTTATGTTTATTAACAAAAACCAGTTAATTTTTGAAAATTTGTAAACAAATCTTCGATCTCTATTTTTTACATACGATCTCTCATTTTTAAATACGTTTGTGAAACGTATTATTATTTTAACCTATGAATTAAAATGTTATGTTTTTTATTATTATTTTAACCTATGAATTAAAATGTTATGTTTTTTTATTTTATTCAATAAATAAAATTTTATATTTATTATTTTATTTATTTTAATTATTAGTATTTTTACCAGTTTGGTGTATATGCACGTTCATTTTGCATACTTTACATATACATATACTTTACAATAATATGTATATTTTCACCAGAAACATCGATGTTTCGCTTAAAAACATCGAAAACATCGATGGTAGCAAACATCGATGTTTCTCCACCTCTAGAACGAAAGCCAGTCACTCACTTTCGCATCAAAAAGCGACCCACTATCTTCTGACTTTTCGTTCGCATAGCCTTACGTGTTGTGAGTGAATGAAAATGTTGCCAGATCAAAAAATCCACAAATAATCGCAAATATGCTAAGAAAAAACGTCAAATATCCAAATTCTAACATATAATAAAAAAGTTGACACAACTTTTTCTCAGCTGAAATAACTGAAAACAAAATTACAATCAATATTTGGAGTTGTTTTTGTGTATTGTCGAAAAATAATAATTTTTCCAACGCGCACATTTTTTGGAGGAATGTTAATTTCGAGTTCCGCGTAGGTAGCTACTGTTTATCTCTATCGTTCATGAGATGACCAAAAACCAATAAGAATACACTTATTTTTCATGGAAATACTTATTTTACATGAAAATATCCCAATACATGAAAATATATACAAGGAACGTGGTTGAAAAACCCAGTGCACGGAGCAACGGAATGTATAAATGCGTGATGTGTTCTCCGGAACTCAGGGGAAGAAGGAGATGAAGTAGAGAGGATAGCAACAAACATATAAATTAAATTTGTTTTGTGCTTTTTATTTATTTATGGAAACGACAGACAAAACACAAGTGAGTGCATTTGACATTTTCATTCGCTCAGATGACAGAAAAAATAGTTAGTGGGCCCCGAATTTGTACTGAAATGCTTACGTTTTCGTTCGCATAGATTTTCGTTCGCTTTGTCGTTCTAGTGCCTGTTAGTGGGTGCCAAATCAGCTGTTTGTCGCATGAAAGGCATGCGAACGTTAACGTTCGACATCGTGGACCAGGCAGTTAATAACAATAACCAATGGAAATAATTATGTAAAATGTCGGTAATTTCATATATAGTTTATAACCTTCACCAGCTCAGAGAGCATCTGCATATAATTTATAAGGACTTGCATTTTACTTAGGGTCGGATTATTTGTGTGGCAGGTACAACAAATCATAACATGACATTTTTTGAAATTTCAAGTGATATTTTTTGAACTGCAAATGGAATTTTTGAATTTCAACTGGTGTCTTTTGAATTTCAAGTGATGTCTTTTGAATTACAATTGAGAAAGGTGTAGAGAAGTACGTAGTATTTTATTTTTATATTAGATAGCCATTTTGTAAAAAAATGCTTATATGGGCATCTCCCAGTGGTCCGGACGCGACATTCACACGCCTTAAACTACGCCAAAAACAAGAAAGAAACTGAAAAAGTCGATCAGCCTTTTTAGTGTTCTAAAGCGCTAAAAGAGTACAACATTTTAAAAATATATCGTCAGGATTTTGTACAAATTAGTACGAAATGATAAACAATTTTACATTGAAACGGACGCTACTAAAAACAGAACTACTTTTGAAGCTCTTATAGAAATATACAAAGTTCAGCGATTTTTTGAGGACTGAAAAGTGCATGAAAAGTGGGAAAGCAGCTGGAATTGACAAGGTTCATGTAGACTCTAAACTATCTGCAAGAATTTTACACGAGCTTTTCCGAGAAATATGAGAAACAGGAACTTTCCACTGATTGGCTGCAAGGAATCATAGTCAAAATACATAAGAAAGGTATGCTAAACGACTGCAATATCTGGAGAGGTATTATGAGCAGCCTTAAAATCTTTTGTAAGATCATACTTAATCGTATAGAAAGGAAAATTGACGACAAACTTCGTCGCCACCAATCGTGCATTGACTATATTGCAACCTTACGGATTGTCATGGAACAAATAAATGAGGTGCAGGAATTACTCTACCATGTTTTCATTGATTTCCAAAAGGCGTTCGATCTAATCAATCACCAAAGTATATGGACAGAAAAGGAGTTCATGACAAGATCTGCAATCTAATCTAGGCACAATATCGACGTTTTGAATGTAGTGTAAAACATGACAACAAACTATCTCCCCCATATCTGTAAAGTCTGGCGTGAGGCAAGGATGCGTCTTATCCCCTTTGTTGTTCCTCATAGTCATAGATGAAATTTTGATTGGGGAAATCGCTAACAATCCTCATGGCGGAATTTTGTGGCGCCAACTGCGCATGGAACATATGCTGATGACGTTGTTTTAATTCCTTAGCGTCAATCTGATGCCCAAAGTAAAATAAACGTCATTGATACAATGGCCAGAAAATATGGCCTTAGAATCAATGCCGACAAAACCAAATCGACAAATATAAATGCAGTACACAATCTCTTACCTCATATGGGCCGAACATCGAATCAGTTACATATTTCACCTACCTAGGCAGCTAAATGTAACCAGAGGAGGCGCGCGAGCTGATATAACTCATACGATTAAAAAGGCTAAAGCCGCTTTTGCTGGCCTATATAAGATTTGGAGACCAATCAAATCAGCGCAAAAACAAAACAAGTAAGGAAAGACTAAAGTCGGGCGGGGCCGACTATATGATACACTCCACTTTCTATTCGGCAAAAAAGTGAAAACGGGAAGGATTTTTTGTATCCTGTATGTGTTTGACAAAAAATGTTAAATCGGAAAGGAAATTTGTATGGGGGTATACTGAAACCTGGAACGAAATATGTGAAATATAATATGTATAGTTTAGCCAAAAAAAGGTTAAACATTTGAAAGCAACATTTCATAATGGGGCTATATCTAAATCTAAACCGATCTGAACAACTTTCACCATAGGTGTTTTTAGTTGGATTATAAGATGCTGTACCCAATTTAAACAAAATCGGGTACAATATGTGGTTTCTTAAGCGGAAAAAGTCAAATCGGGAGCGACATTTGTATGCGGGCTATATCTAAATCTGTCCCGATCTAGACCGCTTTAGCCACAGGAGTTTCTAGTTAGATTGTAAGATATTGTGTCAAATTTAAAGAAAATCGGGTACAATAGGGCTGTTTTTCTTTAAGCCGGGATAACAAGCTGCGATAACAAAAACGTTAATAAAAATTTATTTTTTTTGCTCAAAATAAAACTACAATATAAATATATGTATCAAAAGAAATTTTCCAAAAAATATTTTGTGTGGACTTTACTGACTTACACTGGATAATTATCCAGGCTAAGTCAAAAATTTTTAATACAAAATTATTTTTCAAAATTTGTTTTCACACACACATTGATATTGCTTTTGGGGCAATTTTCAAAAATAATTTTTTATTTTGATTGAAATTTTAACATTTTATTTAGATTTTTGCTATCGCAGCTTAGTTATCCAGTCTTAAAAAAACAGCCATAATATGTGTTTTCTAGAGCAGCTAAAGGCAAATCGGAAGCAACATTTGTATGGGGGCTCTATCTAAATCTGAACCGATATTACCCACATTCTGCATAGGTGTTTCTAGTTGGATTATAAGAAGCTGTACTCAATTTAAACAAAATCGGGTACAATATGTGGTTTCTAAAGCGGAAAAGGTCAAATCGGGAGCGATATCAAAATCTGAACCGATCTCACCCACTTTCACCATAGGTGTTTGTAGTTGGATTATAAGATGTTGTGCCAATTTTAAAGAATATCGGGTACAATATGTGGATTCTAGAGTGGAAAAAGTCAAATCGGGAGTGACATTTGTATGCGGACTATATCTAAATCTGAACCGGTCTTACCCACTTTCATCATAGGTATTTCTAGTTCGATTATAAAATGTTGCGCCAATTTTAAAGAAATTCGGGTACAATATGTGGTTTCTAGAGTGGAAAAGGTCAAATCGGGAGCGACATTTGTATGGGCGCTATATCTAAATCTGAACCGCTTTACCCACAGGTGTTTCTAGTTATATTATAAGGTGTTAAGCCAAATTTTTAGAAAATCGGGTACAATATGTGGTTTCTAGAGCGGCATAAGTCAAATAGGGACCGACATTTTTTTGGAGGCTTTATCTAAATCTGAACCGGTCTTACCCACTTTCTGCATAGGTGTTTCTAGTTGGATTGTAAGATGTTGTGCCAAATTTAAAGATATTCGGGTGCAATATGTGGTTTCTAGAGCGGAAAATGTCAAATCGTGAGCGAAATTTGTATGGGGCTATATCTAATTCTGAACCGATTTCCCTAAAATTAAATAGTGTTTGTCCTTGATCTACAAAACTTACTTTTGCCAATTTTTGTTAAGATCCGACTATAACTGCGACCTACAATTTTAATAAACGAAAACTCGTTTCCTTTTGGGTGTTACAAACAAATGCACAAAGACATAATACTCTCGTGGCGTGTATAAACACGTCTCTTTAAAAGCAACGTTCTCTATGTGTTGTTATATGGTTGCGAAACAAATTTATGCACGAGGACAAGATAAAACATTTTGAATATCTTCTTCTCTCTCATCACGAAGTGGTCATCTTCTTTCATTTTCTTCGTCCACATGTTTTCTTTGTTACTTTGGATATCTCGAGAACGGCAAGAGATGTATTTTGCCTACAGCAGTAATCGAAATATTACAATGTGATAAATACATAAAAAATTATCAGGTGGGACATACAGTGGCCGACAAAAGTCAACATACGACCCGCATTTTTTGCGTTTTAGCGAGATCCAAAAAATATTTAAAAAAAGTAATGATGCGGTTTTGTTTGAAATCGTTTTTATTCATATAACAATAACAAAATGCTTTACTTCAATATAAACTTAAAAGATATTGGCAAAAAAAAACAAAAAACACCTTGACAAAAGTCTACATACGACATAGCATCCCATGCTTTACGTCATTTTTTATAATGTACTTTATAGGAGAATTGACGAAATTTGTATTGTCATTTGTCTTGTGCTTGCTCTTCTTTAAATAAATATAATTCAAGAAACATTAGTCCGCGAAAATGGCTTCTCGTAAAGAAATTGCAACTGATTTGCCACAAAGCCCCGACCTGAATATTATTGAACATGTGTGGGAGATTCTGCAACGCAGGATCCGAAAACATCACATAACTAGCGCCCAAACGCTAAAAAACAAGCTGGAAGAGGAATGGCTACAAATATCACCTGCGGAATTGGAAAACTTAGTTGCATCAATGCCCAGACGATTGCTGGCTATTGTAGATGCTCATGGTGGACCAACAAAATATTAGATTATATAATAAAGAGTGATTTTTTTGAGGTTAGGATTTTCATGCATTAGTATTTAACAGATCACGTGGGATTTCAGACATGGTGTCAAAGAGAAAGATGCTCAGTATGCTTTGACATTTCATCATGAATAGACTTACTAACGAGCAACGCTTGCAAATCATTGAATTTTATTATCAAAATGCGTGCTCTGTTAAGAAAGTTCAGAAAGAAAGAAATTGTGTTCAGCGACGAAGCTCATTTTTGGCTCAATGGGTACGTAAATAGGCAGAATTGTCGATTTTGGAGTGAATATCAGCCAGAAGCATTGCAAGAGCTACCAATGCATCCAGAAAAAGTCACAGTTTGGTGCGGTTTATGGGCTGGTGGCATCATTGGACCGTACTTCTTCAAAGATGATGCGAATCGTAACGTAACTGTGAATGGTGAGCGCTACCGTGAGATGATATCCAACTTTTTTTTGCCCAAAATGGAAGAACTGAACTTGGTTGACATGTGGTTTCAACAAGATGGCGCTACATGCCACACAGCTCGCGATTCTATGGCCATTTTGAGGGAAAACTTCGGAGAACAATTCATCTCAAGAAATGGACCGGTAAGTTGGCCACCAAGATCATGCGATTTGACGCCTTTAGACTATTTTTTGTGGGGCTACGTCAAGTCTAAAGTCTACAGAAATAAGCCAGCAACTATTCCAGCTTTGGAAGACAACATTTCCGAAGAAATTCGGGCTATTCCGGCCGAAATGCTCGAAAAAGTTGCCCAAAATTGGACTTTCCGAATGGACCACCTAAGACGCAGCCGCGGTCAACATTTAAATGAAATTATCTTCAAAAAGTAAATGTCATGGACCAATCTAACGTTTCAAATAAAGAACCGATGAGATTTTGCAAATTTTATGCGTTTTTTTTTTTAAAAAAGTTATCAAGCTCTTAAAAAATCATTAGTATCATTTTGTTACGTTAAATTGCATTTCTATGTCTCATCTCAAACCGTATGTATACTTTTGTCAAGGTTTTTCTGCGTATTCTGTTAATATCTTTTGTGTTTATATTGAAGTAATGCATTTTGTTATTGTTATATGAATAAAACACGATTTCAAACAAAACCGCATCATTACTTTTTTCAAATATGTTTTGGAACTCGCTAAATCGCAAAAATGTGGGTCGTATGTTGACTTTTGTCGGCCACTGTAGTTATTCTAAGGTCACGATTTAGTAGTTAGTTATGAAAAAGTTATTATGGGGCGGAAAATTTTGTTTCGTCCACTTTCATTTCCGAACGATCTACAACCATTAGATGCATATGCAGAATATTTGAACCGCCTAGCTTATTTCGTTAGCAAGCTAGCGTGCTTTCAATATACATATGAACAGATAGACAGACGGTCATGGCTAGATCGGCTTAAAATTTTTACCATGAGGTAAAAATCCTCAGTCTGAGTAGATATTTACGTGGTTTTAGGAAAATTTACTAAAATGTTGCTCATGTTTATTAAACATTTACTTGGCTTGTTGAAAAATTTAGCAAAACTTTCCTCAGTCTGAGTAAATATAGGGTCCGCAAAATAACTTTTTTTGAAAATGCTATAAAAAAAACTACTGAATATTTTCTCAAATTTCTTTTTTTTATTTGAAAATACAATCCTTCCGGTTAATGATGGAAAATAATTTCATTCAAATGGCTGCCTCGGGCACCCCACAAATAATAGTCCAACGGTTGAATAGTTGAAAAAAACGTTAGATGGCGGACACTATTAAACTTGATATGAGAAAATACTGCTTTAGATAAATTTTCCTAAATTAATTTAACTCATTGTAGGTATCACTTTTTTCTGCCAAACAAAAAATTTAGCTTAGTTATTTATTGTCGTGTGGCCATTTCTTAAAAAATGGACTCACCCCATCCAGTAGGATGAAAATGCCAGATAATTTGTAAGTTTAGATGTTATAGTCGTAAACTCTATTAAGAATTTCATTTGACTGCAATATCGCATCATAATATATATAATAATGTTTCAATAAGAACTTTAATTTCTAAACATAAGTTTGTAATTTTATTAATTACAATTTGAAATGGTGTAAACAGAGCACTAAGACTGCTTTTGCATTTTGAATCATACAAAAACAATCGAACTCATTTTTGTGAATACTCATGTATACTCGTAGTTAAGTACATGCTGTGTTGGGAATGTTGCCCCCATTAAAATCATTTACTCACTAAGAACAAGTTGGAAGTTGGTTCGATCAAACACACACATTGAACAGATCTTTAAGGCATGAGTTCGTTTGAAGCTTTTGTGCTTCACCGACCACCGCTTGTGTTTACTGAAGCGTTGTTTACATTTTAAACCAGAATAATTGTATGACGGAAATGCAGTGCGGGGGAGGGGGGTCTTTATTTTACCACTATCTGTGACTCTCACTGAAACAGATCGCGAGAGAGGGAGATGGAAAATCGTGAGCTTGTCATTTTTAAAATATCTTTGTTATGATTCATGAAGAGAAGGCAATTAAGAGAGGGAGAGAGAGAGACTTCGCTGCTACAGAAATGTTTTCAGTGCAAAATTACTTTACGCGGGGAAACTTCTTCACGAACAAGAAAATGCGTACTTTTCCACTTGAGCGGAAAAGGGAAAATGCTTCAGCAAATCTTACTTGTTTTGGTCTAAATCCGTTATTTCTGGATTTTACAAGTATTTAACGCAAACACAAGAAAAAAACAAAATCTTGCAATTGTATACCTACATATGTATTTTCAATTGCGTGTTGAAAACATTCTCTAGGTTTTAAGAATGAGAATAGGCTCGATTGGACATACTGGCTAACAATTAAGAGAATACACAATGTCAATGGGGATTCCCCCCAGTATCGCGGAGGTCATTTATGACTCGGCCCGATTGAACTTATTTACTCCTATTTTAATTACATCCGTTTAGATTTTATTCAACGATATATGTACATTAGGCTGGGTCGCCGTCCATACAAATGGAAAATCAAGTTCCCCATGAAAATAAAGTTTGGATTGTTTAATGAGGATTTGCAAAATATTTTTCGTATTTGGTGTTAGTATTTTATAAAAAATAAATAGCTTCGAATGATGCCTAAATGATGAACATCGGAATTAAATTGACGCCGCTGCACTCATCTCCATCTCCTGTATTAAATTATTTTGCAAACGAGGACTCCGTGACGTCATTTTTCGTCCGATATTCATCATTTAGGTGTCATTCGAAAGGTATAAATTCCTTCTATTTATGTTTCCTATCAACTCTTACAAAATGTTTCCAAGAAATATGAGAAAAATCAATATAAACGTCCAATAATACGACCAATGAGTTATTTTTTTTAAGACAAGAATAACAATTTTTATTTAAAGTGCTCCCAAGGGTCTATTAATTCAGAAAAAATGTTTGGTCAAAAATGCATCATAAAAAATTATACGGGAAAAACATGATTTTTAGAGCTGTTTTCAGGAGCGTTTAGCTCACAGATAGCTTGACCCATTGACGAAATATTTTCCAGATCATCATTAAACAATCCAATCTTCATTTCTGGGGGGTGACCGCTGCAATTTATTTTCGTTACCCAGCCTAATGTACATACGTATACTTAAATATGTATTTCTAAGTTATACTTGTATTTATCTAAGTGTTATTTGCCAATTCTCAGAACAGACGTTTTGTTTCTGAAAAAAAAATGCAAAATTCGTGATTAATTTGCTGGCGAAGTTTTTGCTATTTTATGGAAAAGTTTTGACGTAATGCTTTGACAAAGACCGACGTCCAAGATTTATTTTTGTCACTTGTATGTGATAATTTATGCGCAAATAAATGTACATACGTACGTTATCCGAGAGTACTGCATTGTGTATGAGGACTTTTGTAGTATCGTGATTATGTGAATACGCCACGTCTTATAGTTGCGGCAAAACGATTAATAGAATTTCCATTCACTGGAGTTGAGTCGGAAAAACATAAATGGAAGTGAACTGATAAAAATAATGTTGCATTCATATAAAATTGACAAAAATACACTGTGCTATGCAAAATTATGGACTGGATGTTAGTTAACAGAACAGCAAACATATAGAAAATCATAAAGATTTGTCATTTGAACTTGTGAAAATTGTATCTTTTTGAACTTTATAATTATTTCACAGCTCGGGTTTAAAAAAGTCATGGTGTAAATTCACACGTAGCAACTTCAAAGGAGAATTGGAAAAAAGTCATGGTGTAAATAGGGACCAAGGTATAACCAAGGCTCAAAATATAAATAGCAGCCTTATTCATAAAAACTTAAAACAGACTTATGTATAAGTCAGTTTTACACAAATTTCGAAAAAATTGTATTCATAAATGTGAAATAGCTTAAAGTTGGTTTTATAAGCCACTTTTAAATTTAAAAAAAGTTATAGTTGGTTTCAACCTAATAATAAAAATTACTATGTTTTTTTTTTTGTGTTTCCAAATTTTCAAAAAAGTAAAAAACATAGTAATAGCCCACTTTCAACCAAGCCTCAAAATATACAGAGTAAATAAATGTTTAAATAAATTTTTTTTCGAGAAAATCGAAGAGTACATACAATTACAAAAATAAAGTTTAAATTCATTTTAGTTTTCAAACTTTTCAAAAAAATTAACAAAAATATTAATTATTATAGGTCCACTTTCAACCAAGTCTCAAAATTTACAGAATAAATAGATGTTAAAATAAAAAAATCGAGAAAATCGTAGAGTACAACCAATTACAAATAAAGTTTTAATTTAAAAAATCAAAATTTGTAGACAGAAACATTGTGCATATTTTTTTTCGATATTTTTTCTGAAAAGTACGTCAAAAAAACATCCAATTCGGACTATTATTGACGAAGTTATGAGCAAAAGACTGAAAAAAGAATTACTAAATATTTAATGATTTTTAAAAAAGCTATATCTTTTTAACGAGTAATCAGAAAAAACTCAAAACTCATACAAAAACTCAAATTAAAAAAAATCGAAAAAATCAAAAAATGATTTTTTTAACTGGCCCCAATATATTTTTGAATGCATTTTTGGAAAGAGGTGTAGACGAGTTGGTAGCGTGCTCGGCTATCAGCGTAGGTGTTGTGGGTTCGATTCCCACCAGAGGCTCTGGTCTGTCGCTGCAATGACTAGCTACAATGGTCTTAGTCACCCCGGCTCAATCCCTGGACCCAAAATTAGAATATAAATTTACTTTGTATTCTAATCTATATATAAAAGAGTTGCGTGATTGAGTGACTGAGTGACTGACTGATCACTCCCCAGACCAAACGGCTAGAGCTAGAATCATGAAATTTGGTGTGTACATTTCTCTTACCGTATAGAGGTGTGATAAGACGGGATTTTTCGAAATTCATACTTTTAAGGGGTAAAATGGGGTAAAAAGGGATAAAAATGGTACCACTGCAATGACCAAACGGCTGGGCCTAGAATCTTGAAATTTGGTATGGGCATTCCTCTTGCGGCATGAAGGCATCCCAAAAAGTGGATTTTGAAAAATTCGTACTTTTGGGGGTGTAAAATGGGACAACAAGGGCCAAAAATGGTACAAACAACACGAGTGAAGCTAGAATCATGAAATTTTGTGTGTACATTTTTCTTACAGCGTAGAGATCAGATATGAAGTGAGTTTTTCGAAATTCTTACTTTTAAGGGATATAATGGGGTAAAAAGGGATAAAAATGGTACCACGGCACTGACCAAACGGCTGGGCTTAGAATCTTGAAATTTGGTACAAAAAATCCTCTGATAGCTTTAAAGCGCCCAAGAAAATATTTTTCTAAATTCGTACTTTTTGGGGGTGAAATCGGGTAAAAAGGGATAAAAATAGTACCACCGCAATGACCAAAAGGCTGGGGCTAGAATCTTGAAATTTAGTATGGATATTCCTCCAGCGGCATGAAGACATCCCAAAAAGTGACATTTTAAAAAATCGTACTTTTGGGGGGTTAAATGGGACAAAAATTGTACCAAAAACATGGCTGAAGCTACAATCATGAAATTTGGTATGTACATTTATCTTACAGCGAAAAGATCAGATTTGAAGGGAGCTTTTCGTAATTCGTACTTTTAAGGGGTAAAATGGGTTAAAGAGGGATAAAAATTGTGCCACCGCAATGACCAAACGGCTGGGACTAGAATTTTGAAATTTGGTAGAAAAAATCCTCTTATAGCTTCAACGAGCCCAAGAAAATATGTTTTAAAATTCGTACTTTTTGGAGGTTAAATCGGGTAAAAAGGGATAAAAATAGTACTAATAAAATGGATGGAGCTGAAACCATAAAATTCGGTGTGTAGATCCTTCAAAATGTTTAGAATCGCAAAATGAAGGAATTTTTCCTTTGTACTTTTAAAGGGAAAAGGGGATAAAAAAGGTACCAACAACACGGATGACGCTACAATAATGAAATTCGGTGTGTATATTCGTTTTACAGCGCAGATCACTAATAAGAAAGCATTTTTCGAAATTTGTACTTTTAAGGGATTAAATGGGATAAAAATTGTACGGCAGGGTCTAGAATCTTGAAATTTGGAACGGGCATTACTTTTATAGCACGAATGCGACCAAGAAAATATTTTTCAAAATTCGTACTTTTTGTGGGTGATATCGGGTAAAAAGGGACAAAAATAGTACCAATCAAACGGATAGAGGTGGAATAATAAAATTCGGTGTGTACATAACTCAAAACCCTTAGAAACGCAAAATGACCGAATTTTTGGATATTCGTACTTTTAATAGGTAAACGGGGATAAAAAGGTACCAACAACACGGATGACGCTACAATAATGAAATTCGATATGTATATTCGTTTTACATCGCAAATCACTGATAAGAAATGATTCGAAATTTGTAATTTTAAGGGATTAAATGGGATAAAAATTGTACCACAGCCCAGACCAAACAACTGTGCCTAGAATCATGAAATTCGGAACAGGCATTACTTTTACAGCACGAAAGCGACTAAGAAAATATTTTTCAAAATTCTTACTTTTTGTGAGTGAAATTGGGTAGAAAGGGATACAAAATGGTACCAACAACATGGATGACGCTACAATAATAAAATTCGGTAAAATTCTTACAGTGTAGATGAGTAACAGCAAGGTATTTTCCGATATTTGTACTTTTAAGGGATTAAATTGGTTAAAAATTGTACCACTAAAATTGTACCAAAAGACTGGGTCTATAATCTTGAAATTTTGAACGCATATTACTCTTATAACGCGAATACGACTACGAAAATATTCTTCATAAATTTAAACTTTTAGGTGTGAATTTGGGTAAAAACGGATAACAGGGGTACCAATCATGAAATTCGGTTTGAACATGCATAGAAACACAAAATAAATATATTTTTCGAAATTCGCACCTTTTTATATCCCTATGGTGTCAACAACACGGCTGTAACTAGAATCGTGAAATTCAGTGTGTATATTCCTCTGACAGTGTAGACGCGAAACATTAACTGATTTTCAATATTTATACTTTTACGTTGAACTTGGAAAAAATCGATTCAAATTGGATTGTAACAAATGTGTACTTTGAAGGGGGAAGCGGATCAAAAGTGGTGCAAATGGTACCAACCAAATTTGGGGATTTGGGATAAAGATAGTACCAACCAAAGTTTTCAGTTAGAATATGAAAAGAAATTCGTTGTGTACATTTCTCCGAGTACATAAATTAACTTTTCGAAATTTGTATGTTTAAGGGCACAAGCGGCATAGAAACATTATTACACACAACATTATATTCATTATCCCAGGCAAAATAAAAGATAAATACAAAATGTTTGTTCCATTTATAATGGTTTTAATTTTTACTTGGATAGGGACTACTACAATATCATACCATTTTTCCGCGTACGAAGTAGCGGGTATTTGCTAGTTCATAATAAATAAATAATAAAATGATTTTATGAAAATAAATTTAAAAAAGAACAAAAATGGAAAAATTAAATAATCGACAACTGTATTAGTTATCGCAACATCAATATTGAAAATTAAAAAAATCGATTTACTTATTTTTGAATGGAAAAAGTGAAAAAAAAAATCGGTAATTTTATTCGATAACTTCAAGTTATCGCAAACAAAAATATCAAAAACCTGGCTTATAAAAAACTAATCGAATTAATCACATCGAAACTTCGAAATTGGAAATTAGAAAATTTGATTTTGAAAATATCAAAAAAGTCTTTAAAATTTGTCGATAACTTCAAATTAGAAAACTCAAAAATAGTCGATAACTGACATAGTTATCGAGATATTATTTAATGTCGGCTCTTCCCGAAAAAGGTGCTATTCCCGAAAGGAGTCCAAAAGCACAATTCAGGTCCATTTAATTGGAGTATCATCGCTATTGCTGCAATATATATACATATCCATAGTTCATAGGAGGAACATAGGGCCGTGGGCGACAATTCGTGGAAAAAGATTGAAAATGGAAGAATCAAAAACGCACCTTTGACTTAAAAAATCGCTCAATTTTTTTAAATAATTTTTGCTCAAAAAACGACTCATGCGAATTATTATTTTTTTTTACAATTTTTTATTTTTCCTAAATATATTTCCTTTTTAGTTTTCTTTGTAATAATTATTTTTGTTTGAATTCCTCATGTAATTTTTAATTTTGCTTTAAATTAAAAATACACATCGAATTTTCATAATTGACAACTATAAAAGTTATCGACATTTCTTCAATTTCTTCTAATGCTTCCATGGCCGAACGAGTCGCCCAAAATTGGACCTTCCGAATGGACGACCTCAGACATAGCCGTGGCTAACATTTACATGACACCATTTTCAAACTGTAATTGTCATAAATTGTTTTCTTTTTTTCACCTCCACCTCCAGCATGGGGGTATACTAACTTTGTCATTCCGTTTGTAACACCTTGAAATATCGACATGAGACCCTATAAAATATATATATTCTTGATCGTCATAAAATTCTAAGACGATCTAGCCATGCATGTCCGTCTGTTGAAAGCACGCAATCATCTAAACGAAAGAAGTTAGGACGTGTGAATTTTTCATAAATGTGTCTTATAGTCGTAGATCATTTGGTATTGAAACTGGGCGAAATCGGCCCAAAGGGAAAACTTTTTCTCTCACAAGGACTAAAAATACCCATAATAATCCCTAACATTTTATAGTATTTAAGCATATTTTCTTATCGATTAATTCAGCTTGAGGCCATGGAAAAAACTGGTGGTGTTGTTTTATTATTTATTTTTATTTTATTTTTCCAATATTTCGGTTGCCTTCGTCAACCATCATCTGGGGATAAACACTAAACAAAAATATATACAATTTATAACAAATATTCACTATCAACATCACAAAAAATTTCAATGACCTCAAGCTGAATTAATCGATAAGAAAATTAAATAAATGAAAAGGTCAACGATACATGAAGAAAACATTTAAGCATATTTTTTCAAAATGTCTGCTTTTACTTACTTGATATTGGGTATGCGCATTCCCCCGATAACAAAAACGTGCACCATAATTTTTATTTGTAGGGGGTGAAATGGGGCAAAAAAATGATAAAAATGGTACATAAACGGCTGCCCCTAGAATAATGAAATTTGGTGTATACATTCCTCTGATTGCGTAGACACGTAAAATACGAACGAATTTTTCGATATTCGTACTTCTTGGGGTTAAAATGAAAAAGGAGGTACAAATAGTACCAACCAAATGACCACAGCTAAAGTCATGAAATTCGGAGTATACATTCCTCTGACTGTGTAGACACGGAAAATGAACGGATTTTTCGAAATTCGTACTTTCAAGGGATTAAAATAGAATGGAAATTCAACCAACTGTAGCACCCACTATCTACCAATATTTATGGTATTTAAGCTTTTTGAAAATATAAATATAAGAATATTTATTTTTTGAATTGACGTATTGGTAGCATTGCCTTCTAAGCGTGGTTTGAAATAATTAAAATTTTATATTTATTTATAAAATTATTTTTTTAATATTTTTTTTGATTTGCCTATATAAAAAGAATTATATTTTCCTTCACTTCTACGAAAGTCGACATCCTCTGTGGAATGCAATCAATGGTGGAGGGTATATAAAGTTCGGCCCGGCCGAACTTAACATCGTTTTTACTTGTTTTTTAATAATAATAAAAATTTTAAGTTTACTTTAAAATTTATGTGTTTTATTTAACACTAAATCAAACTTCAGGGAATTCATAAAACAAACCAAACTTTCATTTTAGCTGAGGAAACCCGAAACCTTTTTGCCACCCGGTATGTACATATATCATACTTTTGAGTGTAATCGTAAAAATTGTTTTCTCCTTGTATACAAACATATATAAAGGGTGATTTTTTAAGAGATTAATAACTTTTTTTTAAAAAAAAACGCATAAAATTTGCAAAATCTCATCGGTTCTTTATTTGAAACGTTAGATTGGTCCATGACATTTACTTTTTGAAGATAATTTCATTTAAATGTTGACCGCGGCTGCGTCTTAGGTGGTCCATCCGCTTAGTCCAATTTTGGCATTTCCACGTTTTTGAGTAACAGAGACCCAATTGGTCATTAACACTGGCCGATACAGCTGCGATATTTTCTTCAGTTCGCACTCTACGTAAGCGTGTTGGTGGTTTAATGTCCAACAATGTAAATTTGGTGCGAAATTTAGTCACAATAGCCCGAATAGCCGCTTCAGTGGGTCGATTAAACTGACCATAAAATGGAAGCGCGCAATGAACTTTCTTAACAGAGCACGCATTTTGATAATAAAATTCAATAATTTGCAAGCGTTGTTCGTTTGTAAGACGATTCATGATGAAATGTGAAAGCATACTGAGCATCTTTCTCTTTGACACCATGTCTGAAATCCCACGTGATCTGTCAAATACTAATGCATGAAAATCCTAACCTCAAAAAAATCACTCTTTATAAGAATATTTATTTTTTGAATTGACGTATTGGTAGCATTGCCTTCTAAGCGTGGTTTGAAATAATTAAAATTTTATATTTATTTATAAAATTATTTTTTTAATATTTTTTTTGATTTGCCTATATAAAAAGAATTATATTTTCCTTCACTTCTACGAAAATCTGTGGAATGCAATCAATGGTGGAGGGTATATAAAGTTCGGCCCGGCCGAACTTAACTTCGTTTTTACTTGTTTTTTAATAATAATAAAAATTTTAAGTTTACTTTCAAATTTATGTGTTTTATTTAACACTAAATCAAACTTCATGGAATTCATAAAGCAAACCAAACTTTCATTTTAGGTGAGGAAACCCGAAACCTTTTTGCCGCCCGGTATGTACATATGTCATACTTTTGAGTGTAATTGTAAAAATTGTTTTCTCCTTGTATACAAACATATATATATTTATATATATATATATATATATATATATATATATATATATATATATATATTTTTTTTTTTTTTTTTTTTTTTTTTTTTGAGTGTAATTGTAAAAATTGTTTTCTCCTTGTATACAAACACACATATATATATATATATATATATATATATATGTGTGTGTGTGTGTCGATGCATATTTTTGTGTCGATTTTAAATTGTTGATTTAAAAACACGATTTAAAATGTATATCTAACCTATAATAATAAAATTTTTATTAAGCACCTGAAAACCTAAACAAATTACAGCTGTTTGTTGGCCGTTTTAAAACAATGTCACCATTTGTTTTCGTATAAAAAGTTCCCACAATTATAACCTTTTGATGTACTCACCCCACGATTAATGAATTAATGGATATTGAGGTATTCGTTCACAAGTGAAATCACTTGCAAACAAGCGAAATATTCTGATTGATGCGAGTACAAGTAGGGAGAGTGAATGTCAATGTTCATACACAGAAAGAACTTTCCTTCACAATATTTATGAAGCGATTTCATAAAAGGGTTTCATAAATTTAGTGAATTTTTTCTTAATATGTATGAAAAATTCATGAATAAAATGAAATGTTTCATAAAATTTTATCACAAACATTTCATAAAACAAAATTGTTAAATTAGTGAAACTTTGTTTCATAACATCAAAGAATGACTTCATTGTATTAAAGAAACAATTCTTAAAAATTATGAAATATTTAAAAACCAATATAATATTTGTGTTATGAAATGTCTTCATAATGTCTTTCATAGTTTTTATGAAATGTCTTCATAACTTACAACTACATTTTAGTGTGTCGACTTTATTCGGTTGAATGCTACCAATTCTCATTTCTCCTCAGTCAAGTCTGACCCAAGTATATACCCTGATTTAGGTCAAAGCCAAATTCATTTCAAAGACTCTCGCAATGATGGCCTGTATTGATTGGTTAGTCAACAAGTCGGACCTTTTTTAGTATAAAAATTCAGACCTTTACTTCAGTATAAATTAAACTGTACAACAATTTCAAACTTTTTCCAAAATTACGGGGTTCTGACAATAAATTCTGAAAGAGGTGACTAAAAAAATATACGTATGTCGGCGTTTTGACAGATCACATCGGAATATCATTTCTTATAGACGATTAAAGTCTCCCAACTCTGTCCTCTTCTTGCAGCATATCGGTGTATAAAACTATGTTTTCTTTACATCTGAGGCATAGGGTATGTTCAACAACTTTGTAGATAATGACATGGCGAATATTTTTGTAGAACATATTAACCCTCTAAGTACGCTTCATAACGGCATTGTTTAGCTTTATTTTAACATATTATAAAAAACACCCCGAAAAGGGGGAAGGGCGGGGATGAAATGTTCTACAAAAATGTTGGCCATAAAATTTTACTATAGATGTCAGAACACACCAAAACCCAAAACTTAACACAAACGCCAAAAATCAATCAAATTCAAGAATGCCCATTAAGGGTTAATTTAGTTATTGTTCGGTATGGGTGGGATGGTGCACGACTTTTGGATTTTGATATGCTAGAACCCCCTATTTTGTGAGGTTCGGAAATAAAATTAATGAGCCAAAAACTGGGGGTGGTGGGGTGAGTGTAAGTGGGCGCTCATCGGGGTCAAAGGTAAGTGTTAAAAATACAGGAAAAGTCCCAAAACTGCCTCGGAGTTTCCTGTATTTTTACCACTTACATTTGACCCCGATGAGCGCCTCCTCTTTCAGAATCCATTGTCAGAACCCCGTAATTTGTATACCCTACACCACGGTATGGAATTTGGAGGAAATCGGTTCAGATTCAGATATAGCACCCATACAAATGTTGTTCCAGATTTTACGTTTTCCGCTTTAGAATACACATATTGTACCCGATTTTCTTTAAAATTGGCACAACATCTTATAATCGAACTATAAATACCTATGCTGAAAGTGGGTAAGATAGGTTCAGATTTTGATATAGTCCCCATACAAATATCGATCCCGATTTGACTTTTTCCGCTCTAGAATCCACAAATTGTACCCGATTTTCTTTAAAATTGGCACAACATCTTATAATCGAACTAGAAATACCTATGCTGAAAGTGGGTAAGATCGGTTCAGATTTTGATATAGTCCCCATACAAATATCGCTCCCGATTTGACTTTTTCCACTCTAGATTCCACATATTGTACCCGATTTTCTTTAAAATTGGCACAACATCTTATAATCCAACTACAAACACCTATGGTGAAAGTGGGTAAGATCGGTTCAGATTACATACAAATATCCCTCCCGATTTGACTTTTTCCACTCTAGAATCCACATATTGTACCAGATTTTCTTTAAAATTGGCTCAAGTGTTGTTATAGGCCCCCCTTCAAATGTCCGCCCGATTCATCCTATTACCGCTGTTTAAATTGTATTTGTCATTGGATCTTGATCAATTTTTCCATCATCATTTACCATATTCATTAAATTTGGCTAAAGTTGACTTTATAGTATAATATGAACTACATAAAATTTCGCCCATGAAATACCTGGGTTTAGTAATCAAAGCGAGGTATATACGCAGGGAGCGGTGTAGGGTATTATATAGTCTTTCTTTCGACTTTAGCCTTTCCTTACTTGTTTTTCGTGTTGTACTGTGTTATTAATATTTATGAAACTTGTTCATAAAATTAATGAAAATTTTCATAAATCATATTATGAAAAATAATGAACTTTTATGACAAAAGTTCATCGAATGATGAACTGCATTTCATAGTTTCTAAGAAATGTTTCATAAATTCTATTACACTTTTCATTGATTTGAGCTTTATGAAACATGTGTCGTACATTTTATGAAGTGTTTCTTTAGCGACTTTTTAATAAAAATATTGGCAGCTTGACTTATAAGCGTAGTTTAAAATAATTTTATATTTATTTGTAAATTATTTTTCTCAATATTTTTATTTGGTTTGGCTGTATTTAAAAAATACAATTCGGACCGGCCGAACTTAATGCCATTTTTACTTGTTTTTACTAACATTTAAATTTTGGTGGAAGTTATGTCTAGTATTTGTACTATCATGTTGTTAATTTAAACTAAAGATATAAGGATTGACTTTCAAAAAGCGCCACACCCACATTCATACACTATTGATATATAAATTTCTTTCTAATAATACTACTATACAGTTTGAAATAATGTAATTACATTATTTTATTTCAACTTAAAGTTATAGGCGTCTAAAAAACATTCTGCAGTTGAAATTGCCACTAATGCTGATGAATTACAAACATAACAATTTCTTGGCCGATCATATTTGATCATTGGAAGTTGGAGACAACTTCAACGGGGATATCTCTTATAAAATTCCCATTTTTACTCACAGAATGCATGAGAAACGAGTTTCTTTACAATCTCGCCAACAGTATTCTCCGAATCAGTTGTGATATATCATGAAGTAATTTGTGGAAAATATAATTGTTAGGTCATATTATAATAACAGTGAGGTAATCTGTACGTACGTAGTAACCTCGGTAGTGTGGTTACGCCAATAACACTCCGATTGCATCATTGTTCCTCGTCAACATTTACCACGTACCGCAGAGTGACCTTTATCGTATTTCACAGCTGCAGATCATGATCAATGTTAAGTAATCATTAAAGTTCTTATCAAATGTTCTAATTATCAGCATAACTACATATTAGCTACCAGTGATTTAGTAAATTCAATCAATTCCATTGTGTTCATGTAAACATTGAATATAAATTGTATAAATGAATGACTGACCACAGATACATTAGGGTGGATCGACCAGACCTTTCTGAGTGGTGTGGTCCATTCAAAAACGGTACCTTACAGGCACTACTTGAGGCTCCCGGGAAAGTGAGCTGCCACGTAACCAACCAAATAACCATGGCGAACATTTTATCAATTACTTAACTCATATGTATATAGTTTATTAAAATAAATATATATATAAATAATAATAAGCAAGATATGCTTCCGAAAATGTTCTCCACGAACTCTTTCAGTCCACTCAGAAAAATAGTTTTCCTAAATCTGAGTAAAATCTATATCCATACTCAAATTTTAATTCAAATAATTTACTCCAGCTTTGTTAAATTTTACTTAAATGTTGTAAGTAAAGCTTCCTTGTTTCAATGTCATATTAAATATTTTATTTAGTACATTTAGAGCTTAGAAAAAGTCTTACAATAATGTTAATAATGCTTGCAATACTTGTGTGGAAGACAATTTCCTGTGTTTTAAATTAAAAATAATGAAAAACCCGGCCTCTATAAGGAGATGATTCCCACAAATGAACGAGAAGCACAACTCATTTGCCGAATTTGCGTTTAAAAAATCGCACCAAGTAATAAAGTACACATGCAGTGAGAACAGCACAGTGATCGTTGGCACAGCAGAAGTATTGCTGGGTAACTATACCTGCATATACTCATACTTACATATGCAACTCAATGAGATGCTTGTAAGATGACATGTGTACTTTATTACTTGGTGCGATTTTTTAAACGCAAATTCGGCAATTGAGTTGTGCTTCTCGTTCATTTGTGAGAATCATCTCCTTATTGATGTTGAAAAGTCGCTGCGAAGCCACTTGAAAAGACTTTTGACATGGTCGAAATCATGATCATGGGAGTCTGCACGATGCAAAATGGTCTTGAGCCAGGACAATATCCCATTTCAAATAAAATATTGATTACAGACCAAAAAAATACAAACGAAAAAACTAAAATAATGAAAAAAATTATTTTTGGAAAAAATCGAAAGCAACTCCCCGTGATCGTAAATGTATCTAGTTCCATGACCCAGATATTTTTTCGAACACGTGCACTTATAAGGGTTCTCGCAAATCTCGACGTAAATAAATCTCCAGGCCCAGATGACATTTCTGTACTTGTCCTATGTAAGTGCTCTTTGAAGCTAGCCCGTCCACTCGGGAACCTCTTCAACCTTGCATACAGTGCAGGGGTCTTCCCAGCGCCCATCCTTAAAAAAAGTGAGACTAACAACCTTGCTAATTACCGCGATTTGCTCTTCGCTCTTGAAGTTTATTTAGAGTATGGTTAATCACCATCTTTTGAGGAATTTAGGGACCAATGACTTACTTAATGACCTGATGACGCTGCTGTCCGAAAAGTTGAATTTATCCATCATCCAGTTTGGTGAGAGTAAGGTCTTCGCTCTAGATTTCGACAAGGTCTTTGATAGTACGGTGCACTCTTATCAAAGCTAATCGCTTTTGGTGTTGGTAGTGACTTCCCCCGATTTATATCGATCTTCCACAGAGATCGCACTATACGTGTGTTGTTGTAGAAGGGTTCTCATCTGACGAGCATAGGTTAACGGGAGTACTGGAGTACCTTATTTTTATTAATTTATTTTTTTATTTTATTTTTTTATTTATTTTTATTTAACGAAATTCAATTTATCCAATTACGTGTTGCCTCGCGCCATCAATAGCTTTGAGAGGCGAGTTGGCAAAAACAAAAAACTAAGGTAACTCTAAATATCGTATTAGATCGAAATATAAATTATAACTGTTTGTAATAATGAATAATTAGTTACAACTCATAATATCTTTGTGAGTTTAAATAATTCAATAATTAAGAAGCACATCAACGTTTTGTAAAATATATTCTTTCAATTTTTTCTTAAATATTGATAACGTATTGCTATCTCTCAATTCTTCTGGCTAATTATTAAAATGCAAACAGCCTGCATACTCCGTTCTCTGCCTGGTTGTCTCCAGTCTACATCTTGCAATTCTTAGGTTTGAGGAATTTCTAGTATTGAATCTATTGGAGTTAAAATTCAACGTTACGGATCTATATCCAATATTGCGAGTTGACTTGAATACGTAATATAAAAGTTGTTTTTCATACAAACCATAGAACCATAGGTAGAATAGTTTTGCAATAATCCTTATACATCCTTAATCATCGCCGACTTCTTGGATCAGACTTTGAATCAAATCTATTCAATCGGAGATGAAAGTATCCTCTGTCATTCATACTCATTCGATCATAGACCAAGTCTTCATGAAATTTAGGACAAAAGGCGATTGATGGATGAGTCACATAGCAAGGATTTACTGACCATTTTCGAATGGGGTCGAGTGAATAGAGTGACTTTAATGCACGTAAGACCCAGTGGTTGTCTCACAAAGGTGTCGTCGATTTCTATGAACGGACACTCTTGATGTTCTGGTCATGGATATGCATTGCGATGTTTGTTGGACATACAATGTATTTAAAGCGGTGTAAAAAATACTTCACTCCCTCCGATCTTCCCAGTATCTACATATCGTACATCAGAGCTATGATGGTATACAACTCCCATATATGGTCGGGTGCTCCAAGAACTTCCTTGGAGCTACTTAAGCGTTGATAGGTGACAGTAGCTATACCAGTGCAAATGTGTCAACTTTGCCTTCATGACTCAACTTTCGGCAAGAGTATCATGAAACATTTGAGAATTATTTCTTACATACTCTGAAGCAAAATCATTTATTGAAAGTTTTTGGAAACATTTTCAATTCATTTTATGCATTATACAGGGTTTTCCAACAAGAGGTGTTATTTTGAATCACCCGGTATTTCGGTAGTTGTCACTTTTGAAGCTTTTATTCTTTGACATTTGACAAGTAAAGGGTGATTTTTAGCTATTATCCTTTTGGCAACACTGGTTTAAACAGCTGACGCACGTTTCGTGTTTTGTTTCACTGCCAAACATCTTCAGTTTGGTCTACAATTGAACCATGAATCGTCTTACAAACGAACAACGTTTGCAAATTAGTGAATTTTATTACCAAAATGCGTGCTCTGTTAAGAAAGTTCATCGCGCGCTTCCATTTTATGATCAGTCGACCCACTGAAGCGGATATTCGGGCTATTGTGACTAAATTTCGCACCAAATTTATATTGTTGGACATTAAACCACTAACACGCTTACGTAGAGTGCGAACTGAAGACAATATCGCAGCTGTATCGGCCAGTGTTAATGATGACCATCAATTATTGATTCGTCGCCGTTCGCAGCAATTGAGCCTCTGTTACTCAAAAACGTGGAAATGCCAAAATTGGACTAAGCGGATGGATCATTTGAGGCGCAGTCAAGGTCAACATTTGCATGAAATAATCTTCAAACATTAAATTATATGGACCGTACTATCGATTCAAATAAAGATTTCATGCATTTTTCTGAATTTTATGTGTTTTTTTTTTTGAAAAACTATCATATTAAAAATTCGCCCTTTATAGACAAATTCGCACTGAAGAAGATGATTTTTTGCACTATGAAAACCCGGTTGAGACCGACATATAAAACCCGGTTTTCCAAAAACCCCGATTTTAAAAAACTCGACGGTCGGTCAAAGATGAAAAACCCGGCTTCGGGTTTGATCACTCTATTCATGGTTGAAAGGAATTCGCCGAACACATTTCAAACTTAAAAAATACGCTGTAAAGAAACTCTATTTAAGATTGATTGGAAAAATTCCGGAAAATTATACGCTCATACACAGACAACTATTACATGTGTTCTCGTATCAACACTTATCACATTATTTTAATTGGAATGTCTGTTTACGTCGATGCTAGTCAGTCGACGTCAATTTCTTTCTAACCAATCATTTGGCGTTTATTGGGTGTAAATTGTTGTAATGAAAACTATTAATTGTCATTGTCGGTCGGCTTTACTCTGTGACGAGAGGTTTGTGTGAGACGACATCGAGACAGGTTCTGAGACAAAGTGACGTTATGTAACTCTGCATGTCGTCCACTATAGACGCGACGTTGCAACTATGAAAAAACCCGTTCAATTGTTCGAAGAACAGAAAAATTCATTCATAATTAAATGGACTTTATCGTGCACAAGATGACTTCATTAAAAACCACTATCCACTAATAAACATGTTCGACAGACAATTGTCAAAAGGCTACTTTACACTATAATTTAGGCTTTTATTCATCAAACATGTTCGCTAGTGGGGGTGAGACACCGTTAAATGTATTTATTTATTTATTTATTTTTTTACTTATTTTAATGAAACCATAGATTAGTTTTGGAATAATGAAAAATAATTTTATATTTATTTATTTGTTTTTAAGTGGATGCAATTAATGTCAGTTGTGCACGACACCCATCGTAGTGCTGAGTGCTGTTGCCACAGAATACCAACGAGACGGGTGGGACTCAAATGAATATTGGCTCTAAATACACTAGTTTACAACAATTTTGTTTAAGGGCTGTGTATGACATTGTCTGATGATTTTTTGGTGTCCTAAATTCGGAAAGAGGCACGATTAGACTATATTTTTGGAAGGAAGACTTCGACATAAGAAGAAAAATTGCTGGTCGTTGGGTTTGAAAAAAAAAAACGTAGAAACTGATTTGTTAAATGAGCTCAATATCAAAAAAAAGTAAGAAAGGTTAAAGTAGGGCGTGACCGACTATATGATACCCTACACTTAGTCAATATACCCTGTGGTGTATGGTATAAGAAGGTCGTTATATTTGAATACAATTTGATATACAAATTGCATACTTTTATTTGTATTTGTAAGAAAATTTGAACACAAACTTTGAATGGGAGCTATAGGTCTTCTGAAATATATGACGCTTTCCCAAATTTGATGAAAATCTGTTAAATATGTGGTTTCTAGAGCGGAAATAATTAAATCGGGGGAGTCATTTATATGTGAGCTATATATAAATCTGAACCGATTTGACCCACTTTCACCATGGATGTTTGTAGTTGAAATAAGAGCGGGTTTGCCAAATTTTAAGCAAATCTGTTCAAATATGCTATTTCTAGAGCGGAAATAATCAATTCAGTGGCGAAATTTGTATTGGAGCTATCAATATATATAAAAGAGTTGCGTGATTGAGTGACTGAGTGACTGAGTTACTGAGTGACTGAGTGACTGACTGATCACTCCCCAGACCAAACGGCTAGAGCTAGAATCATGAAATTTGGTGTGTACATTTCTCTTACATTGTAGAGGTGTGATAAGACTGGGTTTTTCGAAATTCGTACTTTTAAGGGGAAAAACGGGGTAAAAAGGGATAAAAATGGTACCACCGCAATGACCAAACGGCTGGGCCTAGAATCTTCAAATTTGGTATGGGCATTCCTCTTGCGGAATGAAGGCATCCCAAAAAGTGGCATTTGCAAAATTCGTACTTTTGGGGGGTAAAATGGGGCAAAAAGTGACAAAAATGGTACCAAAAATAGGCTGAAGTTATAATCATGATATTTGGTGTTAACATTTCTCTTAGAGCATATAGATCAGATATGAAGGGATTTTTTCGTAATTCGTACTTTTAAGGGGTAAAATGGGGTTGAAAGGGATACAAATGGTACCACAGCAATAACCAAACGTCTAGGGCTAGAATCTTGAAATATGGTGCGCAAATTCATCTTACAGCTTAAACGCGCCCAATAAAATATTTTTTAAAATTCGTACTATTTTGAGGGTGAAATCGGGTAAAAAGGGATACAAATGGTACCAATCAAACGGATGGAGTTGGAATCGAAAAATTCATTGTGTACATCCCTCAAAATGCCTTAAAACTCTATATGAACGAACTTTATGAAATCTGTACTTTTAAAGGATAAACGGGAAAGGGGGATAAAGAAGGTGCCAACGTCACAGATGACGCTACAATTATGAAATTCGGTATGTATATTCGTTTTACAGCACAGATCACTGATAAGAAAGCATTGTTCGAAATTTGCACTTTTAAGGGATTAAATGGGATAAAAATTGTACCACAGCCTACGTCAAACGAAAATGAAAATTAGGACGAAAATGGTTAAAAAAGGATAAAAATGGAACCAATAAAACAGACGAAGCTGGAATCGTGAAATTCAACGTGTATATATGTACCTCAAAATGCTTACAAACGCAAAATGAAGGAATTTTCTGAAATTCGTACTTTTAAAGGGTTAACGGGGAAAAGGGGATACAAACGTACCAACAACAAGGATGGCGCTACAATAATAAAATTCGCTGTGTATATTCGCTTTACAGCGAAGATCACTGATAAGAAGGAATTTTTCCAAATTTGTACTTTTAAGGGATGGGATAAAAATTGTACCATAGCCAGGATCAAACGGTTGAGCCTTGAATTTTTAAATTCGGATGGGCACTACTTTTACTGCAGGAATGCGACCAAGAAAATATTGTGCAAAATTCGTACCGTTTGTGGGTGGAATTGAGTAAAAAGGATAAAAATGGTACCAATCAAACAGACGAAGCTGGAATCATGAAATTCGGAGTTTGCAAATGCTTAGAAACGCAAAATGAAGGAATATATCGAAATTCGTACTTTTAAAGGGTAGACGAGAAGAGGGGATAAATAAGGTACCAAAAACGCGACTGACGGTGCAATCATAAAATTCGGTGTGAATATTCGCCTTACAGTGTAGATGAGTGATAACAAGGAATTTTCTGATATTTGTACTTCTAAAGGATTAAATGGGATAAAAATTGTACCAAAGCCCAGACCAAGCGGTTGAGCCTAAATTTTTTAAATTCGAACGGGCATTACTTTTACAGCATGAATTCGACCAAGAATATATTTTGCAAAATTCGTACTTTTGTGGATGGAATTGGGCAAAAAGGGATAAAAATGGTACCAATCAAACAAAAGGAGCTGTAATCATTAAATTCGGCGTGTTCATTCCTCAAAATGCTTAGAAACGTAAAATTAAAGAATTTTTCAAAATTCGTACTTTTAAAAAGTAAACGGGAAAAAAAGGGATAACAAGGTACCTACAACACCAATGGCTCTATAAGCATGTAATTAGTGTGTATATTCGTCTTACAGAGTAGATGCGAGATAAAAAGGAATTTTTCTAAATTTTTACTTTTAAGGGCTTAAAATGGATAACGATTGTACCATCGCGATTTCCAAAATTCGTACTTTTTGGGGGTGAAATTGGGTAAAAAGTGATAACCAATCATGAAATTCGATTTGTACGCCCCCCATTCATAGAAACACAAAATAAAGGGATTTTTTTATGAATAATGAGGGAAAGAGGGATATAAATGGTACCAACAACAAAGAATCGATGTGAAATTCTGACCTCTAATGGATTTTTTAAAATTTTTAGTTTTAAGTATGGTGATTAAAATGGTACCCACCAATGTATAGAATAAGGTATATACATAGTTACTCTAACGTGCAATACATATATACTGTAAGTGTGTACTTTAGAGGTGGAAGCGTATCAAAAGTGATAAAAATCGAACAAACCAAATTGGGGAAATTAGGATATAGATGGTACCAACCAAAGTTTTCAGCTAGAATATGAAAAGACTATTAAACATTCGGAGTGTACATTTCTCCGAGTTCATAGACGCGCAAAATAAATGTTTTTTTTAGAAATTGGAGACAAAGAGAGATACAAATAGTACCTACCAAAATATTGCACTAGAATCGTGAAGTTATGTGCGAATATTATAGCCCCGTCGAAAAAAAAATAAAATATATAAAGAATCTTTGATCTATTTATAAGTTCAGATTTCACGTCATGCACCGGTATAGAATTTATGTATATGTAAAGGATTTAATTTTACAAAGGGCGTGGCAAACGCATACATTGTTTGTAGGTTTAAAGTGATTATACAATTTTGTTTAGATCCAAAAATGCAGCTGATTTCTACCGGTGTGTGCATAGCATATATGAAAATATTGGCAAAGATCAAATTTCACATTATTCCGATCATCCGTATAGAAGTTGTAAATGGTTTAATTTTACGTAATGGCGATTAGTGTGGGAGGTACAAGAAAGGGGCGTGGCAAAATCCTCCATATTACGTACGCTCAAAATGATTATAAAAACTTCATCAAATATCAAAATACAACTGGTTCCGAATACTAGGAACTAGGACTATATCTGTGGGGTACCATAGTCAATTCAACCATCTCCAATTTTAAACTAAGTCTGGGAATAGAAATACTACGTTCAGAGTTTGAATAAATTCCTAAGTCCCTTTGAAAGTTATCCTGTACACCAGCCAGCCAGATAGACAGACAGACGAGAAAGGGATTTTAGACATAAGCCACTCCTTTAATGCGTTACACCTTTTTCTATCTCAACTGACATATACGCTACTACTTTGTTGAGAAGGACAAATATTTTTCTGCTTTATATGATTTTTTGTAAGAAAATTGTTTCAATGTTCGTGCCTACTTAAATTAAACTATTGACTACGTATAAATTGATTATGATGATTTGTACAAAGGGGACTAAAATTAATTCGGTGTATAAATTCCATCGGCAATGTAGGATCTGGAATGGACAATTTATGAATATACCTCTGAATACGTAGTTGTGCAAAATAAAGTATTTTTTTAAGTTTTGAGCGTTTACAAGCGATTTACCCTGAAGAGTATATCCTTACACCGCATACAAAGTAGCGGGTATTTGCTAGTATATATATATATCTGAACCGTTCTGGCACATTTTTAACAGAGTTGTTTCTAGTTAAAATATAAGTAGTTTTGCTAAATTTGAAGAAAATCTGCTAAAATATGTGGTTTCTAGAGCGGAAAGAGTCAAATCATAGGACACATTAGTATGGGAGCTATATATAAATCTGAAACATAAAAAGTTTGTTTTTGAACTACGATTCGAACCTTATGGGTACAAAGCGGACACCTTACCTCTGTGACTCCATACCAAAAATTAGTTCCCATTCACTTGTGAAAAGGCTATTCGTAAATTGTTATGGGATATTAACATATTATCGACTTTTTTGGTAGTTGTTTAAAAGAGCATCCTCAAAATCGGGAAAAATCCCTGCAGTTTTCAGATATTTCAGCCACTCTTTCCAAAAGCGCGAAAAAATCGCCAAAATTTAATTTTATTTCAAATACTACAATGTCAACATTAGGGCCCAACATAAATATGATATAGGTGTTATTTTGGTATTCAAAGAAAAATGCCATTTTTTGAGATAAATGGTCGGATGTTTATTTCATAATAAAGAGGAAGAGAAGATGAAGTTTTTTTGATTTTATATGTTCACAATTTTTGTTCTTTATGACAAGAGCTAGAACTTTGCCTCAGAGAGTAAATCAAAATTCCGAACGGTTTGCAAGATATGAGCCTGAGAATATGATCACTTTTTTCCAAAAATTACACCGAGGCCTCAAATCTCTGGGGGCCCATAAAAAAAAGTGCATGACATTGGGGGAAAAAAAAACACGGGTCTTTTTTTTTTGGTCTTTTATCATGTAGCGGTGTCCGTATATGGTTATTTTGAAATGACTTCAAAAATGTTGCACAGTGAAATTTTTGGGAAATTTTTCAATTTTGCGGCTACCTAAGCGCTACCTAAACGGTGTTAAGAATAATTCCTAGGAAGTTCATATGTTCTAGAAAGTTGTTTATTGAGATCTTAGGTACATTTTTGTAGTTGATTGTTTCCCTGAATTTTCAACGGTTTGCTACCTATGGACCTGAACAGGGGAAAAAAGGTTAAAAAAATCGAATTTTTTTAAGTTTTTTACGATTTTGACCTTGAAGATGAAGTTTTTTTGATTTTATATGTTCACAATTTTTGTTCTTTATGACAAGAGATAGAACTTTGCCTCAGAGAGTAAATCAAAATTCCGAACGGTTTGCAAGATATGAGCCTGAGAATATGATCACTTTTTTCCAAAAATTACACCGAGGCCTCAAATCTCTGGGGGCCCATAAAAAAAGTGCATGACTTTGGGGGGAAAAAAAAACACGGGTCTTTTTTTTTTGGTCTTTTATCATGTAGCGGTGTCCGTATATGGTTATTTTTTTTCGTGTTGCACTGTGTAATGAAAAACAAAATCAGCCAAATGGCCACCACGACCACGCTTACAGGACCATATCCTTTTCATGAAATTGTCCATAACCAATTCGCAAAGTGGCTGCCCTAAGACCTCGATAGCCTCACGAATTCTATCTTTGAGGTCTTGATTCGACGCTGGGCTGTTAGCGTAGACCTTATCTTTCATGTGGCCCCAAAGGAAGAAGTCGCAAGGTGTTAAATCACAAGATCTCGGAGGCCAATTGTGATCACCTCTTCGAGAGATAACAAGGTCCGGAAACTTTTCCCGTAAAAGAGCAATGGTTTCGTTGCTAGTGTGGCACGTAGCGCCGTCTTGTTAAAAGTAAACTTTGTCCAGATCAATACCATCCAACTCCGATCATAAAAAATCATTAAACATCTCTCAATAGTGCAAAAATTCACCGTAACTGTTGATCCAACCTCATTTTCCAATGACCCCGCCGGACCATAAACCGCACCAAACAGTCACACGATGACGATGGTGAGGCAATAACATCAATAACTCTTGGGTTGTCCGAGCCCCAGATGCGAAAATTTTGCTTGTTGACGTAGCCACCGAAGTGGAAATGGGCCTCATCACTCAAGATGATTTTTCGATGGAATTCCGGATCATTTTCATTCACGAATTTTAATAATTTCAATGCGTTGTTGAGCGTGTATCGTTCCATTTTTAGTAATGACGTAGTTTTTACTTGTCAAATGTCAAAGAATAAAAGCTTCAAAAGTGACATCTACCGAAATACCGGGTGATTCAAAATAACACTTCTTGTTGGAAAACCCTGTAGCTCTCTAAATCCGCATATGGATGGCTGTCATAAGAATGCATGTAGAGTGATCAAACCTGAGACTAAAAACAGGGTCCACCTGGTTTTTCATCTGAGACCGACGTTTTTTTAAATCGCGATTTTTTGGTTTTTTTATGTTGGTCACTTTTAATATTATCAGAAGCCTCACAGAACACTTTTTATTAGGGCAGCAAATTAACTAAAAAGTTTTACGAATATAGCAAAGCTGTGAGTCTAAAAAGGTGAAGTTCGTCCTAGGTTTCACATACATTTCTTATGGACAGAAGACAAATCGACGCCATTGACCATTTTCCGCGGCGGATGATGACCAGCCATACATATACGAATATAATTGGAGAATATAGTGTATTTGGAAGGTGATTATTTTAAAGGTGTTTTCAGGACCGATTAGCTCTCAAACGGTTTGACCCAACGAAGACATATTTTGCAGATCATCATTCATCCAGTATTCATTCGAGGGGTGGCCGCTGTACTTTAGTCGCGATCTGTTGTGCTACAAAGAAGAATGAACTAGAAAACTCTGGGAAGTGATATTATTTTCCTTGTAGGTATTGTCGAGTTGAACAAGAATCTGCATTTGAAAATTGCCCAGACAAAATCCAAAATCTTGTGTCATGGGTAAAAACCCAGTTTTCGTATCTTTGCACACTTCTATCAATCGATTTCACTTTCTCATCGGATTTAAAAAAACGAAACCTACAGTTTTCGACAGATGTACAACTTATTTAAGAAAACTTGAGAAATCTGTTTGCTTTTGTGCGACGAACAGAATTTTTTAAACAATTTTTAGCCATTTTCCAAATTTGGCAATGTTTTTGCAAATTTGTTTTGCTTGGTAGCCAAACAACCTTAAAATTTATTAAAATAACATATTTAAGTAAGAAGTAAAACGAGCTTTGTTTTTAATATTCCGTTAGTAATTGAGTGAGTTATTGAAGTTTTTATTAATACTAAATTTTTGAAAAAAGTGATATTTATGATAATTCCAGTTCACATCTCTCATAATTTTACGAATTATATGTTTCATTGAAAATCACTTTCAAAACTTTCCTTCGCAGCCTTTCAACTAAGTGCTAAATCATATGTTTTCCTTTTGACCATCCCAAGACCATCATCCATTGACAATGAGTAAGTTGGTAAGCCCCACTTGGCCTGTTTCCGCATCTTTCGAGCCTTCATTAAGAATTCAAGTGGGAATAAACAAAGGGCAACCAACCAACGCTAAACGATTGTATACCACCACAACCTCTCTACCTTGAAGTGCAATTAAGGGAATTTCCAAAATTTGGTTTTGCCCAGGCCAATGCATACAAAGGATTGGTCTCTGGGTCATTAGTCAGTCAACCACAGCATCACAAAGGGGATTTTACGAAGGCTACACATCGCAGCAACCTTCCAAATATTCTTAAAAAAGTAAAAGTGTTAAGATAAACCCCCATGAAGTATTGGTTGGTGTAGCTGGAAGCACAGATTCACTTATTTTTAGACACACTTATCAAAGTTGTAAATAAGAGCGACGAACTTAAGAGATAAGAGATTTTTTTTTTTCGAAGAGAACTTGCACTTGTTATCTCTCTTCCAATATCAGGTGCTGGGGCCTCTCTCTGTCATTCCAGTGGAGATCGGTAATTGTTGGATATCTTTTTGGGCTTTTTTCGTTTAGTTGCGTGCAAAACTTTCCATAGAACAGTTGGTGCGGCCGGCCGTTCTTAGCAAGAAGAAGAAGAGCGGGCGAAAGAGATCAGTGAACTTTTTGTTTTGAATTGACTTAACAAAGTTCAGATAAGCACAGCGCACACACAAAAGCGAGCCGTTAGATGAGTGGTGGATAAGTGCTGCAAGCAAACAGCTGTTTTCAAGTGGGGGATCGCAATAAAAACGCCAGTCAGTCATAAAGTGTTGAACGTCAACTTCTCTCTCTCTCTCTCTCTCTCTTTCTGCCTCTTGTTCGTCGTCCACCACCATGCTGGCGCATTATCAAACACTCAACCGCTTTGCGTGCAAAAAGCTTTTCAGCAAAACTTGCGCTTTTACAGTGAGGAGCAAAAGTCTAGCAACATCTTGCCCAACCAACGAAATAACCGATTTGCATCCCTTGAAGGGCATTAAAATACTTGATCTTACTCGGATTGTGGCCGGCCCCTATTGCACCATGATTTTGGCTGACATGGGCGCCGAGGTTTACAAAATCGAAAGACCCTATGCCGGCGGAGATGAGTCACGCAAATGGGGTCCCCCTTTTCTGGAGAAAAGCCGAGATGCCACCTATTTCCTGGCCTCCAATCGCAACAAGAAGAGTGTTTGCATTGATTTGAAAAAGGGCAGAGATATCATCTACGATCTGGCGGGGAAATGTGATGTTCTGGTGGAGAATTATGTACCCGGAAAATTGGATGAATTGTCATTGGGCTATGACCAGCTGAAGAAAATAGCGCCGGAATTAATCTACTGCTCGCTAACGGGTTATGGTTCTAAGGGTCCCTATGCCAAGAGGCCAGGTTATGATGTCATAGCCGCTTCCATGGGCGGTCTGTTGCATATAACCGGCGAACGCCAAGGACCGCCCAGCAAAGTGGGTGTGGCTGTTACCGATGTAGCCACCGGGCTGTATGCCCACGGTGCCATATTGGCCGCTCTACTACAGCGCCAACGTACCGGCCGTGGCCAGAAAATCGACGTCAATCTCTTCTCCACCCAGGTGTCGATGCTAATCAACGTGGCTGCCAATTATCTAAATGCCGATCTGGAGGCCCAACGTTGGGGCACCGCCCACTCCAGCATTGTGCCCTATCAAAGTTTCAAGACCCAGGATGGTTATCTCACCTTAGGCACGGGCAGTGACAAACAATTTCAGGAGCTATGCCAACTTCTTCAAATCGAGCATTTGCCACAGGATCCCAAATTCAAAACCAATAAAGATCGTGTTAAAAATCGTCTAGAAATTGTGGGTATTTTGGAGGGAATCTTGTCCCAAAAGTCCTCGAAACAATGGATGCAGTTATTTGCCACAGCCTCATTTCCCGTGGGCCCCGTCAACAGTATACGTGAAGTATTCGAGGATGAACATATAAAAGCCATCGATTTGGTAAAAACTTTGCCGCACAGCACCGATGGCCAGGTGAAGGTAGTGGGTCCACCCGTGGTCTTTAGTGAATCGAAAAATGATGCTCGTTCAGCTCCGCCTGTGCTGGGTCAGCATACGGATGAAGTGTTGCGTGAGATATTGGGTTATAGGGAGGAGGAAATCCTAAAGCTGAGAACTAACAAGATAATAGAGTAAATTTTAAAACTAAAACGAAAAGATAAAATACTGCCAATAAAACTGACTTTTTTAAGCAAAAAAAGATTTGTTTTTTATTCCGATGATCATTTGGCATCAGATAACAACACGGTGGGTGTAAGTATATTGCCATATAATCATTTTGTTAGTCCGATAGTGTGCACAAGTTGATATAATCAAATTAGGAAGATTCGGCAGAATATAAATAATATTCGGGGCTCGGGAAAAGTGTCTTTTTGGGTTTCTATTACTTTTTACCATTTTTTTAATTTTGTAGATATAAGCAATATTGCTTAAAATCTCAGTAAATTTATTGTTGTATTGTTTTCTATCAATCCAAGAATCTGGAAAAAGGTACCCTTTGGCTAATGTCATGGGCTTTAATGACCATTTGTTTTAATGATAGAGCTTTTGCTGAATGAGTACAAATATTGTATACATGAGGTCCAAACTATACAATATACATTTACTCAATTATTATTTTCTCGTTAGAGGTATTTTGAAATGCATGCAGAATAGTTTTGCCCAACACTGTTTCTGTATTAAGTCAATTTGTATTAAAAAACCATGAAACAAATTATAAATTTGTTTTGAAACAGCATGAACTTTAATCATTAAAAATTCTGTAATTTTTTTGTGGTATACTTCAAATGAAATGCATAAACATATGAGCAGATTTGATAAATTGTACACCAAATATAAATTTAAAAGTAATTAAAATATTTATTAACGTATTTGTGCAAAACTGCATTATCTGGACAATATTTAAATAGAAATAATTCGTAATAACACGTATTTGTCATGAAAACGAACGAATGAACAAATAATGCAAAAATATTTCCCTGAAAATTGTTCATTATTAGGCATGTTTTATATGACAAGCTTTTTCGCTTATTTTTTGTGGGCACATTGTTTTATCCCTGCTTAACACCGTAACATCAATATAAACGAGTGAGTATCAACAAAATTTTCAAAAAAATAAATTTATATTAAAATTTGTTGAATTAGCCAGTATAAGTGGAATTTATGGCTATCGAGGCAAAGTCCAAAAAACTAAATTAAGGTATTTGCCTTATTCTTTTTTCAGTATTGGGAAACGTAAAAATCGTACAAAATTAATCAAAACAAAGAAGAATAATCATTTTAACAAAAATCAGGGACAAGCCCCATTTAGGGGAAATAAGAAAAAAATGGTCGGCATGTTATCGATATATCGCTTAGTTATCGTTAAAGTTTTAAAAATCGGTTTTTTCTTTCTAATGGAGTCAAAATCAAAAATTAGGAGAAACAAATTTCGATAACGGAAATTCAATAATGATTATGTGTATTTTTATTTAAAACAAAATCAAAAATGCAATAACAAAAATAACAATTGCATGCACTTCAAAATTATAAAAGCAATTCCAAAAATGGAGTAAAAAAGGGGTTAAGTTCGGCCGGGCCGAACTTTATATACCCTCCACCATGGATTGCATTCTACAGAAGCTATCGATTTTCGAAGAAATGCAGTAAGTAACATTACAAGAAAATATTTTTTCTCCTAACCATTATACAGATCGGTTTAAAATCACTTTCTGAGTCGATCTAGCAATGTCCGTCTGTCTGTCCATCTATTGGTGTAATCAAATTACAGGTCGCAATTATAGCCCGATCTTAACAAAAATTGGCACAAGTAAGTTTTCCGGATCAAGGACGAACGCTATTTAATTTGAAGCAAATCGGTTCAGATTTAGATATAGCCCCTATACAGATATCGCTCCCCCATTTGACGTTTTCCGCTCTAGAAACCTCATATGGTACCCGATTTTCTTCAAATTTGGCTTAAAACCTTATAATCCAACTAGAAACACCTATGCTGAAAGTGGGTAATATCGGTTCACATTTAGATATAGCCCCCATACAAATGATGTTCCCGATTTGTCTTTTTTCTATCTGGAAACCACATATTGTACCCGATTTTCTTTAAATTTGGCACAACATCTCATAATCCAACTAAAAACTCCTATGGTGAAAGTGGGTAAGATCGGTTCAGATTTAGATACAACGCCAATACAAATTTTGCTCCCGATTTTGGCCAAACTTTATATATTATATTTTCACCTATTTCACCCATAAAAATTCATGGGGAAAACGGGACACATCGTTCCAGGTTAACATTTTTTGTCAAACACATACATTTACAGGATACAAAAATCCTTCCCGATTTCACTTTTTTACCGAATTGAATTGTAATGGCATAGAAGCGGAAGGTATCATATAGTCGGTCCCGTCCGACCCAAGTCCCTTAATTGTAAGCTAGTAAACCAAATCGAACAAGCCTAATATTTTCATACATACATGTCCTACAGTAAAGGACTAAGAAAAGGCTAAAGTCTAGTCTGACTGTATGATACCCCATTCTATATTAAATACTCAATGCAGAATTCATTGGGACGATTTTATGGATCCAAATTAACACATAGGCAAATGTTTAATTGTCGAAATTTAATGATAATTAGAATTTTATTACACCACCTCCGACCTGTCAAAATTGGGTCGGCTCAGCCGTCGAGCTGCCGCCGATAACCGTCAAAATACTGTGCCGCCGACGATTTTAGCTCGGCTCCTTTCTCTGATCCCAACCGACAATCTACGACAATAAGACTCATTTAGGTGCGTAGCGATAGATTTCTGTTGGGGAGAACTATAGCCTCCCACGGCCTTTTAAAATAATATTTGTTATATTTTATGATTTTTTTCCAAAGAAAGCTCAAAATTTTTTTGTTATGCTTCGTATTTATTCAAGGGTGAAAATTACACGAAATGTAAAATATTAATTTTTTATTAAAGTCATTACTTTGTAGGCGGAGCTATGTAAAAATGTCACAATAACATTTGTAAATAAATTTACATTCTATAAAATATAAATTGTCTTGTGCCGGGACAGTATCCCACTTCCATATAAGTTTGTGTGGAATTTGACATCAGTAACTTCTCTTTAACTCTAACGAAGATAGATTTTTGCATATTTTTCATTTTTGATCCGACTTGAAATCATTGAATTAGAAGTTTTATCATCCAAATATAAAATATTCGGGAGCATGGGGAAAATAAGAAAAACAAACACAAAAATTGTGCAAAACAATTAAGCCAAAGATATGCAAAAAACCGAGGTCTACTGATCACTAGCGTAAGATTGTCATCAGCAGTTGCAAACTATTCTACTAAATCGTTTTCTATATTTAAGTTTGACAAATTTAAAATCGTTCTTAGTTCAAGGTGGATCTTAGTCAAGTTTTAATTCGACGTATCGCCGAAAAACTTCTTTTATTTGTATAAATATTTTTATCAACATTTTCTCTCAGCAAGATATCAGATGTTAGAGTTAAAAAATGATTTTTTCCATTCCATTAGACTCAAAAACGAAAATTAGAATACAAAATCGATAACACTTCTAGCTACCGATTGCTGCTTTAGTAATCGGTAATTTCCAAATGATGTGTATTTTTATTTAAAGCAAAATATTTAATTACAATGAAATTCAATAACAAAAATAATTATTACATATTTAACTATTTCTCACCTGTGTCGCTCTTTGTTATACAAAAATTATTTCTAAAAAATCGCACAATTTTTTAAATAAATTTTCTGTCTATTTTTGAGTTTTTCAATAAAAGTCAGAATTTTTCAATATTTTTGATTTCGATTACTCGAAACTTACCGATAATTTTTATCTAATTTTTCGTATTAAATTTAAACAAAATCGATTTTTAAATTTCGATAACGAAAACACGTATCGATTTTTTATTTTAGTTTTGCGGGTTAGTCTTCGTTTTGTCCACATTTTACACAAAAAATCAATTCTTATTTCGATTTGTCCTAACATTAATTAACCTCCGACAACTCGATAACTATGCGAGTTATCGATAACATGTAGACCAATTTTTTTCTTGTTTGTTAGTCCTATTTCCAAATATATATTTAGATCTTGGGCCTCGGATATCATACTATGGCCTTGAACACAAATCAAAATTTGTTTAGTGCGGATAAATGTGAAAAATAATGTAAATCTAGGAATTTGTAAAACCAACCAATTTCCCTATCTTTTAAGCCTACCCTAAAACACGCCTATTGTTAATTCACAAAAATCGTCATTTGATTCTATTGTGAATTTCCCCACGAAGAATGATGTCAATGAGCGTGGGTAACTCTGTGCGAATGTAAACAATGAAAAGTGAAAACAACGTAAGTGGATGCAGGCTTTTATGCGCCAACATGAGAAAAACACACGCACACACACTCAATCAACACTTGCACTTGACCCATTAAGCTGCAAAAAGGCAAGTATTTATTTGGGGATAGTCGCGACGACAGCACAAATGGACTTTAGTTTCTATTACACGAAATACTCACTCATGGAAAGCAGTGTCCAGCTGCCATTTGACATATTTCACTAGCCGCGTAATGACATCCACGACTAAGGCAATCGGCTTTGTGGCCAGAGACATGTTTTTGTTTTGTATTTTTTGTATTAAAACACGAAAAAGGAATACAATATTCAATGGGAGAATAGAAACTGTTTTCGGTTGTTTTCTCTTGTAATTATTAACACTTTTATTGGTTCACTTTCATTTACTTCTGTTTTTAGGAACAACAATAAAAAGAAAACACTTTTTTATCACACAAACACACGAAATGTAAAGTGTTAATTTGATGAACAACGCCACCGCGGAGGTTATGAACACAACGAAAAACAACACTTTCGCGCGAGAAGACGGCCACCAACCTTCGCCAATCACTTGCACTAAACAACTGATTGATTTCTTGCACTATAACCGAATATTAAAATCTCTGCCAACGCCCGCCGACGTCGACGCCAACGACGACAGGGCATGGCATGGGGAGAAGAAAATGACTGAGAAAGAGAGTGTAGTGCACTAGCATTAGAAGGTATTTAGTTGTAGTTGTGTTGGGTGTGGGTGTGTGCCTGTGATATGTCTCTCGCGAGTCGCTACGCCTCTGGTTACAAGCAAACCGACAGGCACAAGCCACTATGAAAGAAATGTTGGCACGAGGATCGAGACGAATGAAATAATATTAAAGTAAGTGCTGTCAATGTAACTGTTAGTTAAACGCTAACCGGTTGTAAAACATATGACTTATTCATTAGGCACGAGAGTGAACTAGGAGGGTCACTGACATCATATTAAGGCTGTTTTTCTTTAAGACTGGATAACTAAGCTGCGATAACAAAAATCTAAATAAAATGTTAAAATTTCACTCAAAATAAAAAATTCTTTTTTAGAATTGTCGCCAAAAGCACTATCATGTGTGTGTGAAAACAAATTTTGAAAAAATAATTTTGGGTTAAACATTTTTGCCTTAGCCTGGATAATTATCCAGTGTAAATCAAAATTATGGCTATCGAGGCTAAGTCCAATAAAGTCAACATAAAATATTTTTTTGAAAATTTCTTTTGATACATATATTTATATTGTAGTTGGCGACAATGTGAAAAAATAATTTTTTATTTTGAGCAAAAAATTAAATTTTTATTAACGTTTTTGTTATCGCAGCTTCTTATCCCGGCTTAAAGAAAAACAGCCCTAATAATAAAGGTAATGTAGTGCTTCCAAAAAGAAAAGCCTTTTTATAAAGCAAAAAATGCTGTAAAAGTGCTGCAAAGAAAACGAGAAAATGTTGGAATTTCCTTTCTGTATCGCTGAAATTACACGTTTGCCTTTTTAACAAATGTTGTCTTCTTAAATACACTAAAATAATTATCTTGGTAATATTTAAGATTTTGTCATAAAATCAGTGAAAAATGCGAATATGAAATTGCATAAGAAGAACTTCTTAAAATGTATGAAACATGTTACATAAAACACAATCATAATTGTGAGAGCATTTGAAAAAGTAAAGAAGAATATGTCTTTGTCCTAAATCATTGTGATATTATATACGATACGATATGTATCCGCTGATACATAAATATAATAATGAGTGTATTTTTGGAATATCGCCTTAACTATATAGGATAAGAGAGATTAGTTTTTGGCCGGACCGAATTATATTATATGTATGTGCCAGTTAGTAAAGGGTAGTTAAATTGTAAGGGCCGATGTTGAATGTGAACCACACCTAATCGTCAAGTTTTTTCTGAATTTCATTTGACATTTCTCAATTTCAGACTAACTCTATTTGAACCATGGAAAGATACACAATAGAGAATATTGCTGATGTTCGGGATAGTGTGGCTTAAGAGCCGTCCACCTCAACTCGTCGTCGTGCCTAACAATTGCACCTCTCACGCTCGTCGTTGATGAACATTATGGATAAAGACTTGCATTTAAAGGCTTCCAAACGTCGTCAATGGTCAGAATGGTGGCAAGAAATGGCAACAGTGGATGATCAATTTTCGAAGAAAATCATCCTCAGTGATGAGGCACATTTTCACCTCAGTGGATTCGTCAAGAAGCAGAATTGCCGCATTTGGGCAAATGATAATCCAAGAGTGATTGTCGAAAACATAATACACCCACAAAGAGTGACTGTTTGGTGCGCTTTATGGGCTGGCGGCATCATCGGGCCGTATTTTTTTTTTCAAAAAAAAAGACGCCGGTCAGGCAATTACTGTGAAAGGTCTTCGCTATCGTGAGATGATAAGGAACTTTTTATGGCCCGAATTGGAAGATCTGGATGTGGACGATATGTGGTTTCAACAGGACGGTGCCACTTTCCACACAGCTAACGAAACAATGCCTCTTTTGCGCGACAAATTCAATGACCGTGTAATCTCACGTGGTGGCGATGTCAATTGACCGCCAAGATCATGTGATTTGACACCGTTGGACTACTTTCTTTGGGTAATTTGAAAGAAAAGGTGTACGTCGATAAGCCAGCAAAGGCACATTAACGGCATAGAACCTCAATTATGCCTCAGCGTCATCGAAAATTTGGACCATCGGATGGAGGTGTGCCGCCGAGATCGCGGCGGCCATTTGGCCGATATTTTGTTCCATACATAATTGAACCATACCAATATTATCATAATAAAAATAAATGACAATAATTTCCTTAATAATTTGTGTTTTATTCAAAATCAACATCGGCCCTTAAAATTTAACCACCCTTTTGATAGTGGTCTAAATAAAAAATCCAAAAAAAATGAGATATGCCATTGCATATCTCAAATCGGATAAAGTTTAACTTAGACCACTATCATACTAACTGGCCACCATCATTAAGTGTATTTCGGAATATTAGGGGGCGTCGAAAGAAGATCGATTCGTCGTCGTTCCCAGCAGCTTGACTTGTCGTATTTGACATCTTGGTGTATTTTACGTCGCCTTAAAGCGTACAAAATTCAATTTTGCGCTTTTTTCAGTAAATGGGCTATGTTCCAACGAGTAGTCACAAAATTGAACCTTCCGAAGGGACCACCTAAGACATGATATAATTTTCAAACAGTAAATTCCATTGTTCTTTCAACCCATAATACAAATTCTAAGTTCACTTTCAAGTTTATGTGTTTTATTATACATTATAAATAAAACTTCACGATGAACCACCCGTTAGAACAATTTCCCTTGAAATTTGTTTGTGCGAGAACTGCATCTGTGGTGTAGAACGCCGGCTTTGCATTCCTAAGGCTGCGAGTTTGAAACAGAGGAGCTTCGGCCTTCGAATTTAATAGGAAAGAAGAAATCCTGTATGTCTGATTTTTATTGAAACCACTGCTGAAGTCATCACATGGCTGATAATCTAAAAATAAGTGAATATGTTTTCTAAATTGTTTGTACTATGCTTATTATATTGCTAAACAATGGAAGATAAAACAGATTTGTGGAACCCCTTTGTTGGCTCGCAAAAATTATATTCGATGTCTGAGTATCATGTTGATTAGTCTTATCAGATTCATGGGGCTAATACTCCGTATTTAATAGCTGATAATCTCGACGATAGAAATGAATCACATTGGACTTTGTTCCTAGTTTGTTTTTTCATATCAATCAGTAATTGTAATCGCTAAAATTTGTATTTATGATACATACATACATAAAACCACAAGAACGTTGAAAACGCCTAGAATGGAATTTTACAGGATACTGTTATTAAATATTTCCCCTGTAAGACTATGTTTTACAGCGAAATTTATAAAAAAACATTATTAGTGTAAAACACGTGATGCAAATGCTTTTATTTGGCTTTGTGGGATAATATAATACATTTTATAAATTTTTCTCACTTATAGCCTTGTCACACTGCATGCGAAATCTAGCTGAAATGGTCGATTTTCAAATGTCAATTTTATATTGGGTCTGACATTTGCAAATCATTTGTCTTTTCAGCTAGATTTCGCATTCAGTATGACAAGGTTATTACATCTTTTTCTATAGCATGATGATTACACTATGCTACAAAAAAGAATGAAGTAGAAAACTCTGGGATTTGTTGGTATTGTCGAGTAGAACAATAATATGTATTTTAAATTTCCAACACAATCCAATTTATTTTACGAATTGGGAGAAAGTGAAAATCGGTTGATAACCAATTACATTATAGGCTTATAAGTCTGCAAAGGCCCGAAAACACGGTTTCTTCCAGTAACTCAAGATTTTGGGGTGTCCGGCAAATTTCAAATGCAGATTCTTGTTCATCTAGACATTACCTATCAGAATTATAATATCTCGGCTTAGAGTTTTTGGATTGTTACAAAGTGTTATAAATGTTGTGGTGGGTACGTCCAAATCATTGTACGATAAAAACTCATCTTTCATTTTATTTTTTTTATATAGCATATTTTTATTGTTCAAATATTTTTATTTTAAGCATAATGAATATTAAAGATTATTTTAAGTTGAAATATAAAATATAAGATATTAAATTTCTGTTTCTGGAAGAGTTTCCTATCGTAATCGTTTTTTAATTGTAAAAATTCGTCATGGTATTTTCCTGGTATTATGTTTTTATCACAGTGTTTTCAAATCCTTGTATTTTTTAGTTGACTTTGCTTTCTTATGTAGGGATAGATGTCCGTTTGCGATCGTGGTATCAAATTAATATTTATTCCTTTTATTTCGGTATAGTATAGTTCAAATTAAGCACAGTGTATATTTGGAAATGATTGCTTTACGGAATTAGGAAAGATTGCGAGTGAACATATTTTACAATCCCTAAAATCACAATGGTTCAATATTATGCACTTATATATTTATTTATTCACTTGGAGTCCAAATAATTCTATCACGAATTAATGATTGAATTGTTCTGTGAATAGAAACAACGGGCATCATAGACAGTAGGACTGTTTTTCGTTAAGTCTGGATAAGAAAAACAATAAAAAGAGTTATTTTTTACTTAAAATATGTAAATAAATACTTTTTCTAATTGTCGTTAACTCCAACCATTTGCATTTAAATAATTTCATGTGTACAATTTTGGTCATTTGACAATTCGATAGCCATACATTCCACTTATACCGGATAGGGTCTGCTTCTGCAACTTATTTTACAAGAAATATATAAGCCACCGGAGTCTATAATTCGTTGCGTCTAGAGGAAAACACGCAAAGAGTCCGTAGCTAAAATATTTTCTATCTACGTTTTATAAAATTCAAATAATAATTGGGTGATTTTTTGATCGTTCGCCTCAGACGAACGAAAATAAATTATTTTTTTTTTGAAAACACATGCCATTATATTGTTCTTGAAGCCTATGTCAAGAATTATTTTTATTAAATTTTTTTTTTTAAATGTTGTTATCGCAACTTAGTTATAAATTCTTAAAGAAAAACCTTAGTATATCCACTTGTTATTCTGCATATATTCATTGTAAAGGGTGATTATTTAGCTATTATTTTTTTGGCAACACTGGTTTAAACAGCTGACGCACGTTTCGTGTTTTGTTTCACTGTCAAACATCTTCAGTTTGGTCTATAATTTAACCATGAATCGTCTTACAAACGAACAACGCTTGCAAATTATTGAATTTTATTATCAAAATTCGTGCCCTGTTAAGAAAGTTCATCGCGCGCTTCTTCCATTTTATGGTCAGTTTAATCCACCCACTGAAGCGGCTATTCGGGCTATTGTGACTAAATTTCGCACCAAATTTACATTGTTGGACATTAAACCACCGCTTATAGCAGCTGTATCGGCCAGTGTTAATGATGTCCATCAATTATCGATTCGTCGCCGTTCGCAGCAATTGGGCCTCTGTTACTCAAAGACGTGGAAATGCCAAAATTGGACTAAGCGGATGGACCATTTGAGGCGCAGTCAAGGTCAACATTTGCATGAAATAATCTTCAAACATTAAATTCGTACTATCGATTCAAATAAAGATTTCATGAATTTTTCTGAATTGTATGTGTTTTTTGAAAAACTTTCCTATAGCTTTTAAAAAATCACACTTTACAACTTGGAATCCGATTTTAGTTTTATGAATGCTTTTCTTATGAAAATACTGTATCTTTTAGTAGATCTAAGATTTTTGTTAAGATAAAAGTTATTTCGCATCGAAAAAATGGCAAATTTGTTAAGTTTCGTCATAATCTATTTTGAAGTGTAAACAGCGCTTCTGTAAATTGTAGCCCCAAACAAAATGCCAAAATCAATGTTGGCAACACTCCCCATCATCGATACCCCCACAGAAAAAAAAACGCTAAACTTCACAACTCTCACACAAACAAACAACGCAAGTACAAAAATAAATATCAACAATACGACAAAACAACAACAATGAAGGCATCAGTAGGTAACAAATAAACAATCGAGTGATAAACTTTTTCTCTATAAAAAAATAGAGAGAAGAAAGCATAATTTCTCGTCCTTACTTTCTCTCTCTCTCGCACACACTCCAATATTAGAACGTATTTTAATAACATGTAATTTATTTTTGTTGTGAGTGAAACGCCGAAAGGGAAGACCTCCTCAAAGCAACATTTTCAAAATTGTTTTTGAATAAAATATTTTCACGCCTCTGTTTGAGGGAAATTTATTCATTTTTCTCTTTCTCGCCGACATATGTTTGCACTTGTACACGTACCAAGTGAAAAAGTTTCATTGTTTACATTCAAAAATTATCGTTTGTTTGTTTTCAGCTGTTCGTTATTTATTTTCCCTTTTCGATAGTTTTTTGTTAAATGTTAGATGCAATTCATATAAGTCTTGCCAATGTAAAGGATGGTCCAAGTTTATTTTCATTCTAGAAAATTAAAAAAATATATATCTTTTTTACACATAGTAGGCCTGTTCGATTGGGCTTACTAGCTTAATTTTTGTATGGAATCGCTTAACAAGAAAGTAGCTTACTTAGCAATGCGTAGTACTCTCTTAGCATTGCTGCCAGATTTTTCTTGCTGATTCATTTAAGAAAAAACCAATGGATAACAATGTTGCCACCTTATCAAGTCTCTTAATCATAAGCTAGTAAGCCCAATCGAATAGGCCTATTATTGGTTTATTCGAAAGAACAAACATTCCCATTATTTATGGAACACTAGCCATGTGGCTGCCTCGGCTGACATTGCAGTAGCCTTGGCTCTATACGGTTTTTTGGCTCTATTTTACGAATAGCTTGCTCGATATTCGACTTAAGGGCCGGAAATGTTAGCAGGATAGGGCTGTTTTATAGCTTTATACCGGGATAACAAGCTGCGTTAAGAAAACCATTATTAAAAATATATTTTTTACTCAAAATCAAAAATTATTTTTTCACATTGTCGCATTGTACAATACAAATAATTGTATCAAAACTTATTTTCTAAAAAAATAATTTGTGTTAACTTTTTTCGGCTTAGCCTCGATAACCATAATTCTGGCTTGCACTGGATAATTATTCAAGCTAAGTCCAACATTTTTAACATAAAATTATTTTTTCAAAATTTGTTTTTATAGACACAATAATATTACTAATAATATTACAATAATATTAATATTATTACTGTTGGCTACAATTTTAAAAAAGAATTTTTTATTTTGAGTGAAATTTTAACTTTTTATTTAGGTTTTTGTTATCGCAGCTTAGTTCTCCAGTATTAAGGAAAAACAACCAAAATATCTTGTTTATTAACTGTCATTGGCATAAACTACTTGGTAAGGCGTATTTATGTATATAAGGTAATAATAGCAGTGCCAAAATGAATTTAAACATTTTTTTGAATGTTAAGCCGTACTGTCAAAACAGCTATGCTGGTGACTTCATGTTTCATTTGAACCAGTCAAATAGAACTAAATGCTTTCCAATATGAATATCGCTAAGACGCTTATCACAATGCCTTTTAATATACATACGTACTCATTAATCATTGTGAGGTAATTAATTATAATTATATCTGGAAATTGAAGAATTTGAAAAAAGATTTTAGTGAAAACTAAAAAATAAAATAACAATTCCAGTCACCCCAAAAATAACGTTTGGATTGGTTAACGATAATTTGCGAAATATTTCGTCCCTAGATCAAGCCGTTTGTTCGCTAAACGCTCCTGAAAAAACCCGTAAAAATCATGTTTTCCCCGCGGATTTATTGTCATTTTTTTCTGAAATAATAGACCCTTGAAACCACTTTATATTTTTTCTGAAATAATTGACAATAAATCCGCGGGGGAAAACATGATTTTTAGGGGTTTTTTTCAGGAGCGTTTTGAATCTTGTATTAGAATTGCTTATTGGTCGAATTATTGGACCTTTATAGTAATAGTGTTTTTTCATAGTTGCAACAGAAAAAATTTTCGTATTTGCTGTTAGTATTTTACAAAAAGTAAATAGCGGCAGTCAATCCTTTTGAATGATGCCTAAATGATGAACATCGGAAGGAAAACGACGCCGCAGTGCTCATTTTTTGTAAAAAGTGTTTGAAAATGTTGACTCTGAAAATCCATCTCCTGTATTAAATTATTTTACAAACATGGAGTCAGTGACGTCATTTTTGATCCGATATTCATCATTCGAAAGGTATTGATTGCTTCTATTTATTATACCCTCCACCTCCAGGATGGGGGTATACTAACTGTGTCATTCCGTTTGTAACACCTTGAAATATCGACCTGAGACCCTAAAAAGTATATATATTCTTGATCGTCATAAAATTCTAAGATCTAGCCATGTCTGTCCGTCTGTTGAAAACACGCTAGCATCTAAACGAAAAGAGCTAGAACGTTCAAATTTTCCATAAATGCGTCTTATAGTTGTAGATCGGTTGGGATTGAAATGGGGCGAAATCGGCCCAAAGGAAAAATTTTTCCCTCACAAGGACTAAAAATACCCATAATAATCCCTAATATTTTAGCGTATTTAAGCATGTTTTTTGAATATGTCTGTTTATATTTGCTTGACATTTGGTATGCGCATTCCCCTTATAGCAAAAACGTGCACCAATGGGGCAAAAAAGGGGTAAAAATGGTACTTATTAAACGACAACAGCTAGAAACACGAAATTCAGTGTGTACATTCCTCCAATTGAGTAGATACATTATATAAAAGTATTTTTTCCAAATTCGTACTTTTAAGGGGTAAAATAGGAATAGAGGGATAAAAATGGTACCAACCAAACGGCTGTACCTAGAATAATGAAATTCGGTGTATACATTCCTCTGATTGCATAGACAAGTAAAATACACGGATTTTTCTAAATTCGTACTTTTTGGGGTTCAAATAGAAAAGGGGGGATAAAAATAGTACCAATCAAATGACCGCAGCTAGAGTCATGCAATTCGGAGTATACATTCCTCTGAGTGTGTAGACATGGAAAATAAACTGATTTTTCGAAATTCGTACTTTTGGGGTTAAAATGAAAAAAAGGGGATAAAAATAGTACCAATCAAATGACCGCAGCTAGAGTCATGAATTTCGGAGTATACATTCCTTTGCCTACGTAGACATGAAAAATAAAAGTTTTTTTTCCAAATTCGTACTTTCAAGGGATACAATGGGTACGGAGGGATAAAAAATGGTACCAACCAAACGGCTGTACCTAGAATAATGAAATTCGGTGTATACATTCCTCTGATTGCATAGATAAGTAAAATACACCGATTTGTTCAAAATTCGTACTTTTTGGGGTTAAAATGAAAAAGGGGATACAAATAGTACCAATCAAATGACCGCATCTAGAGTCATGAAATTCGGAGTATACATTCCTCTGAGTGTGTAGACACGGAAAATAAACAGATTTTTCGAAATTCGTACTTTTTGGGGTTAAAATGAAAAAAAGGGATAAAAATAGTACCAATCAAATGACCGCAGCTAGAGTCATGAATTTCGGAGTATACATTCCTTTGCCTACGTAGACATGAAAAATAAAAGTTTTTTTCCAAATTCGTACTTTCAAGGGATACAATGGGTACGGAGGGATAAAAATGGTACCAACCAAACGGCTATACCTAGAACAATGAAATTCGGTGTATGCATTCCTCTGATTGCGTAGACACTTAAAATACACGGATTTTTCAAAATTCGTACTATTTGCGGTTAACATGAAAAAAGGGGATAAAAATAGTACCAATCAAATGACCTCAGCTAGAGTCATGCAATTCGGAGTATATATTCCTCTGACTGCGTAAACAAGGAAAATAAACGGATTCTTCGAAATTCGTACTTTTTGGGGACAAAATAGAAAAAGGGGATAAAAATAGTACCAACCAAATGACCGCAGCTAGAGTCATGAAATTCGAAGTATACATTCCTTTGACTACGTAGACATGAAAAATAAAAGGTTTTTTTTTCCAAATTCGTACTTTCAAGGGATACAATGGGTACGGAGGGATAAAAATGGTACCAACCAAACGGCTACACCTGGAATAATGAAATTCGGTGTATGCATTCCTCTGATTGCGTAGACACTTAAAATAAACAGGTTTTTCGAAATTCGTACTTTCTGGGGTTAAAATGAAAAAAGGGGATAAAAGTAGTACCAATTAAAATACCGCAGCTAGAGTCATGAAATTCTGAGTATACATTCCTCTGACTGCGTAGACACGGAAAATAGACGAATTTTTCGAAATTCGTACTGTCAAGGGATACAATGGTACAGAGGGATAAAAATAGTACCAACTAAATGACTACAGCCAGAATGATGAAATTCTAATTGCGTAGAAACGTCTAGGGGGTAAAAATGGTACCAACCAAATGGGCGCAGCTGGAATCATGAAATTCGGTTTATACATTCCTCTGACTGCATAGACACGCAAAATAAAAAGTTTTTTTCCAAATTCGTAATTTTTCTTTTACGGGAAAAATTGGTTGAAACATGAACTCGTTAGGGTTTTTTGCACTATGTACGTCTGATAATGGATTTTTTGTACTTTTGGAATTAAAATACGACCAACTGTAGCTCCCACTATCTACCAATATTTATGGCATTTAAGCTTTTTGAAAATATAAATATAAGAATATTTTTTTTTTGATTTGAAATAAATAATGGTTTGAAATAATTAAAATATTATATTTATTTATAAAATTATTTTTTCAATATTTGTATTTGTTTTGGTTTGGCTATATTAAAAAAATATATTTTCCTGTAATATTACTGCACTTCTACGAAAACCGACAACCTCTGTGGAATGCAATCCATGGTGGAGGGTATATAAAGTTCGGCCCAGCCGAACTTAACGCCGTTTTTACTTGTTTTTTATAACACCTCTTACAAAATGTTTCCAAGAAATATGCGTTTTTAGCTGTCCAATAATTAACACTTTTTTTATTTAAAGTGCTTCCAAGGGTCTATTAATTCAGAAAAAAATTTGGACAAAAATGCAACATAAAAGACACGGGAAAACATGGTTTTTAGAGGTGATTTCAGGAGCGTTTAGCTCACAGATGGCTTGACCCAGTGACGAAATATTTGGCAGATCATCATTAAAAAATCCAATCTTCATTTCTGGGGGGTGACCGATGCAATTTATTTTCGTGACCCATCCTAATGTACAAATGTATAGTGGTGGCAAAACATATGCAATTAAAGGTGACTAAGTTAGGTTTATGTCAAAAATTTAAGTAATTTCAATATAGTAATTATACAGCCAGGGCAGAGGAATGTTAAATTCAGCATATTCGATAATAAAGGGTGATTTTTTAAGAGCTTGATAACTTTTAAAAAAAAAAACGCATAAAATTTGCAAAATCTCATCGGTTCTTTATTTGAAACGTTAGATTGGTCCATGACATTTACTTTTTGAAGATAATTTCATTTAAATGTTGACCGCGGCTGCGCCTCAAGTGGTCCATCCGCTTAGTCCAATTTTGGCATTTCCACGTTTTTGAGTAACAGAGACCCAATTGGTGCGAACGGCGACGAATCGATAATTGATGGTCATCATTAACATTGGCCGATACAGCTGCGATATTTTCTTCAGTTCGTACTCTACGTAAGCGTCTTGGTGGTTTAATGTCCAACAATGTAAATTTGGTGCGAAATTTAGTCACAATAGCCCGAATAGCCGCTTCAGTGGGTCGATTAAATTGACCATAAAATGGAAGCGTGCGATGAACTTTCTTAACAGAGCACGCATTTTGATAATAAAATTCAATGATTTGCAAGCGTTGCTCGTTATTAAGTCTATTCATGATGAAATGTCAAAGCATACTGAGCATCTTTCTCTTTGACACCATGTCTGAAATCCCACGTGATCTGTCAAATACTAATGCATGAAAATCCTAACCTCAAAAAAATCACTCTTTACTTACAATTTGTATTTAATAGCAGTATTTTATGCAAACTGCTAACTTTTTTGCAGTATGTATGCATGCAGCCAACATGAAGTATAACAGAAAATTTGTTATAACAGCAGACACTTCGCTATTAATAGCAGAATTTTTTGCTTTAAGCAGCATTGTTACCCTTTGATTTTTCTTAAATGGAACAGGAAGAAAAATGTGACAGCACCACTAATTGAGCCAAGTTATTTTCTTGTGCAGCGAGTAAATTCCATATAAATAAACCTACTAGGCCTTCTAATCATCATCATCATATGCAACAGAACTTGGTCTCAATAACAGACAGTCCTCTACTCTGCCGGACTGTGGTCCTACTTTTTTTTGCGATGCAAAAACATCTAATTTCCTTGCTTTTCTGGGGTCATTGATACAATGCATTCCTCCATGTTACCAGTGTGCGCACCTTCTTTAGCTCAGATTGGAATTATATCGAAATTGTATCGTCGCACTGACGCAATGCAAATGATTGAAAGTGATTTGTGTCAATTAAACGGAATATTTTAAATTTCGTTGAAAAGGTTCAATAAACGCACTTTTTAAAACAAAAAACAAAGTGACAATCGATTTGACAGTTCTTAGCTTGTTTCGGCTCACGCCGGACCAACATTTGTATATTGTTCAAATTTATTTTGAAAAGTCTCTTCAATTCGATATACTCATCGGGTCAATCGTCCATCAGAGCAATTTAAGTGTCGTACAGTGCGCACACAACAAACGATTGATGACAACGAAGTGTTGATGATGATTTTCGAAGTCGAAATTGGAGACGTTATTGCCGTAATAAGACTCGGGGAGGGGAGAGAGTTTCCAAGATCTTACTATATTTTTGGATAGATGAACACACATTAAGAATACAGTTGTTGGATATGTTATCGATATCTTTCTTAGTTATCGAGTTGTCTGACGTTAAAATTAAAAAATCGGGGGTTTTCGATCTAATGGGCTCAGCATAGAAAATTAGAAGGAAAAATGAAATAAATTTCGATAACAATTTTAGTTATCGATAACTGCCTTAGTAATCGATAACTACCACAGATATCGATTGTAGAAATTCGATCAAAAGTATATTTTTATTTAAAGCAAAATAAAAAATTACACTATAAATGCATTCAATAACAAAACTAATTATTATATGGACTTCAACGAAAACTAAAAAGGAAAAATTATTTAAGAAATAATGCGATTAGTTGAAAATATATTTTGCCAGGCTTAAAAATTAAAAAAATAGCAAAAATTAAAAAAAAATAAAAATGATTTTGAAAAAAAATAGCAAAAATTAAAAAAAATATATTTTTTAAAAATGATTTTGAAAAAAAATAGCACAAATCAAAAAAAAAATATTTTTTCTCCAGTGGAGCTTTTTTAATGTTTAAAACTTATTTTGAAAACATATCATGATGTATACAAATATACTATTTTTATATCCTTTTTTAGTCAAATTAATCGTCAGCATTGTCCATCACATCGTCTTTGTCCTCATTCAAAGAATCTACATTATACTTTGAATATTTTCGAGCATGTAGTCACTTTTTTCCGATATTTTTGGTTCGATAACTCGAAAATTATCCCGTTTTCGTTTTTTTCTTTCAAACGATAAAAAATTAAAAAAATCAAATTTTAATTTTCAATTTCGTTTCACTTTCGATAACTAAGAAATTTATCGATTTTTTAATTTTCAATTTTGATAACTAAGATAGTTATCGAAAAAAATATTTTCTTAATTTTCACCTCATTTTACAAAAATTTTCAACTCGATTTTTTTCAATTTCGAGTTTTCCAAAGTTTAACATTCGATAACTAAGCGAGATGTTGATAGTCAACTTCTTCCTACTTTTTTGGTTTTGATAACTCGAAAGTTATCCTGTTTTTGTATTTAAATGAGCTAAAAATAACAAAAAATTAAAAAAAAAAGAATAGATTTTTAAATTTTCGATTAAAAAAATCGATTTTAATTTTCAATTTTGATAACTAGGATAGTTATCGAAAAAAATATTTTCTTCATTTTCACCTCATTTTACAAAAACTTTCAATTTCTATTTTTCCAAACTTTAACTTTCGATAACTAAGCGAAATGTTGATAAAGTCAACTTCTTCCTACATGTTTGATTTCGATAACTCGAAAGTTATCCCGTTTTTGTATTTAAATGAGCTAAAAATAACAAAAAAAATTAAAAATCGATTTTTTAATTTTCGATTAAAAAAATCGATTTTTTAATTTTCAATTTTGATAACTAAGATAGTTATCGAAAAAATTATTTTCTTAATTTTCACATTTTACAAAATTCTTCAATTCGACTTTTTTCAATTTCGATTTTTCCAAACTTTAACTTTCGATAACTAAGCGAAATGTTGATGAAGTCAACTTCTTCCTACATTTTTGGTTTTGATAACTCGAAAGTTATCCTGTTTTTGTATTCAAATGAGCTAAAAATAACAAAAAAATCGATTTTTAAATTTTAAATTTCGATAACTAAGATAGTTATCAAAATAATATTTTTCATTTTAACCTCATTTTACAAAAAAGGTTCAATTCAATTTTTTTCAATTTCGATTTGTGCAAACTTTAACATCCGACAACTAAGGGAGATATCGATATTACGATTTCTATGTTTCGATAAAAAACAGTTATCGAAACATTTTATATTTTTAATTTTGCCCTCATTTTACAAACAAAAAACAAATCGATTTTTTTTTTCAATTTAGATTTTTTATTTCGATATTATTTTGGGTTAACGATTTTTTCGCTTTTTGATTTGATTAATTTATTTCAACTTATTGGCTATCGGGCCAATTTAAAACAAATTACAAAATGCATATAAAGAGTGATTTTTTTGAGGTTAGGATTTTCATGCATTAGTATTTGACAGATCACGTGGGATTTCAGACATGGTGTCAAAGAGAAAGATGCTCAGTATGCTTTGACATTTCATCATGAATCGTCTTACAAACGAACAACGCTTGCAAATTATTGAATTTTATTATCAAAATGCGTGCTCTGTTAAGAAAGTTCATTGCGCGCTTCCATTTTATGGTCAGTTTAATCGACCCACTGAAGCGGCTATTCGGGCTATTGTGACTAAATTTCGCACCAAATTTACATTGTTGGACATTAAACCACCAACACGCTTACGTAGAGTGCGAACTGAAGAAAATATCGCAGCTGTATCGGCCAGTGTTAATGATGACCACCAATTTTCGATTCGTCGCCGTTCGCACCAATTGGGTCTCTGTTACTCAAAAACGTGGAAATGCCAAAATTGGACTAAGCGGATGGACCACCTAAGACGCAGCCGCGGTCAACATTTAAATGAAATTATCTTCAAAAAGTAAATGTCATGGACCAATCTAACGTTTCAAATAAAGAACCGATGAGATTTTGCAAATTTTATGCGTTTTTTTAAAAAAAAGTTATCAAGCTCTTAAAAAATCACCCTTTATAATACTTTGTTTAATATTTTTTCATTCAAATGAGCTAAAAATAATAGAAAAAATAAAAAATCGATTTTGTTTATGATTTATGTTTTTGACATTGTCCAGCTTGTTGTTTTATTTTTATCTCGATTTTCAATTTCGATAACTAAGATAGTTATCGAAAAATTTTATTTTTTCATAATTAATTGCCAACGAAAAAAGTTGGCAACCCTGAAGTGCACAGACGTATAAAACTCCACAAGTGTGACTTGCATATACAAAATAAAAAATAAAAATATAAACAGTCGATTTCGTGGTACAAAAAGTGACAAACGAATTTCTTGGCGTACTTGTTGTTTCAAACATAACGAAAGATGAGCAATAAAAATCGTCGCAGCATCAAAAATAAGAAAATAGTTTGTGGGCAATGCAAATTGGAAGTTTTAGAGATTGACGGTTCTATTCAGTGCGATTGTTGTGAGAGAACATATCATCCACAATGTACGAAGCTGGACAAAAGAGAATTCGAAACACTTCTCAACGATGACTCTCTCGATTTCAAATGTCATATATGCGTGCCGTCGGTTCAAAGTGATCTGTCATCAATAAAGGAGAAAGTTAGTCAGCTGGACGAAATAAACAAAGCAATAAAATACATGTCATCACAATATGATGAGATACTGAAAGGAGTCAAAACAAACAAAAAGAAAATAGAAAAATTAGAAAAAGAAAATAAAACACTGAAAGATGAAGTTATGCATTTAAAATCGTCTGTAAAATTCTTAAACGATGCAAGAGTTCAAAATGATTGTGTTATAAGAGGAGTTAAATCTGCTGAGCCTGCCGTTAAAGTAGTTTTAGACATTGCAACTAAAATGAAATCTTCTATAACTGAAAATCAAATTGAAGATGCATATTTTATTGGCGGAAATCAAGAATCAAACAAAAGCAAATCTATTGTGGTTAAGTTTTCCAATCAAAAAAGCAAGAAAATGTTTATGGATCAAAAAGCTAAACTAAAAGAAAACAATGAAATGAAAGACATTTATGTGAATGATTATTTGTCAAAAGAAAGCCTAGAACTATTTAATTATGCGAAGTCAACCAAAGCTGCCGGTTTTAAGTTCATTTTCTGCAAAGGTTGTAAAGTTTTTGTTAAGAAAAATGAGAATTCTCGTGCTTTTTGGATCAAAACGAAGGAAGATGTTGATAAATTATTATTGAATTCGGCTACTATTGGAACTGCAAGCAACCGTGCTCGTTTGATCATGCCACCTGATGAGAGTTCAAATGATGATGATGATGAAGCTGATGGTGAGGAAACTGCTTTTATGTCTTTAAACTGAGTACGATGCATCGAAATTTAAAACAGCATTATTTTCGTTATTTTTCTTATGAATAATCAATATTTTTCTAATTTAAAATTATATAATGAATACATAAATAAATTTCGTACTGATTTTATACAAATTATATCTGTAAATACCAGAAGTGTTTCTTCCTTGTCAAAGTTTAATAAATTTAAATATGAAATAAGCAAATTTTCAAAGTTACCTGATATTTTAGCAATTCAGGAGTCGTGGTTTAGTGAGGATTGCATTCAGTTATACAATATTCCAGGCTATGAAGCAGTTCATTGCTGCAGAAGCGATGGATATGGGGGTACGAGTATTTACGTGTCAAGTAATTTAAAATATGAGGTTTTAATCAAGGAAAGCACTCAATTCATTGATTATATAAGTATTTCACTGCCAGAAATAAAACTAAATGGAAAACCTTTAACATTCATTAGCTTATATAGATCGCAAAAATGCAATGTTCAACTGTTTTTTAATAAAATGGAAGAAATATTGGAAACGTTTGCATCAGAAGCTTGTCTATTTGTGGGTGATTTTAACATTGATATGACAATAACAAATTCGCTATCGACATCTTTGATGAATCTTTTTATTGAATACGACATGTGTGCGCATCACGAATTTATAACCAGGCCAATTAGTGCCACATCTATAGATGGGGTATATGGAAGTAATGGAGAAAATGTTGTGGTACACTGTATCGAAAATAAATTCACTGACCACAATTACTTATGCTCTGTTTTGGAAACTAGAGTTTCGTCAAGTTCGCATGTTGATAAAAGTTTTTACAGGCTAAACTACGATAAATTTGGCAAATATATTGATAGAAATCTTGAATTCAATATTAACATTGATGATCCGTCCGAGCAATGTGAACTTTTAGTAAATTGTCTGAAAAATGCGATTAATTATAGTACTGAGTTGAAAAATGTTCATACAGATATCCATCATGAATTACGGCCGTGGATGAGTAGAGGATTACTTAATTTAATTACGTTCAAAAAAGAATTGCTTAAAAAGAGGAAAAAAAGGAAATCGGATATATCCTTAGTTAGTCAGATTAAGCGAATATCCAAAATCATCAAATACGCTAAAAACACTTTGATTGAGACGTACTATAAGGGAAATATTTCATCATGTGGTGGTGACCCAAAGAAAGTTTGGAGGTTTTTAAATAAAGAACTAGGAAGAACTAGTAAGAATTCCAGCCATTTAAGTGACGAGCAAGGACGAATTATTTTGACTGATAAAGAGAAAGCTACTGCTCATAATAACTTTTTTTATGAAACAGTTCAAAACATACGCAACAATATTGTCGAAAACGTCGATGACCATTTTAATAATTTTCAAACGATGTCTTACAATACTACGGCCTTAGATTTCCGAAAAGTTGATACTGCAACTATGGAATCTGTATTGAAATTGATGCCTAAAAATAAAGGTTCAGGACATGATGATATAACAACAAAAATGTTGTCTATGCGTCAATCTTTAATATCGATGATATTGACCAGAATTTTTAATAGTATGATTGATTCTAGTAGTTATCCTGATATCTTAAAGATTCACGAAATAGTACCAATACCGAAGACTTGCGGTGCGCGTAGCGTCAGTTTGTATAGACCAATTTCTCTTTTATCAAACATAGACAAAGTATTTGAGAAGATTATGATTGACCAATTATCAAGTTATCTTGAAAGGCATAATATAATATCTTGCAGACAGTATGGATTTCGAAAGGGTTATGGCACAGAGGCAGCTGTAGTTAGCGTTGTTAATGAAATATGTAATGGTCTTGATAAAGGCTATACTGGCGTAGCAGGTGTTTTCTTCGATTTGAGCAAAGCGTTTGACCTTGTTGACCATGAAATTTTATTGAAAAAACTTTATTTTATTGGAATTCAAGACTCCACAGTGAAGCTCATTGCTAGTTATTTACATAATAGAAGACAATATGTAAAAGTTGGGAAAAGTAGAAGTAGTACCAAACCTGTGAAGTGTGGCGTACCCCAGGGGAGTATTATTGGTCCCTTGCTCTTCATAATTTACATAAATGACTTGACAAATATCACTTTCTTTGGGAAACTTTTTATGTTCGCTGATGACATATGCCTTCTATATAATTATAAACATACAACAGTCCTCAAAACAGAGATTGAGTATGATGCGTCAATATTATTTGAATATGCCCGACTTAATAAGTTGTGCATAAATGCGGATAAGACAAAATTTATAAGATTTAGACCTTATTTATTAAAAAGACAGCCAGAAATTGCGGTTTTTATTGATGGAAAGCTCGTTACGGAGTCGCAGTCGGTTAAATATCTTGGTATTCACTTCACGTTTAACCTTTCCTGGGACATGCATATAGAAATGCTAAAGAAGAAGATTTCTGCTGCTACTGGGGTTTTGAGGAAATTTAGATCGAAACTGTCCACCGAAACCAAACTTCAGATATATTATTCCCTAATTCATTGTCATTTAGTATATATTCCTGTAGTATATGCATTTAAGGACTGTTCCTCACTGAAATCTTTACAGTCGGCTCAAAATAAAGCTTTAAAAATTGTGTATAATTTACCTATGGATTATTCTACTCTACGGCTGTTTACTAACTACGCCAAAGGCGTGCTTCCTGTAAAAGGAATATATAAACATAACATATTACTCTTCATGTTTAAATCCACAAAACAAATTGGAATTTCTTTCATTCATTTTCATCAACACCTTGAACAATCTCAGATGAACACTCGACATCGTTCAAATCTTGTACCGTCAAGATGCAGACTTGAACTGACAAAGCAGAGAATTGAGTATGCTGGACCTCATGAATTTAACGCATTGTCTCATGATCTCAAACAAATTGCTAAAATATCAGTCTTTAAATCTAAAGTTAAATCTTATCTACTTAACGTAGTAGAAACACTTCTATAATTATTACGTGTATTTTACTAATGTTTGTAAACTGTATTTCTAAGTTAAGTTTCATTAAAATTTTATTTTAATAACATGAAAATTTTTGCCAACTAGTCTCCATTTAAGCCTATAAGGCGCGGAGACGCTAATGAACTATGTGAACTATTATTTTTTATGAAATAAAATTCAATTAAAAAAAAAAAAAAAAAAGTCAATTTTATGGTTGTAGTTTTTTGCGACAATGTGAAAAATATTTTTTTTATTTTCAGTAAAAAATTAACTTTTTATTAACGTTTTTGTTATCGCGGCTTAAGGAAAAACAGTCTGTTATTAAGTTCGACTTTAAATCGAAATTTAATTCAATGGGTTAATCAACCAAATCGGAAATCTAAATTGTTAATTCCATGTTTTGCGAATAAATCATCAATCGATTAATTGCAAAGTCCGAATAAATGCATATCCCAATGTGTATGTATGTACTTACCTAATGACTTACCGCAAAAGTACTCAATCACCGATCAAACTTCCTGACAGCCTCCCTCGTCCACACACGCCTTGTTCCATCATCAATTAACATTTATGCATATTCTCAGATTAATTTAAATGCTGTATATCATGCATACATACGTACGTATGGACTTTGCAGCTGACATAAGTATGTACGTACGTACATACGTATCGATCGATTGTAGCTTCTGCTGCTTCAGATGCAACGTGGCGGCGGTGTTTTAGGTGTTTTAAGTACCCTCGCGAGTTTCGTGTGAGTGTTTTTAAGTTCAAATACGAATAAATCTTGTGACAACCTATTTACATATCGCGAGTATTTGCACAAATTGAAAAGCAAAAACAAATAAAAAAGTGGCGTCAACTTCGGCCAAGCTGAATCGCATATGCCCTTCGACAGGAAATGTGTTCCATAGTATTTAAGGTAAAATTGAGGTCAACGATATTGTGGAGAAGTGAAGTACCAGGGAAATCAAAAAATCTCTTTATTCGAATTGGGATGTTTGTCTATTAATTGGATAATTTAGGATAATTGTCCGATCATGCTCGGTTATTCGTTAAACAAAGGCTAGGGAAGATAAGGGCTATAACTCTACTGAATATTACCTTCTCATAGAAGCAGCGGTTTAGGAAGAATCGCCAGGTGGCTATCTGACGTTATCCCACTTTTTATCTTGCGGAGGATATTTCTATCTATCTTCCGGGTGATAATTGCCACATCGCCAATTTATCAACCAGAAGTATTGCTGGTTGCACAAATTTCTCCAATTGAGCTTGCTTGGGATGTTGCATGAATATTTATATATGTATACAATTATATAGTCTCCGATGGATATTTCTATATGTTGCAAACTTTATGGTCAACTGAATATGCTCTCCATCGTATTGTGGAGGTCATTAAAACAATGTGTAAATTCATAGTCAGTCGTAACTGGAGAATGGCTTGCCAGCTACTGTATGCACTTGCATATTTAATCAGATGCATCGGCGTTTAACAGTTATACTGAATTTGTCTCTGGAAAAGCCTTTCACTTGGACTGTACTGACTGAGTGCAACAGCACTGGTCCGAATTCAATGAAAATACAGACTTCGTGTCCAAGTGAATTCCACAAATGATATATGTACTACAGGTATAGTATTGATATGGTATAATGTGTCCATATACTGGATTACTATAAAATTCTAAGAATTGTTAAAAGAATGTTGGAATCCAGTTGCGGGGTTCAAATTCAATCCAACTGTATGTTCAACAAGTAAAAACGGCGCGGACTTTATATACCATTCACCATGGATTGGAGTCCACAGTGGCGAGGTCGACTTTAGTAGAAGTACAGTGACATTACAGGAAAATGTAAATTTTCTTAATACAGCCAAACCAAAACAAATAAAAATATTGAAAAAATAAATATAAAATGTTTATTATTTCAAACCACACTTAAAAGGCAAGGCTACCAATACGTTTATACTATATACATATATCGAATTAATACTTCAATTCAAAAAATAAATATATGACAGAAATCTTCAAAAAAGCTTAAATGTCATAAATATTGGTAGATAGTGGGTTGTAGTATTTGGTTGTATTTCCGTCCTATTTTAATTCCAAAAGTAAAAACTTTGAAAATCCATTATCTGATGCACACAGGGCAATATAACCTAACTTCATGATTCAACCAATTTTTGGCGTAAAAGTAAAAAAGTACGAATTAGAAAAAATTTTTTTATTTTGAGTTTCTACTTATGTATACATCAAATTCCATGATTCTAGCTGCAGACATTTGGTTGGTACCATTTTTATCCCTTTTTACCCATTTTACTCCTTAAGAGTACGACTTTCTAAAATATCTTTATTTTACTTGTCTACGAAATTAGAGGACGAATACGAGGAGGATTAGAGATGTACACTAGAGCGTACCAGGTTACAAGTAAAAAAAAAAAAGTTCGCCGTACACCTTCGAATATGAAGTATTATTGAAAGGTAGTTTCAAAAAAATTTTTTTTATTTTTTTATGCCGAACGTAGGGGTCGCGCTTTTACATTTTTCTATATAACTTCTGCATTTATAAACGGATTTTAAAGTGTGATACATCGATGTTTTTGTCTCGACGAGGCCGATTTTTTTGTCTTTGAAGTCATTGAGCTCAAGCACCCCGTTCTGGTACTTACCCATCATATCTCAGTTGCTACTACCCTAATGTACCACTCTAATATCAGAAAATTAAAGCTCGCATAAAACCATGAAACTCTTCCTAACGAAGTATGTCGATTTTCCCAGCAGAAAAAGTGTTAAACTATTTTTTTTCTTATTTTACCGAGAGCATTGCATGTATTTATAAGTTGTTCTTTGTATCTTCGATGTTTACAGTCGGTTGTCAAAGTGTAATACATATATTGGTGTTTTTGTCCCGCACATAACAGGTTTTCAGTTTTTAAAGTCGTTGACCTCAACAACCCCCTTCTACTATTTACGCATCATATTTCAATTCTTAGAACAATAAATATAAAAATTAAGGTACAATTAAAATTTTAATCAACCATATTTCGACGCGATTCAAGTTGGGTGTATTTTTGGCGGCTCTCAAGTTTAGAAAAGATGTGGCCCATGCGTTGCTCATCGGTGACCGCCATAGCTGATTCATGCACAACATGAACAAAACGCTCGGTGTTTTGAGAATGGCATGGATAATCTGTGAAAATAAATGAGTTCAGCAAAGAAAGCAATCAAATTAAGTTTTTCTTGTGCTAACCTGGTAAATCGATAATTTCTTCTGAAAATTGGAATGCTTCTAACTGTTCTTGCGAAAAAAACTGCAAGCATGGCGGCTCAGTCAATTCAAATTGTTTCCAATCGATCATATTGAAATATGAGTCACTATCAAAATTGATAAAATTATGAACTGGTGGACCGAACATTTGTCGAATGCTTCCCGTGGCTTCATTGCGGGCTGATAAAATCTTATCATAGGCATCTGAACGCACTAGTTGATCTGGGTCTGTTATCATCGATAACAAAATATTTTCAGGATGAAAAAAATATCCGTTATTTTCAATGAACGGACGGATGACCTCTTGAATATCTTTTGGCAACTGACGAATCCAACATATATAAAGGAAAACATTCCGACTTCCGTGAATTGCCAGTGGTTGGCTTTTTACAAGAAACCAGAATGGTGCATACACTTTCACAACGAACTGAGCCAGTTTTCTCAATACCATCGAGGGTTGCGTACACGTCATATAAAAGCGCAGAATTCGAGAGGCTGTTGTTAGCCAGCGCGCTTTGCAAATAGCGCCGGGCTTCTCGCTGGCTAATTTTTCATCGCATTCTCCGGTATGAACGGCTCGAACCATACGATACAAGTAAAGCTGGTCGCCTCGAATATTCCACCCATGTATGTTCGCTGGCATTTCTCCCATTGTAATGCGTTCGAAATTTTGTTTGACCTGACCAAACGGAATAAGCAACAAAATATGCGAATTATTAATTAATAAAATGCTCACAAGTAAAGTATACGGAACACACGGACACGAAACACTATTAATATATTAAACTTACAGGGTAGTGTATGCAATTTTGAATGCCTTCTCCGATACTTCCGAGCCAGATTCCAGGTCCTTTCTGTTTTCCAAGCAATGATCTTAACAGCGCATTAAATGGTAACTCGTTGAAGTGGAAAAGGCACACGAACCACTGCAGCGGTCTCTGTAAATGGCGTTCCATTCTCACAATGACTCCACTTTTGTACCCAGTGTTGGTAGCAGTTCCATCGCAACTTATGGCAACTAAGTCATCCAAATTGAAGTTTTCACGACTCAAGTAATCCACGATGCTCCTCTGGATCCCCAAAGCAGAGCTATCAGTGGGCGTAGCATAACCAATGAATTTGGAATCAGGCTCTTTTACAATGGTGATGTGTTCTTCATTTAAAACAATATTTCGCGTCACATTTGCCTCGGTTACTTTTTTCAAAGTTGGCTCTTTCTTGCCATCGAAAGAGATACACTTTAATAATTGATGGCATTTGGCCGCCGCTTTTGCTTCCTTACGGAACTTCACACGTTCTCGAAATATTTTATTTTTATTGATGATAAGCCCTTCAAAGAACTGACATATATTTTCGGCTGTTTCTGCAGATAACTCTTCTTTGGCTTTTGCGGCAATAGACAATTTTAAATCTTTTATTAACATGGTCGCAAGCAAGGCACCGTAGCGAACTGAAGTATCGCTGCGATCCAAAGCCGAACTAAAATTACGCAAAGAAATGTCCGCCACCGTAAATGTTGTTTTAATCTTCTCTGAGGAATCGCCAACATTTTCTTCAAATTCTAGCTCTTCATCGCTGCCTGGTTGATACCCAATACTGTTGAACTCGGTATATACCGCTTTTGATGGTGCAACAATGGAGCACGTTTGAACACCGCAATTTTTCATCGACATCATATGATAAACATTATCCAAAGTCATCAGCCGTGGACCCCATTGATCGATGAAAAAGTCTTTCGCATCGTCTGGGATTTTATCAGAGGCGGTGCAACTGCATGGAACATTTCTTTCTATGCCACACTTACAACGCGAAATTGAGAACAATTTATTCCACTCATTTACATTGCATTTCAATGGACTTTTAACCAATTTATAGTAATCGTCTAGAAGTTTATCCAACCGTTTACGAACACCTGATACCGATATAATTGGAATGCCTGCCCGCTCCCATAAAAGGGTAATGCTTCTGAAAGCTTCTTGTTTAAAAGCACTCAATTTTCTATTGGGATTAGTGTTATGCCGCAGATACAAGAAATAATTAATAACATCGTACTTAGTCGGTAACATAGTGTTGTTTAATGCACTGATCGTAAAAGACATTTTTTTAGTTTTTTTATCGTTGTATAATGGAAATTTAAATATTTAATAATGCTTTGTTGAGCCACCAACGCCTTATTACTGAACTAATTTCTTCTATTGTTACAATAAAATATAGACCGTTACTTCACAGGTAAAACGATTTGCAATAGGGAAACAATGTGACAAAGTAGTTTTGCTCATGTTGTGCATGAATCAGCTATGGCGGTCACCGATGAGCAACGCATGGGCCAAAAACACCAATATATGTATTACACTTTGACAACCGACTGTAAACATCGAAGATTCAAAGAACAACTTATAAATACATGCAATGCTCTCGGTAAAATAAGAAAAAAACTAGTTTAACACTTTTTCTGCTGGGAAAATCGACATACTTCCTTAGGAAGAGTTTCATGATTTTATGCGAGCTTTAATTTTCTGATATTAGAGTGGTACATTAGGGTAGTAGCAACTGAGATATGATGGGTAAGTACCAGAAGGGGGTGCTTGAGCTCAATGACTTCAAAGACAAAAAAATCGGCCTCGTCGAGATAAAAACATCGATGTATCACACTTTAAAATCTGTTTATAAATGCAGAAGTTATATAGAAAAATATAAAAGCGCGACCCCTACGTTCGGCATAAAAAAATAAAAAAAAATTTTTTGAAACTACCTTTCAATAATACTTCATATTTGAAGGTGTACGGCGAACTTTTTTTTTGAGGTACGCCCTAATGTACACAGCGAATTTCATCATTCTAGCTGTAGCTGTTTAGTTGGTATAATTTTTATCCCCTTTTCCCATGTACACAGCGAATTTCATCATTCTAGCTGTAGCCGTTTTGTTGGTACCATTTTTATCTCTCTGTCCCCTTGTATCCCTTGAAAGTACGAATTTGGAAAAACCATTTATCATTTGTTATCGCCCTTTTCCATTTTAACCCAAAAAAATTTTTTATTTTACGTGTCTATGCAATCAGAGGAATGTATACACCGAATTTCATTATTCTAGGTGCCGCCATTTGGTTGGTACGATTTTTATCCCTCTATTCCCATTTCACCCCTTAAAAGTACGAATTTGGGAAAAATACTTTTATATTATGTATCTACTCAATTAGAGGAATGTACACACCGAATTTCTAGATGTATTCGTTTGATAGGTACCATTTTTATCCCTTTTTGTCCCATTTCACACTCTACGAAAAATAATCACTTTTTGGCGCACGATTTTGTTACAGGGGGAATGCTCATGCCGAATACCAAGTACGTACAAACTGACATATAGAAATACATGCTTAAATACTCTAAAATATTAGGGGTTATTATGGGTATTTTCAGTTCTTGTGATGGAAAAATTTTTCCCTCTGGACCGATTTTGACCAGTTACAATCCCACACATTTGTGGAAAATTTGATAGTCCTGGCTTCTTTCGTTTAGATGCTAGCGTGCTTTCAAAAGACGGACGGACCGACATGGCTAGATCGTCTTAGAATTTTATGAGGTCGATATTTCAAGGGGTTACAAACGGAGTTGGAGGGTATAAAAAGGGACGAATTAGAGAAATTGGTCCAGTTGGATAAAAAATGTCCCTCCCAAGGACTAAGAATATCCCTAATATGTGGGGTATTTAAACATAATTTTGGAAGATTTCTGTGAAAAATCGCATTTAAAATATATATAAATATATATGTGTGTGTGGCACTCATAGCTTTCAAGTTTTTAATACTGAAATGATCTTAAGATGTTGAATAGCACAAAAAGAATTTGGAACATCTCTGAAATGTATTGGACGATATTGACCATTCGGCTGTTAAAGATGTTCGATGTGAACATAATCAACTAGATTAAGATCTATTTTTTGGTCTTTTGGTTGTCCAAAATCTACTTTTTTGGATGATTAAAAATATGGAAATGATTCAATGATAAATCAGCGATACTGCCATATTATCATCTAGATGATATCACGAAAATATCACCAGGAAGATGAAAATGGAATATCGTCAGAAGATATTTTCCACATTTTTATTCAATCAAAATTATATAATTACTGGTTTAATTACAGATTCGCCACAACATAAATGATAATTAAACATAAGACAATTAAGATTTACAAATTAAAAAGATGGACATCAGAGACAATTAATACAAATAGTTAGCTTACATTTGTGCCAGTTATTATGATAGTGGTCTAAATCAAAAATTAAAAAAATGAGATTTGCCAATTTTTCTAATTTAAGAACTTTTCCTTTTCACATTTATAAAAATTTATATTTAGTGTTAGTTGGAAAGTGATCTAAGTCAAACTATATCCACTGACATTGATGCGTGGTGATGTAAACATTTTTTATTTATAATGTGATTAGATAATTTGAAGCGTGTCCGATAATTAGAATAAAATATAAAATGAAATGTATTGAAAAGTGAATAATAATTTCAATATTATTTCTAGGCGAACAACCTGTAAATAATATAATTATATTTTTTTGAAATAAATTATTTTGAGTTTTCTTTAATTTTTGGTAAGGTAATATTACTTTTGCGAATTAAAATAAAATATTTTTACGTTTAATTTTTTTTCAATTTTGATAACAATGAAAGTGGTGTAAGCCAGTGTATGCTCTGGTTCTCTTAGAGGTACCAACGTTGTCGAATTTTTTTAAAAGTTAGATTAGATATAGTAGTAGGATATTCTAAGAATACTTTTCAGCAGACTAAAACATAAACCATTGCGTATCTCAAAACGTGTGACTTAGATCTCTATCATGCTAACTGGCACATTTTATCTATGCTATTTTCGCATTATTTCCTTTATTAATTCGGACCATCGCATGTAAAAAATGTTTCCGGTTAATCAAATTCACATTTTTGTACTTACGTTTGTACCTGAAAATCGAAGTAATATAAGGACTGCTTTTCAAGAATTTTCTAAAAAATTTGAAGTGATTTTTTTTGAAGTTCATTAATACCTAAATGTATGAAGAACTCGGCATAAATTTCATTAACTTAATTTTAAGAAAAATTTCTTAGGTTTTTTCTTACTTAAAACCTTGGAATTTTTCTTCCATACAAGTATGAATTTACTCAATTGTAAGAATTTTTTATTAAATCCAAAGAAATGTTATTAAGTAAATGAACTATTTACTATGACTTGGACCAGAAAATTTTCCTATTTTTTACGGAAATTTTCTCTAAACTGGAGTAAAATTGTTGAACAAAATTTGAGTATGGATTTTATTCCGATTTAGGAATGCTATTTTTCTGAGTGTTTGAAAAACAAGTCATCAAACAATAGTATGCTAAGTCAACTTTGTATGTTTTCAAGTCCTTAATTTTATGTGCTCAAATTTTTTTAACATGATCCTTTTTGAATTAAAATAAAAATCATGATTTTTTTTGTTTAAATTAGATAACAGAATATTTTAAAAATCTATGGATAAATATAGAAGTTATGGACTTCTTGTAGAAGTAAATATCGTCTTCATGTATGACAAAATATTTTTTTGATATTCCCTTACTTCTACAATAAGGGTCAGAACTTCTACATTTATACATACATAGATTTTTTCAAGTAGGCTTTGTTTTCGTCATTATATAAATAAAACAAGTAAGAAGGCATTAAGTTCGGCCGGGCCGAATCTTATATATCCTCCACCACGGAGTGCATTCCACAGTATTACTAGCAGATTAAAGGATGTCGACATAGAAGTACAGAACCATATTACAAAAATTGTGATATCTTTATGCACATTACTATATTTGATTACTATTTCAAACTATAATGTATACTTATGCGCACTGTTTAAAATATACTACTATAAATAAATACAATGCTGTAATTGTGAAAGTGAACATGCCTAAATATTAGGCGATCGTCAGTCGCCATTATAAAGAAGCATTTTCAGATACAGACAAAGTGATAAGAAAAGTATACATTTATACATAAAGATATCCCCATTCGACCCATTCTCCGCTCAAATGTACAAATTTCTTAAAAAAAACTTTTCGTTTCGAGTCTTCATAGTCAGAACACCGAATACACTCCGAATATATACACCGAATTTCATGATATCAACTTCAGCGGTTTGGTAGGTCCCATTTTTATCCCTCTTTATCAATTATACCCCTTAAAAGTACGAATTTCGAAAAAACCTCTATTTTACGTGTCTTTGCAATTAATACACACCGAATTTCGTGATTCTAGCTGTTGTCGTATCATTGGTACCATATTTTATCCCTTTTTGTCCCATTTCGCCCGCTAAAACTTTTATTTTCTTTGTGGTGCTTCCAAGCTGCCAGAGGAATGTCCGCAACAAATTTCAAATGTATGAACATCAGAAATTTAATTAATAAACCAAGGCTACCAATATTTTTATACTATGTATATATATAAAGTAAATATAAGGCAGCAATCATAAATACCCTAAATATTGGGAGACAGAGAGTGTATTTTCAGCTACATGGTTTGGTTGGTTGTATTTCCAACCTATTTTAATTTCAAAAGTATATATTTTGAAAATACCTTATCTCTCACGTACGACAAATTCATGATTCTACCATTTTTTGTCGTAAAAGCAACAAAATAAAGTACGAATTTGACAAAAAAAAATGTACGTGACTACGCACTCAGAGGAATGTATACACCGAATTCCATGATACTATCTGCGGCCATTTTGTTGGTACCATTTTTATCCCCTTTTTCGCATTTTACTCCTTAAAAGTACGACTTTCGAAAATTTCATCAATCTAGCTGCAGCCTTTTAGTTGGTACCAGTTTTATCCCTCTGCTCCCATTGAATCACTTGAAAGTACGAATTTGGAAAAACCTTTTTTCGAATGTATACAGCGAATTTCATGGTTCTAGCTGCATCCATTTGTTTGGTACAATTTGTATCCCCTTTTTCCATTCCTAAAAGTACTAATTTCGAAAATTTCCTTTATTTTATATGTCTACGCAATCAGAGGAATATATATACCGAATTTCATTATTCTAGGTGCAGCCGTTTAGTTGGTACTATTTTTATCCCTCTATCCCCATTTATCCCCTTAAAAGTACGAACTTAGAAAAAATACTTTTATATTATGTATCTACTCTATTAGAGGAATGTACACGCCAAGTTTCGTATGTCTATCTGTTGTCGTTTGATAGGTACCATTTTTATCCCTTTTTGTCCCATTTCGCCCCCTGCAAATAAAAATCGCTCTATGGTGCCCTTTTATGGTATAAAAGGAATGCGAATTGCAAATATCAAGTAAATACAAGCTGATATGTTCAAAAAACATGCTGAAATACTCTAAATATTAGGGGTATTTTCAGTCCTTGTGAGGGAAAAATATTTCCCTCTGGGCCGATTTCGCCCACTTTCAATCCCAACCGATCTGCAACCATAAGACACATTTAGGGAAAATTTGAACCTCCTAGCTCATTTCGTTCGGCCACCATCGTGCTTTCAACAGACAGACGGACATGACTATATCGTCTTAGAATTTTACCACGACCCATAATATATATACTTTATGGGGTCTCCGATGAATATTTTAAGGTGTTACAAACGGAATGACAAAGTGAATATACCCCATCCTGGAGATGGAGGGTATAACAATATTCAGTTGTAGTTTTTTGTTTGTATTTTTTTATTTGAGCCAGGACAATATCCCACTTCAAATCACATATTAAGTTATCTAATTTGTAAAGCGAGTGAAACTATTTAACCAAAAAAAATAAAAAATCGTGATTTAAAAAATACTTCTTCGATAAATGCCATAACTTCTATACTTACTCATAGAACTTTTACATATAGGCATCGTTGTTGCATAGTGCATTCAGCTTGTCAGTTGGCTTCTTTCTCATCTTGCTGTCAAATTCTCTTCTACTTACCTGAGTGCGATTTCATTCTCCAGTACTTAACAATGAATTTTCGAAACGAAATATGAAAATATGGCAAAAAAAATATGAACATATATGATGATACATATATGAATATGATGATATATGCGAAAGGCTGAACATCTATCTCGTTGATCTTGCCAATTTCTTCGCAGCGATGAATATGCAAATATCCGCCTCCAAATCGTCAGCCACACTATTTGCCACATGGTCTGCAGAGATCAGAAGGACATTGAATGTGAAAGTCGACGATACACCAATACCGACAACAAACTACCCCAAAATCCTTGGGGTCACATTCGACAGTCTATATATATATCCTCTGCACACGCCACAGCTATTTGCGATAAAATGAGAAGTAGGGAACAAGGTCCTCAAGTCGCTTGCCGGCAGCACTTGGGGAACCGACAAAGAAACATTGTGGACCTCTTACAAAGCAATAGGCCGGTCCGTGGCTAACTATGCGGCGCCAGTGTGGTCTGTAAATGTGAGTGATACGCAGTGGAGAAATATACAAAATTGCCAAAATGCCGCTCTGAGAACAGCAACAGGTGGTCTCCTCATGTCCCATCGAGATCACCTACATGAGGAGTCTAAGGTCATTTCCGTACGTAGGCACAGCTTTATGTTGTCTACGCAGTACTTGCTTGGGTGTTATCGCAGAGACCACCCAAACCACCATCTTATGGCTCTGCCCCCTCCACCCAGGCAGGTAAGGAAAGACCTCCAGGATCTAGAGAGAGAGAGAGGTCCAAAGGTATAAGAGAGAGCCTCTAGATCAGCGAGCATACAAGGCAGGTTTAAACGATGTTCACAGAGACGCAGTCGCAGCAGCAATCAACAACAACGCCATGAATATCGTCCTCGGAGATCATCCACCAGAAATTGCATCTGAAGAGAACGACCTGCAGCGACAAACTAGATTGGTTTTTGCACAGCTGAGATCTGGATGGTGTAGCCGCCTCAATTCATACTGGGTACGAATTGACGGCAACGTGCAGAATATCTGCCCCGCTTGTAGCCAGGGGCCACACGACACGCTACATCTATTCAACTGCCCTGCAAAACCTACTCGACTGGTCCCCAGGTCACTATGGACGCACCCTAAGCAGGTGGCCATCTTCCTAAACCTGGAGACGAACGACATCCAGATCCAGACACACAAAAATACAATTATACAAGCCGACCGATTTTAAGCCGCCGCAAGTTTCCGCACGAGCCACGCCGCCGCCGATTTCATCGACTCATATCAACTTCAACCACGCCGCCGAGATTTGACGGAGTTCTAACTCAGTCAAATCTTACTAGCAAAACAGACAACCCACTTAAAATTACAAAAGAAAATATAAATGTCGACTTAGACAACCTACTGCTGTGAAATATATTGATCTTTCTTTGAATTTGGTATCCCACTATATGATAACGTTTATAGAAAGTGGTATGATTGATTTGATTTGAAAGTCGCATTTATATAACTCAATTCCAGTACGTGTGGCCATGTGTTCCTATAAATAACAATGAACAACAGCTCCTCTATTGTGCTTCTTTAGTGTGTCAAAGTAGGTATTATTCTTTGGAAGGATTATAATATTCAAGCCTCACATGAAAAGCTGTAATTACAAAAATATTTATTAAATTCATCCATATTATAAATTTTGGGAATGGATTCCCACTCTCAAAAAATTGTTGTATGGGATAACAATTAGGGTGTCCAACCGCGATTAATCGAATAATTTTTGTCAAATATTTGTTCGAATAATAAAAAAATTTTCGAATAACGAATAAATTGTCCCAACTAATCGATTAATCGATATTATAAGCTTTGAATAGCCAGTTTGCTCCATTTGGGTAAAAAACTATGAAACACCAAATATAAAACACAATTTTTTCGATTTTTGATTTGTATGCTCCACAGATATTTAAATAACGATTTATCCGACATCATTTAAAATTAGCAAAAACTGGTCAATAGCTTCGGGATTATTTCAAATTTAAAGAATACTAATTTCATAGAATAGCACATTCATAGAAAAATTGAGGTTAACACCGCGATAATAAAGTCAGTTCTGTTATAAATCATATGATCCATATTATGAATGGATAACTTCTGATATTGTGCTCATTTAAGGTTCTTTATTTTGATAAGATATTAAGATTTTGCCAACTTCTAATGAATTTCGAATTTGATATTACAATTTTTAAATAAAATCAGATACGTAATAAACGTGTCTTGTCTATATAACTCTTATTAATTATAGTTTATTTAAGTGGACAATTGTTCCATTAATCGGTTAATCGAATAACTGTCGACTTCATCATTCGATTAATTGGAATTTTTTTGTTTTCAAATAAACGATAAATCGAATAAAAATTCCGAATAATTGGATACCCTAATAACAATATTAAATTATTGGAACATTGGCTAATATTAACGAATATTGAACTACTTGACAAAAAATAAAAGAAAATTGTTCCTTCCGTTTTCCCAAAATTGTCAAATAAATAGGGGTAATCGAATGACAGAACGAGCCGGCAAATCAGCCGAAAGCCGCCGCCGCCGACCCACATTGAACAGCTTCGCCGCCGCCGATAATTATGGTTCGGCTTGTAACTCTGCATATATAGCTGTTACAACAACAACATTTTGTATCACTATCGCTGATTTTTATTTACGATGATAAATGGAAGATATGACAAAATGTAATTTTTATTTTCTTCAAAATTGATTAATTTCGATTTGAACTGGAATATTGTCCTGGCTCGTGAGCATTTTGCATTTATATTTTAAAGTATTATATAATAAAAATAGATTTTTTCTTCAAAATATCTTCCAAATATTTGTTAGATTCGATAAGAGACAACTATCCAAAAATAATGTCTATTTTCAGTTTTTTAATCGGAGAAAAGTATTTAAAAAAACTTTTAACCTTTTGTCCACATTTCGGAGATAATTAATAAAAAACAGACTCCCTTTTGTTTGTTTTGTTCTTCAATACTCGTTCGATTTTAAAACTTTATTTAATATAATTGGCCATGTTGACAAGAATTATATTTTGTGGTTGGTACATGATGTTGCATTCGGCTTAAAGACAATTAATTTCCAATTACATGCATTTATGTGTGATATCGGGCGGTATGTAGCATTTGCCTACTGGCTTCTACAGCGTGGTTGGCTATAGTTTGTGATCGATGCATTGGCAACACTGAATAAGAACCAAAATTATATAGAAATTAAATTATAAGTTACATATGTATTCTTAGTTTCCCATGGCAAAATGTTTTCTTCTCATTTAAAATCACTCTCGTTTTAAGTGGCAACAATGCTGCCAAGTTATCGAATTGCCAACACACTGCACTCACTCAACAGAGTTGCCACACGCCCGATATGTGTGTATTCTTTTTCCTTCTTCTTAATGCTATCAAGTGAATTTGTATTGTATATTTAAATGTACTCGTACGTATGTATGCATGTCTGTATGTATGTATATTTGTCTATATATATATGTGTATATATTTGTGAATATATTGTAAATTATTATTGAACAAAGTACATACATCGTACGTATTTCTTATATTTTTTCGATCGCATCGAAATTCTATAAAAAAGCACAGAGTTCAGAGTTTTTAGTTTACACGTTGATGCAGTACGTATGGGTGTGTGTGTGAGTGGCGTATCTTTTTTGCAGATTTTTGCTAAATACATAGTTATTTTCTTTTTGTTTATTGTTTTAGGCAATTATAATCATTAATTATGTCAATAAACAGATAGTTTTTGTTTTTATTTTTTTTTGGGTTTTGTAACACAAAATTTTAACATTTATTTAAAACATTCATTAGCTCGTATACTATGTAGAATTATTGTATAATAGACTATAAATATACCATTGTTTATTATTAAAGGTGTGTGTGGGGGGAGGGGCAGATTGTGTGAATTTATTCATTAATTTTTATTTTGCACACATACATTTTTGCGAATAGATCTTGTGTATATTTGGTTTTTTTTTTCGAATTAAATTATTTTAAATATAATTTATCAACATTGACTGTTTACATTGTAGGCTTAACTGTGTTTTCTTATCATTTACAAAAGTTTTCGTTTTTTTTTTCAGTGTATACATAGATGTTTTTGCACGTGTAAAATAGTATACCAAGTTTGTCCATTCTTAATTGTATAATAAAGTTTGTTTAATTTCATTGTGTAACATTTTATTGTTAATTATTTAGTTTTAAAAAATTGAAGTAGCTTTTTCCAATATTGTTTTAAAGTTAATTGATTTTCAAACATTTTTCATTTAAATTAGGTGGTTCAGTATTAATAAAAAATCATATCATATTTATGTAAAATAAACAAATAAGTTTGAACAATGTTTCCTCAAAACATCTATTATTAGTTTCTATCGACTCGGAAATTTCGCCAGAAAAAATAACTAATCCTCATATTAGTACCAAAATATTCCACCGAACTTGACGGTAGAGTGAGGTATGGGCTACATTGCAAGGAGCAGGATGGATCGTAGACTAGAGAAGTGGCGGAGTGGTTGCGTCGCTTTGTGCGCTGCGTTGTGACCAACACTGGCGCCAACATCTAATCGGATAGTCAAGCTACCATCAGATCCTTGGACAGCCCAAGACTGCCGCGCATCTCTTCAGGAGATGGTTCGATATTCACCTTATGTACCCAACCCAGGGAACTGTAAGGCTTACGATAACAAAAACGTGCACCATTAAGTGATTCTTATTTGTAGGGGGTGAAATGGGGCAAAAAAGGGATAAAAAGGGTACATATCAAACGACAACAGCTAGAAACACGAAATTCCGTGTTTACATTCGATACATAATATGAAATTATTTTTTCAAATTCGTACTTTTAGGGGATAAAATGGGAATAGAGGGATAAAAAAGGTACCAACCAAACGGCTTCACCTAGAATAATGAAATTCGGCGTAGACACGTAAAATAAATGGATTTTTCGAAATTCGTACTTTTAGGGGTTCAAATGGAAAAAAGGGGATAAATTGGTAATAGAGGGATAAAAAATGTACCAACCAAACGGCTGCACCTAGAATAATGAAATCCGGTGTATAAATTCCTCTGATTGCGTAGATACGTAAAATAAACGGATTTTTCGAAATTCGTACTTTTTGGGGTTCAAATGGAAAAAGGGGGATAAAAAAATAGTACCAATCAAATGACCGCAGCTAGAGTCATGAAATTCGGAGTATACATTCCTCTGCCTGCGTAGACATGAAAAATAAAAGGTTTACTCCAAATTCGTACTTTAAAGGAATACAATACACTGGGTACAGGGGATAAAAATAGTACCAACTAAACGACTACAGCTAGAATGATAAAATTCGGCGTCTATATCCCTCTTATTGCGTAGATACATAAAATAATGAGATTTTAGATAGTCGTACCCTTGAGGGGGTAAAAATGGAAAAAGGGGATAAAAATGGTACAAACCAAACGACCGCAGCTAGAATCATGGACTTCGGTGTATACATCCCTCTGACTGCATAGACACGCAAAATAAAAAGATTTTTCCAAATTCGTACTTTTACAGTCTGGTAGTCTTGTCTTATAAGCGTGGTATGAAATAATAAAAATATTATAATTATTTATTAAATTATTTTGTTAATATTAGTATTTGTTTTGGTTTGGCTATATTTAAAAACTAACAGTACCCGCACGCGAAAAAGCCAGTTATTTGTTAATTTTATCCGTCTCTGTTACTTATTTATTTAATATTCTTTTGGTGGATATAAAGGGTGATTTTTTAAGAGCTTGATAACTTTTTTTTTAAAAAAACGCATAAAATTTGCAAAATCTCATCGGTTCTTTATTTGAAACGTTAGATTGGTCCATGACATTTACTTTTTGAAGATAATTTCATTTAAATGTTGACCGCGGCTGCGTCTTAGGTGGTCCATCCGCTTAGTCCAATTTTGGGCATTTCCACGTTTTTGAGTAACAGAGACCCAATTGGTGCGAACGGCGACGAATCGAAAATTGGTGGTCATCATTAACACTGGCCGATACAGCTGCGATATTTTCTTCAGTTCGCACTCTACGTAAGCGTGTTGGTGGTTTAATGTCCAACAATGTAAATTTGGTGTGAAATTTAGTCACAATAGCCCGAATAGCCGCTTCAGTGGGTCGATTAAACTGACCATAAAATGGAAGCGCGCAATGAACTTTCTTAACAGAGCACGCATTTTGATAATAAAATTCAATAATTTGCAAGCGTTGTTCGTTTGTAAGACGATTCATGATGAAATGTCAAAGCATACTGAGCATCTTTCTCTTTGACACCATGTCTGAAATCCCACGTGATCTGTCAAATACTAATGCATGAAAATCCTAACCTCAAAAAAATCGCTCTTTAGATAAATCTAAAATAGTAATTTGGAAACCTCCTATTAGCCTGCACTCACACACAGTCAAAGTAATGTGCTTGTCGATATGCACTATTTTAGCTGAACTACTTCGTATGTATAATTTTTATCATTTTCCACCATTTATATCCTCGATCTCATGTTTCTAGATGCAGCCAGTTACTTTATAACTTTTGCACCTCTTTCCCAAAAAGTACACATTTTGAAAAACCACACATGTTACCTATACATGTGTTTTTGCTTCACCTAAAAATATGTACTTTATTTGGTAAAACATTTATTTCTTGTCGGGACGTATCGTTGTATTAAGTAAAAATTGTGAAATATCCATTTATGTTCCGCGTTTAAGTAATTAAAGGACTGTACACAATTTATCACTTTTCGTCCCGCGCATCCCTTAAAAGTACAAATTTCGAAAGTCCAATTTTACTGCGCTTCTACGTGGTCAGAGGAATTTACATACTAAATCAAGAAATCCATTTATGTTGCAAGTCTACGTTGTCGGAGGAATTTACACTCCAAATTTCTCGACTATAGCTGCAATACTTTAGTTGGTACCATTTTTATCCCTTTTTGTCCCAATCACCCCTAATAAGTACAAATTTCGAAAAATTCATTTAGATTTGCGCTACTACGTTGTCAGTGGAATTTACATACCAAATTTCACGACTATAGCTGCAATACTTAAATTGGTACAACTTGTATCCCTTTTTGCCCCGCGCACCCCTTAAAAGTAAAAATTTCGAAAAATCCAATTTTACTTCGCTTTTATATGGTCAGAGGAATTTACATACCAAATTTCACTATTCTATGTCTAATATTTTAGTTGGTACCATTTTTATCCCTTTTTGTCCAGCACACCCCTTTAAAGTAAAATTTTCGAAAAATCCCATTTTACTTCGTTTTTATATGGTCAGAGGAATTTACATACCAAATTTCATGGTTCTAGGTGGAATACTTTAGTTGGTACCATTTTTATCCCTTTTTGTCCCGCTGGCCCTTTAAAGTACAAATTTCGAAAAATCCAATTTTACTTCGCTTTCATATGGTCAGAGGAATTTACATACCAAATTTCACGATGCTAGGTGTAATACTTTAGTTGGTACCATTTTTATCCCTTTCTGTCCCGCACGCCCCTTAAAGTACAATTTTCGTAAAATACAATTTTACTTCGCTTTTATATGGTCAGAGCAATTTACATACAAAATTGCACGATTCTAGCTGTAATACTTTAGTTGGTACCATTTTTATCCCTTTTTGTCCCGCTCACCCCTTATAAGTACAAATTTCGAAAAATCAATTTATATTGCAAGTCTACGTTGTCAGAGAAATGTAAATCCTGATTTTCACGATTCTAACTGCAATTCTAAAATTGGTACCATTTTTATCCCGCTTGCCCCTTAAAAGTACAAATTTCGAAAAATCCCTATTTGTAGCTCTTCTGCATGGTCAGTGTAAGGAACTCACCGAATTTCATGTTTCTAACTACTGCCGTTTAGTCAAGACGAAGGTTCGATGTTTATCCCTTTTTGGGCCATTTTACCCCCTAAAAGTACGAATTTCGTAAAACCCTTTCTTAGTCGACGTCTACGTCATATTTGGGAACTACCCTGAAAATTTCATGATTTCATCAGCAGTTTGGTCTGGGGGCTGGTCAATGATAAGTCAGTCAGTCAGTCAGTCAGTAACACAACTCTTTTATATATTTAGATTTATATTTTCCTGTAACATTACTGCACTTCTACGAAAATCGACAGCCTATGTGGAATGCAATCCATGGTGGAGGGTATATAAAGTTCGATCCGGTCGAACTTAACGCCATTTTTTCTTGTTTTAACTTTAACGTTCTATAACTCCATAACTAAGCGAGATGTCTTATGTAGTCGTACCGTGGGGCTTTCATCTGCTTCCTCTCTCTCTCTTGTAATTACTACTTTTTTGGTCTTTATTTGTGGTTCGGTAATGTGAGATTGCCTCTGAAAGCTTGTATTTCAATAGAAAACAAGTACAGGCAGGGGACGGTCCTGGTCGACTATAGGACACCCCCACCTGTTTCTGCGCCTGTACAGAGTTCTCATTATTAAATATCAGCGAAACGACTTGACGTAGGCCTTAAAAAAATTTAGGCTGGGTCGCGGTCCATGCAAATAAAAAAATAATTTACATTCACCTCACGGAAAAAAATCATTCAGAATATGATTAATCGGAATATTCTATGCAGAACTCAATGTTAGAAATAGATATTGTGGCGCATAATATTTAAATCCACTCAACGGATGATTCTAAACCGACCGGTATATAAAGAGTGATTTTTTTGAGGTTAGGATTTTCATGCATTAGTATTTGACAGATCACGTGGGATTTCAGACATGGTGTCAAAGAACAACGCTTGCAAATTATTGAATTTTATAATCAAAATGCGTGCTCTGTTAAGAAAGTTCATTGCGCGCTTCCATTTTATGGTCAGTTTAATCGACCCACTGAAGCGGCTATTCGGGCTATTGTGACTAAATTTCGCACCAAATTTACATTGTTGGACATTAAACCACCAACACGCTTACGTAGAGTGCGAACTGAAGAAAATATCGCAGCTGTATCGGCCAGTGTTAATGATGACCACCAATTTTCGATTCGTCGCCGTTCGCACCAATTGGGTCTCTGTTACTCAAAAACGTGGAAATGCCAAAATTGAACTAAGCGGATGGACCACCTAAGACGCAGCCGCGGTCAACATTTAAATGAAATTATCTTCAAAAAGTAAATGTCATGGACCAATCTAACGTTTCAAATAAAGAACCGATGAGATTTTGCAAATTTTATGCGTTTTTTTTAAAAAAAAGTTATCAAGCTCTTAAAAAATCACCCTTTATAAAGGTGGGTACATTTTTTGTAGTCAAACATTTGACGTGGAACTGATTTGTAATACGAAGTGGAGCATGTCTATTTTCCATTTGTATAAGAGGATGAGGAATTATATCTACCGGCAGAAATTTCGAGTCGTTCACTGTATGATCGAATTTTGTTAACATGCAAATATTGATTAACATTAACGTAATTTTATTTATAAAAATATATGTAAAAATAGTGCAACAAATAAAACAATTAAAGCTCGGGCATCCACAAAACTCCTGGGAGCAGGTATTTCTCTAAATTGATCGAAGAAAACATAAAATCATCAGGTGTGGGGTGTGGTGTTCTGAACTGGGTGCGAGCTACAGTCAATTGCTGTGCATTTCTCACCCTCGTCACTTAAAAGCTAGACTTATTTTTAAATTCGTTATTTACGTTCAATTTATTTAAAAAAAAAGTTCATTTTAGTTTTTTTTTTGTTTTAAAGTGTTGTAAATATATCAGAAATATACATATGCCTTTAGTTTCTTATTCAAATACACATAAAAACGTTTATTTGAATTTGTTTTTTTTTGTGTTTTTTTCATCTAAAAAAAATCAAAACATTGACAATTTTAACTATGTGTGTGTATATTTTGTTTAAAAATTTGTTTTTGTTTTGCTGTTTTTGAAAATTTGAAATGTTTCTTATTTGCTAACAATCACACTTTTCACTTGTTGCTGTGTTGTTGTGTTTTTTATTTCTTCTTCCTCTTCTTTAATCTCAAGCAGTACACCAAAAAACATCAAAATCTCTTTTTGCTGCTGCCAAAAATTTACTAACTACCATTATTTTGCTAAATATTTATTTTTACTAACTATTTGTTTTACCTTTTTTATGAATAATAAAAATGGGGAAATGAATTTTTAATTTTCCAATTTTTCTTTTCCTTTCTTTTGAGACATTTTTGAAAACCATTTTAACCAAAATCCATTTTTGAAATGTTTTCAGTTTCTTTTGTTTGCATCACTTCAGTGTGTTCAATTGGTAGGTTTACGAGGTATGCGTAATTTTTATTTTATTTGTTTCCTGTTTATAATGCTGATTCTGACTTCCACGGTGGTTTTTCGTGTTTTTATATTTGAGATATATTTTTGACTCCAAAACAAATAAGTTTCGTATTATTCTAATTTTTTCCTTTGTTTTATTTCGGCATGTCTTGAGCCAGGACAATATCCCAGATCAAATCAGGTTTCCTATTTCTTTATTCAAAAGGGTGCCTTGAGGCACCGTGAGAGTCGCCACCTAAACCAGGGTTTTCAACAAATCTCTTCATTTACACGATATAAAAATAATTCGAAGGTCAAATTTCGAATTTGAAACCACCGTTGAAGTCAGAACAGGGCTGCATACATTGAAAATTTTTGCTCAAAATTCTGCACCATTATATTTAGTAAATGTTGATTCAGGTTGAGGATAAGAATGGGGAATTACAAATTATAATTCCCCACTTTGGAGACAGATCTGATATTTCACATACATGTGCGATATTTCTATTCCATGCCAGACATAACAGATTGCTAATAATTAAAACAATTAGCATTTGTCAGCAAGATTTTTATTTGCGCGAATAAAAAATAAATTTAAAACTTTTCTGTCAAATCTAAATATTTACTTTTACTTTCGTAAATGCAAAAAAAAACATCTACAACATCTGATAAATATGCACAGCAGGGGTGGCGGGGTGAGTGTACGATGTTACTCACCTGGGTCAAAGGTGAGGGAAAAGGGGTAAAAATACACAAAAAGCCCCAAAACTGCCTAGGAGTCATCCCCAGATAAGTTAATTGTAAGACCGACCCCATTAAATTTCCCTGCCCAACATTTTCTTTCGAACACACATACCCCCTATCCCACCCCAAATGTACAGTTGCACATGCAGCGCAGTGATCATTTTTGCTGGTTCTTTAAAGCTGTCATACATACCTAAGCTGTGGAGAAGCACAAAGTTTATCTTTATCCCAAAGCCAGGTAAAAGCTCACACACAAAACCGGGGATTTCAGGCCTATCAGTCCAACCTCATTTCTTCTGAACTGGTGACCACCACTGAATCATCATTTTATTCACAACGAGGTCAGGTCATTCACAAGAGGACAGGTGAAAATATGGTCAGATTTTTAAAAATAATGTTTCCTTTTTAATCTTCTTCCTATTCTTTTATTGACTTCCTAATAATTATTTCATTATGGACTTTCTTTTTATATATGTAATTTTAATAAATTAGCATTCTATAAAATATAGATGCGAATTGGTCTTGAGCCAGGACAATATCTTAGTTTAAATCAAATTTCATCGAAACTTTAAAACACGACACGTATATTATTTCTGGTATGGAAATTTGACAGCATTATCAATGATCATAGTATGTAATGCATTTAAGAATTTCAATTCTAACCTCCAATTGAATCAACATTTACCATATTGCATGCATATTTTACAATTCAATGTTTACCTGGATCAACAGATTGTGATCTGTTATTATAGTCTTCTCAGGCCCTGTGTGGTGCCTGACATTTTAAAACGAGATAAGCTCAATTTCGCCGTCAGTGTGAAAAAACTATTACCATATTTTGAGGGAGATCAATATTTTTGGATATGACATCACAAAATAAGAAAAAATTGCTTGGTATGTTATCGATACGCTAAAGCTTCAAAAAATCTAAAATTGAAAGTATTAAAGTTAAAAAAATTTAAAATTAAAAGAAAAAATTGAAAATAATTCGAAACATTTTGTAGTTATCGATAACTGTCTTAGTAATCGATATCTTCCATAGTTATCGACTGTGAAACGAGCTAAAAATAGAAAAATCTATTTTTTAATTTCGATAACCAACATAGTTATCGAAAAATTTTATTTTATTTTTAATTTTCAACATTCTTTAGATACCTTTAGATAACTGTCTTAGTAATCGATAATTTCCATAGTTATCGTGAGATGAGCTAAAAAGTACAAAAAAAATTCGATAATAGATATCGAACAATTTTTTTTTTATTTTCACCATTCAAAATTTTAGTTTAGTTAGCTATCCATAACTGCCTTAGTAATCGATAACTTTCTTATCTAAGAAATTAAAAAATCTATTTTTTAATTGCGATAATAGTTATCGAACAATTTTATTTATTTATTTTTAGCTATCGATTACTGTCTTAGTAATCGATAGCTTCCATAGTTACCGATTGTGAAATGAGCTAAAACAAAAAAATTATTTTTTTTTAAATTATAGGTTTCGAAAAATTGTATTTTATTTTCCGTTTCTTTCTTTTCACCTTTCATTTTCAATTTTTAGCTATCGATAACTGCCTTAGTAATGGATAACTTCCTTAGTTACCGAATGTGAAATGAGCTAAAAAATAGAAAAATCTATTTTTTAAATTTCGATAGTAGTTATGAAAAAAATATTTTTCGTTTTTTTTTCACCTTTTTAGTTATCGATAAGTGTGTTAGTAGTAGATAACTTCCGTAGTTATCGAGTGTGAAATGAGCTAAAAAGTAGAAAAATCTTTTTTAAATACAGTTGAGCATCGATTATCCGTGATTAAATTAACCGGCAACATAAATTATCCGGAATCGATAACGAAAGGAAAATATTTTTATGTCAATTGATTAACCGTGATTACCACAATTATCCGGGAACAAAGGGAACAGAACAAGATACAATTCAAATCTACCGTGTCCAAGAGAAGCTTTTGGCAGAAAATATTCAGGTTAAGAAGAAAAAACAAACCACATTAAATGATTTTAATTGATAATTAAAAATGTATAAGTATTATATCTTGTAAGTGTGCATATTGAATAAATAAAACATTTATCTAAAAACGAGTAAAAAAATTACCTCAATTAGCCGGTGTAAAATCGATTATCCGGAGCGCTTCCGGTCCCGACCATCCCGGTTAATCGATGCTCAACTGTAGTTATCAAAAAAATTTATATTTTTTTTTATTTTCACCTTTTTAGTTATCGTTAAAAATTATTATCGATAAAAATATATAAATAAAAAATATATATATTGTTTTTTAATTTCGATAATAGTTATCGAGGAATCTTATATTCTTTTTTCATTCTAAACTTTGTTGGATATCGATATCTGCCTTAGTAATCGATAACTTCCATAGTTATCGATTGTGAAATGAGCTTAAAAATATTAAAATCTATTTTTAAATTTCGATAATAGTTATCAAAAATTTTATAATCTTTTTTATTTTCACCTTTTTAGTTATCGTTAACTGTCTTAGTTATCGATATGGATAAAAATATATAAATAAAAATATAAATAAATAAATATTTTTTATTTCTATAATAGTTATCGAGGAATCTTATTATCTTTTTTCATTTTAAACTTTTTAGGATAACGATAACTGCTCTAGTAATCGATAACTTCCATAGTTATCGATTGTGAAATGATAGAGAAAATTATTTTTTTTTTATTTTGATTGTATCTCGGTTATCGAAATTAAAAAGAACAAATTTTTTTGTTATGGATATTTTTGTTTTTTTTACTTTGACCTCATTGTACAAAAAAAAATAATTTTTCGATTTTTTCAAACTTTATCGAGGAATTTTATTTTCTTTTCATTTTAAACTTTTTTGTATATCGATAACTGCCTTAGTAATCGATAACTTCCATAGTTATCGATTGTGAAATGAGCTAAAAAAATATTTTATTTTAATATCAATAACAGTTATGGAAAAATTTTATTTTATTTTCGTTTTTTTCATTTTCAACTTTTTTATATATCGATAACTTCCTTAGTAATCGATAACATACATAGTTATCGATTGTTAAATGAGAAACATAAATAGAAAAAATATTTTTTTAACATCGATATATCTTGTCGAAATAAAAAAAATATATTGAATGTTTTAAATTTCGATAATAGTTAAGGAAAATTTTTATTTTTCGTTTTTTTATTTTCAACTTTTTAGGATAACGATAACTGCCTTTGTAATCGATAACTTCCATAGTTATCGATTGTGAGATGATAGAGAAAAATATTTTTTTTTAATTTTGATTGTATCTTGGTTATCGAAATTAAAAAAAGGATTTTTTTTGTTTTTTTTACTTTGGCCTCATTTCCAAAAAAAACATTTTTTTAAATTTTGTAAATCTTTGACGCCCGACAGCATAGCAAGTTATCGATAACATGCAAACCTACTTTTTTCCTATTTTGAGGTTTTCTTTCCAAAAATGTAGTCAGATCTTGTGGCCTCGGATATTATACTCTTGCCTTATTTTCAAATTACTTTCAAAAGTATGCATCATTTAAAATCAAAATATTTCATTTGCTCGTCAAAATGAATTTGCATTTGCTGCATTTTTCCATTTCATTCGCACAATTAACTAAGAATATATTTATTTTCAAAAAACAAAAATGTCAATTAACTAAAAATCTTCAATTAGATGATATTCGTTGTCATTTTACGTACATATGTTGTTGTTTTTTTGTTTCTTTTTTCGTTTTCCATCATTCAGACAACTAGTTAGTTAGTAAGTACTCAAGGTAAAAAAATTATATGTATTTTTCTTTATGTTCACTAAATAATTCAATATTTAGTTGACTTAATTCCTAACAACACTTTGTATACTTTTGTATGTATGTAAATATTTATGCTTGTATGCATGTGTATATAGGATAATAATAAACAGGTAGATATAGATATATGTAGATACGTACGTATATTGACAATTTGACATTGAATCCTATACCAAGTATGTAGTACTTATAAATATGTATGTATGTATGTATGTACTTACATCATTTTGTACATATGTATGTATGGTATGGCATGGCATGTTGTGGTAGTAGTGGCCATTTGTGTGTCTATGATGAATGCATGTATGAAATGTATATTTTAGCTATTTTTTTAATATCTATATGTATGTTTGTATGTATGTACATTAGGGTGGATGACGAAATGTAAAGAATCTGAATGGATTTAAAAATCAATAATCTTTGAATGTTATAAAAGTTTCCTTTGAACAACAACAATGTCAAGGCAAAGGTTTACAATTGCAAGACTCCGGACCTATTGTAAGTGTAAAATATAAATATTTCCACAAATCAGATTTTTTGTGGAATTTTTAGCATTCAAATTAGATGAATGTATCTATGATATATTAGTTTTTCAACCTATAAAATTCCTATATTTCCGCTAGATGGCAGTAGCGAAGACATAGAACAAAGACCTATAAAGAGTCTATAATGACTAAGTTTTGAGTGTTTAACTCGCGGATTAAACACTGACTTAAATTAATACAGGACATCAACTCTGCTAAAAAATTAAATGTTAATATCAAGTGACAACCAATCGAAAGGTCATTTAAAAAATCACGAAGATTTACATGGATCTTGGATTGAAAATTTAATACCGCTATTGAAATTCAGTTCAGAAGTCCGCATAGACGACTTTCTCTTGATAAGCTTCAAAAGTAGCTACGACTCACTCCCAAAACTTTTGGCATACCTGAAACGACCCACGCTAATAAAGACATTTGTCTATATCTTAGTCTTAGTGTCACAAAACTTTTAAAAGTCTTAAAAGTCTTTAAAATTTTAAAAGTCTTAAAAGGCTTAAAACTTTTAAAAGTCTTTAAAATTATAAAAGTCTTAAAAGTCCTAAAAGTCCCAAAAGTCTTAAAAGTCTTAGAAGTCCTAGAAGTCCTAGAAGTCCTAGAAGTCTTAGAAGTCTTAAAAGTCTTAAAAGTCTTAAAAGTCTTAAAAGTCTTAAAAGTCTTAAAAGTCTTAAAAGTCTTAAAAGTCTTAAAAGTCTTAAAAGTCTTAAAAGTCTTAAAAGTCTTAAAAGTCTTAAAAGTCTTAAAAGTCTTAAAAGTCTTAAAAGTCTTAAAAGTCTTAAAAGTCTTAAAAGTCTTAAAAGTCTTAAAAGTCTTAAAAGTCTTAAAAGTCTTAAAAGTCTTAAAAGTCTTCAAAGTCTTCAAAGTCTTAAAAGTCTTAAAAGTCTTAAAAGTCTTAAAAGTCTTAAAAGTCTTAAAAGTCTTAAAAGTCTTAAAAGTCTTAAAAGTCTTAAAAGTCTTAAAAGTCTTAAAAGTCTTAAAAGTCTTAAAAGTCTTAAAAGTCTTAAAAGTCTTAAAAGTCTTAAAAGTCTTAAAAGTCATAAAAGTCTTAAAAGTCTTAAAAGTCTTAAAAGTCTTAAAAGTCTTAAAAGTCTTAAAAGTCTTAAAAGTCTTAAAAGTCTTAAAAGTCTTAAAAGTCTTAAAAGTCTTAAAAGTCTTAAAAGTCTTAAAAGTCTTAAAAGTCTTAAAAGTCTTAAAAGTCTTAAAAGTCTTAAAAGTCTTAAAAGTCTTATGTCTTAAAAGTCTTAAAAGTCTAAAAAGTCTTAAAAGTCTTAAACGTCTTAAAAATCTTAAACATCTTAAAAGTCTTAAAAGTCTTAAAAGTTTTAAAAGTCTTAAAAGTCTTAACAGTCTTAAAAGTCTAAAAAGCCTTAAACGTCTTAAAAGTCTAAAAAGTCTTAAAAGTCTTAAGAGTCTTAAAAGTCATAAGAGTCTTAAAAGTCATAAAAGTCATAAAAGTCTTAAACGTCTTAAAAGTCTAAAAAGTCTTAAAAGTCTTAAAAGTCTTAAAAGTCTTAAAAGTCTTAAAAGTCTTAAAAAGTCTTAAAAAGTCTTAAAAAGTCTTAAAAGTCTTAAAAGTCTTAAAAGTCTTAAAAGGCTTAAAAGTATTAAAAGTCTTAAAAATCTTAAAAGTCTTAAAAGTCTTAAAAGTCTTAAAAGTCTTAAAAGTCTTAAAAGTCTTAAAAGTCTTAAAAGTCTTAAAAGTCTTAAAAGTCTTAAAAGTCTTAAAAGTCTTAAAAGTCTTAAAAGTCTTAAAAGTCTTAAAAGTCTTAAACGTCTTAAAAGTCTTAAACGTCTTAAAAATCTTAAAAGTCTTAAAAGTCTTAAAAGTCTTAAAAGTCTTAAAAGTCTTAAAAGCCTTAAAAGTCTTAAAAGTCTTAAAAGTCTTAAAAGTCTTAAAAGTCTTAAAAGTCTTAAAAGTCTTAAAAGTCTTAAAAGTCTTAAAAGTCTTAAAAGTCTTAAAAGTCTTAAAAGTCTTAAAAGTCTTAAAAGTCTTAAAAGTCTTAAAAGTCTTAAAAGTCTTAAAAGTCTTAAAAGTCTTAAAAGTCTTAAAAGTCTTAAAAGTCTTAAAAGTCTTAAAAGTCTTAAAAGTCTTAAAAGTCTTAAAAGTCTTAAAAGTCTTAAAAGTCTTAAAAGTCTTAAAAGTCTTAAAAGTCTTAAAAGTCTAAAAAGTCTAAAAAGTCTAAAAAGTCTAAAAAGTCTAAAAAGTCTAAATGTCGTAAAAGTCTTAAAAGTCTTAAAAGTCTAAAAAGTCTAAAAAGTCTAAAAAGTCGTAAAAGTCTTAAAAGTCTTAAGTCTTAAATGTCTTAAAAGTCTTAAAAGTCTTAAAAGTCTTAAAAGTCTTAAAAGTCTTAAAAGTCTTAAAAGTCTTAAAAGTCTTAAAAGTCTTAAAAGTCTTAAAAGTCTTAAAAGTCTTAAAAGTCTTAAAAGTCTTAAAAGTCTTAAAAGTCTTAAAAGTCTTAAAAGTCTTAAAAGTCTTAAAAGTCTTAAAAGTCTTATGTCTTAAAAGTCTTAAAAGTCTTAAAAGTCTTAAAAGTCTTAAAAGTCTTAAAAGTCTTAAAAGTCTTAAAAGTCTTAAAAGTCTAAAAAGTCTAAAAAGTCTAAAAAGTCTAAAAAGTCTAAAAAGTCTAAATGTCGTAAAAGTCTTAAAAGTCTTAAAAGTCTAAAAAGTCTAAAAAGTCTTAAAAGTCTTCAAAGTCTTCAAAGTCTTAAAAGTCTTAAAAGTCTTAAACGTCTTAAAAATCTTAAACATCTTAAAAGTCTTAAAAGTCTTAAAAGTTTTAAAAGTCTTAAAAGTCTTAACAGTCTTAAAAGTCTAAAAAGCCTTAAACGTCTTAAAAGTCTAAAAAGTCTTAAAAGTCTTAAGAGTCTTAAAAGTCATAAGAGTCTTAAAAGTCATAAAAGTCATAAAAGTCTTAAACGTCTTAAAAGTCTAAAAAGTCTTAAAAGTCTTAAAAGTCTTAAAAGTCTTAAAAGTCTTAAAAGTCTTAAAAAGTCTTAAAAAGTCTTAAAAAGTCTTAAAAGTCTTAAAAGTCTTAAAAGTCTTAAAAGGCTTAAAAGTATTAAAAGTCTTAAAAATCTTAAAAGTCTTAAAAGTCTTAAAAGTCTTAAAAGTCTTAAAAGTCTTAAAAGTCTTAAAAGTCTTAAAAGTCTTAAAAGTCTTAAAAGTCTTAAAAGTCTTAAAAGTCTTAAAAGTCTTAAAAGTCTTAAAAGTCTTAAAAGTCTTAAACGTCTTAAAAGTCTTAAACGTCTTAAAAATCTTAAAAGTCTTAAAAGTCTTAAAAGTCTTAAAAGTCTTAAAAGTCTTAAAAGCCTTAAAAGTCTTAAAAGTCTTAAAAGTCTTAAAAGTCTTAAAAGTCTTAAAAGTCTTAAAAGTCTTAAAAGTCTTAAAAGTCTTAAAAGTCTTAAAAGTCTTAAAAGTCTTAAAAGTCTTAAAAGTCTTAAAAGTCTTAAAAGTCTTAAAAGTCTTAAAAGTCTTAAAAGTCTTAAAAGTCTTAAAAGTCTTAAAAGTCTTAAAAGTCTTAAAAGTCTTAAAAGTCTTAAAAGTCTTAAAAGTCTTAAAAGTCTTAAAAGTCTTAAAAGTCTTAAAAGTCTTAAAAGTCTTAAAAGTCTTAAAAGTCTTAAAAGTCTAAAAAGTCTAAAAAGTCTAAAAAGTCTAAAAAGTCTAAAAAGTCTAAATGTCGTAAAAGTCTTAAAAGTCTTAAAAGTCTAAAAAGTCTAAAAAGTCTAAAAAGTCGTAAAAGTCTTAAAAGTCTTAAGTCTTAAATGTCTTAAAAGTCTTAAAAGTCTTAAAAGTCTTAAAAGTCTTAAAAGTCTTAAAAGTCTTAAAAGTCTTAAAAGTCTAAAAAGTCTAAAAAGTCTAAAAAGTCTAAAAAGTCTAAAAAGTCTAAAAAGTCTAAAAAGTCTAAAAAGTCTAAAAGTCTAAAAAGTCTTAAAAGTCTTAAAAGTCTAAAAAGTCTAAAAAGTCTAAAAAGTCTAAAAAGTCTAAAAAGTCTAAAAAGTCTAAAAAGTCTAAAAAGTCTAAATAGTCTAAAAAGTCTAAATGTCGTAAAAGTCTTAAAAGTCTTAAAAGTCTTAAAAGTCTTAAAAGTCTTAAAAGTCTTAAAAGTCTTAAAAGTCTTAAAGTCTTAAAGTCTTAAAAGTCTTAAAAGTCTTAAAAGTCTTAAAAGTCTTAAAAGTCTTAAAAGTCTTAAAAGTCTTAAAAGTCTTAAAAGTCTTAAAAGTCTTAAAAGTCTTAAAAGTCTTAAAAGTCTTAAAAGTCTTAAAAGTCTTAAAAGTCTTAAAAGTCTTAAAAGTCTTAAAAGTCTTAAAAGTCTTAAAAGTCTTAAAAGTCTTAAAAGTCTTAAAAGTCTTAAAAGTCCTAAAAGTCTTAAATGTCTTAAATGTCTTAAATGTCTTAAAAGTCCTAAATGTCTTAAAAGTCTTAAACGTCTTAAAAGTCCTAAAAGTCTTAAAAGTCTTAGGTCTTAAAAGTCCTAAAAGTCGTAAAAGTAAAAAAACACAAATAGAAATTTGAAATGTTTTGGTTTTCCGTGGAAAATTGTGCTGATTTAATTGTAAATATAGGTGGGAACTGATCACAATAACTGTCCTTTATTTCAACTGAATATATATTTTCATCGTAGTAAATTAGGATTTATTATTTTTTTTTTGGATTTTCACCTCAGATTATAAGGAAAAAAACTGTACTACTCTTCATAAGCCTTTTAATAATATTTTACTATATTTTATATTATTTTCCGGGTTTTAAAAAAAATTTGATAATTTTATTTACCATTCTCAGTATATGAGTCATTCCATTTATAGGTTGTTTCTTGAAAAAAGTAGTATTCATTTTTTCACCACTTCCAAACTCACACAATCGATAATAAAGATAATTTCAAAAAATCAATTAATATAATCATTTTGAAAATCAAATGATAACAATTTAAATAACTCTAATGGGGCAATACTACGCCACTTCCATATATTAAAAATTAAATCAATACAAAGTATATCACATTAAAATCGGTCAAGTATTTGAGGAGTTACAATAGGTTGAATGAACTCACTCACCTTTATTTAAAAACAGTTTCCATTTCGCGATCCACCCTATTTTACATGTACCTTTTTAAAAGGCATCAATAAATACATACTACAGTGGCGTATATTATCGCTATATTATCAAGGAGACGAAAGGAAAATCTGTCGACAGTGCACAGCCACGAGTACGAGGGCTGCTCAATAAGTAGCGGATGGCCAAGGGTTGGCTCCACGGACCAATGAATTTGAATACTTTTAATCAAACACAAGCTCTTAGTAGGCTATTTTAAAATTCATAAGATTTTGGATTGACATACTTAAAAATCAAGCCAGTTTTGATTTTTTCAATGGCGAAATCACTTCCACTTATTGAATTGACCTCGTTCACTTAATATAGAAAGAGCATATCTCGATTTTTGTCAATTTTAGTTTCATTACATTTAAGGGTAAACTATTACCTAATACATCTATCTATCATACTTTAATTTGTTGTCGTTGTTTATGACAAAAGTTTTTAGATTTAATTCAATTTTGTCCTTGTCCGGTAAATAAATGAAAATTCGAGATACGACCTTTCTATACGTTCGTGTGCTTCTCGGTTCAATTTCGATGAACAAGACGTGTTACAATACTCATTTCTTCCGCAGGACCCTCAGTAATTTCCAAGTCTCTGTAATTTCCCCTTACAAATAATTTCCACACCCCGTAGTACCAATATTTTGTCTATATACTATATAGTGGTATAATATGTATTGTATGTCGATATTGTATATATGTATGTAATATGTATTTTGTAAATATGTATGTATTTAAGTTTATTTCCTTTTTCATGTTTCGTTTTAGTTTTATTTTTTTTGTTGCAGACAAATGTATGATCAGGACGAATAATGATGGTGATGATCATCATCACATTTGAGTACTTAATTGTATTAGTTTTATGTTCGTTTATGGTTTTAAATCACAACCTAGATTACGTAGTACATCAAGGTTTACACATTACAGAGATATACACTTAAAATGGGCGAGAGAGATGAGGTTGCATATCATATCATAAATAAATGTAATAAAACATGCAGTAATAAATAAATAAATGAATAAATAAGACTAAATACAGTTCACAGTGTAACAATATGTTAAATATTGTTAAGGGCCTAGAAATTAGTAATTGATTTATTTATTCAAAACTGATCCAACATAAACGCTCGACATTAATTTTATGAATCAATTTTTACGAAAATTTAAAAAAAAATCCAACTTAAATATTAAAAAATATATAAAAGTACCGTTTAGACATGAACATTACATGAATTAATCTACCCTTGAAAGCATATTACATATAGAATTTTATTCTTGTCTTGGAATAACTTACTATGCAACAAAAAAAATTGAGTCCAAGCCGAAAACAAATATTTGTTGTGTGCATTGAGAAATGCTGACATTTTTGTAGAACATTTTCACCCTCTATCTCTTCAATATTGGGGTGTCCTTAATCTCGTTCATTTTGTTCCACAGTGTCATCATCCTATACGACCAGAAATGGTTTGAACCAGTTTATAAATTCATGAAACGGACTTGGCCCAAACACACTTAAGGTCTTATTACATCATTCCTTCAATGCGCTACACTTTTAGTCTGTCTCAAATAGGGTTTGGGGTCCGGGAATTCCCGAATCGTGTCCAATTTTTTCCGGGAATTCCGGGGAAAAATTTTTCAATTTCCCGGGAATACGGGAAATATTAAAAAAATAATTTATTTATTATGTTGATCAATAATTTAATGTTACTAAAGGGTGATTTTTTAAGAGCTTGATAACTTTTTAAAAAAAAAAAACGCATAAAATTTGCAAAATCTCATCGGTTCTTTATTTGAAACGTTAGATTGGTCCATGACATTTACTTTTTGAAGATAATTTCATTTAAATGTTGACCGCGGCTGCGTCTTAGGTGGTCCATTCGGAAAGTCCAATTTTGGGCAACTTTTTCGAGCATTTCGGCCGGAATAGCCCGAATTTCTTCGGAAATGTTGTCTTCCAAAGCTGGAATAGTTGCTGGCTTATTTCTGTAGACTTTAGACTTGACGTAGCCCCACAAAAAATAGTCTAAAGGCGTCAAATCGCATGATCTTGGTGGCCAACTTACCGGTCCATTTCTTGAGATGAATTGTTCTCCGAAGTTTTCCCTCAAAATGGCCATAGAATCGCGAGCTGTGTGGCATGTAGCGCCATCTTGTTGAAACCACATGTCAACCAAGTTCAGTTCTTCCATTTTGGGCAAAAAAAAGTTGGATATCATCTCACGGTAGCGCTCACCATTCACAGTTACGTTACGATTCGCATCATCTTTGAAGAAGTACGGTCCAATGATGCCACCAGCCCATAAACCGCACCAAACTGTGACTTTTTCTGGATGCATTGGTAGCTCTTGCAATGCTTCTGGCTGATATTCACTCCAAAATCGACAATTCTGCCTATTTACGTACCCATTGAGCCAAAAATGAGCTTCGTCGCTGAACACAATTTCTTTCTTTCTGAACTTTCTTAACAGAGCACGCATTTTGATAATAAAATTCAATGATTTGCAAGCGTTGCTCGTTAGTAAGTCTATTCATGATGAAATGTCAAAGCATACTGAGCATCTTTCTCTTTGACACCATGTCTGAAATCCCACGTGATCTGTCAAATACTAATGCATGAAAATCCTAACCTCAAAAAAATCACTCTTTATATAAATTGGAATTTTTAGATGTATTTCAAATTCATATATGTATTTACATTACTGACAATAATAAGTATTTGTTGAGTATTTGTTTATATTATATTACTACAAACAAAACTTTTTAAATTCGCTAAATAGCCATTCTATGCGAAACCCAGCTAAGGGAATAAAAACTTCCTCTGTGTTTGCAAGATCTTTATTGTGAAATAAAAATATCATGCCGACAATACTATGGCTTACATAATGTAAATGTTCTTGTGTTCCTAGAAGAATCGAGGTGAATATCTTCTTCAAGAACAATTTACTTTACATTTGTAGCCAGAAAGAAATGGTCTAAAAATAGGAATACAATAAAAATTGTTCGTCTGTAAACTTTCAAGAGAAATCTAATAGGAATATAAATATATGCTACGGTGTAAGAATTTATGACTGAGCTATTTCAATATTTTTATTTTTTATGAATTTATTAAATTAATATTAACTTTTTTTATGTTTCTCTTGTTTTTACATTTTAGAATATTCCCCCCTGTTTCTATAAAATATTTTTGTCTCCAGACGAATGAATATTCTAAATTAAATGCGTCATACATAACATTCTCCGTAAATTAGTTATTTGTTTCCTTAATCGTTTTCAATTTTGAATCTAGTGTCGGTGTCAGTCACTTCTATCTGCGATATGAATGTCCAATTCTGACGATTAGTCTACAACTTTTCAAGTTTATAACGAGAAAATGTAATTTATAATCAGAATATGTAAGTTCACGAGGAGATGTAAATTCATAACAGGAAATGTAAATTCATTATAGGAGCACGATAATTCATAATCAGCACTGTAAATTCGTAATGTGAAATGTAAATTCATATTGATAAATATAAATACAAAGTGAGAAAATCCAAATTGATAATGAGAAAATATAAGTTCTTATTCAGGCATATATATTCATAAAATATAAATTCATAATCAGGAACTCTAAAATTTATAATCGAAGCTATGTATGTACGTTTTTCTATGGATATTTTCGTAGAAACATATATTTTATCAATGTTCTCATTATAAATTTACATTTTCTCAATTTGATTTTATATTTTCTCATTATGAATACATATTTTCTGATTATGAATATGGATTTTCTGATTACAAACTTGTATATTTCATTATGAATTGGTATGTTCCTATTATGAATAATTGTTCTCAATGAATTATGATTTATATATCTCATTATGAATTAACATGTTCCTATTATAAATTTGCATTAACCATTATGAGTTAATATGTCCCTAATATGAATTTACATTTCTCAATATAAATTTTTTATGTTCCGAATATAATTTTGAAAAGGTGTAAAGTAAAATATTTGTAAAATGAAAAATAATTTGTAAAATATTTTGACAATAACATTTGTTTTTAATTTGTAATATGACAGTATTGAAAAAAACACACCAGTTATTAAATGTTGGTATTTTAAACCATATTGAACATACCTATAAATAAATTACTTTTTCCCGGGAATGAAATTTTTCATTCCCGTTTTCCCGGGAAATGAAAAAAGTCCGGGAAACCCCAAACCCTAGTCTCAAATGATATATACCCTCATAACCTATATTATGAAGCTTAAATTTTAACAATTACTATTAGTTAAATGTTACAAAATAATACGCTATAGAACTCCTAAAATTTTATTTCCATTATTTAACATACGAAAACGCTATTCAGTTGCAAATCAGAATGTTTTGCATAAAATTTCATTTACAAATAAGCGCTTCTATTGTTCAGACCATTGCACAGTGTGTGAAAATACCATTTTTAGTTACAAAAGTCCATAACTTTCGATCTACTGGATATTTTTCGATTATTTCGATTTATAATAGAAAAATACGTCTCGGGTATAATATTGGGCGAATTTGGGTATGAAACACTCCCACCGCCCTTTGAGCAAATGATCGATTGATTTGTATAGAAATTTGGGCTGAAGTAAAGTTTATGGGTCATAGCTTGTTAAGTTAAAATTAGGCGCAAACTTTCATACAAGTGTGGAATGGACATTTCCTGAAGATATCATATATGCAACCAACACTATATTTTTATGGACCCAGTAGTACCCAGAGACCGTAGTTTTATGCTACTGAAGACATTTATGGTGGACTTCAAATTGATATTGTCACTAGCCCGTATGCCCACCTCATTCTTAATATTCCGTAAAAAGTACTCAATATTACAATTTATTTCTTATTGAATTTTTCATTAGACAGTTCTAAATATTGTTACTTATAATGCAAACATTTTATTCAGAATCAAACTCATCATCACGGAATTAAAAAATGTTTGTGGTGTTTGCAGGTTTACGAGAGCTGCATATACTTATCTTTTTCATGAAAGATAACTATACGGACAGTAGCTGGCATATTATACCAATTAAAGGGTGATTTTTTTTTTCAAAAAAAAAAACACATAAAATTCAGAAAAATGCATGAAATCTTTATTTGAATCGATAGTACGGTCCTTATAATTTAATGTTTGAAGAATATTTCATGCAAATGTTGACCTTGACTGCGCCTCAAATGGTCCATCCGCTTAGTCCAATTTTGGCATACTCTTTCCAACATTTCGGCCGGTATCTCACGAATAAATGCTTCAATGTTGTCTTCCACTGGGTCAATTGAAGCGGGCTTGTCTGTAGTGACATGAGCTTTAACACAGCCCCACAAAAAATAGTCTAAAGGCGTTAAATCGCACGATCTAGGCGGCCAAGTGACCGGTCCCGAACGTGAAATAAAATGTTCACCGAACTCGCCTCTCAATAAGTCCATTGTTGCGCGTGCTATGTGGCATGTGGCACCGTCTTGTTGAAACCACATGTCATGCAAGTAGGGTTTGGGGTTTTCCGGACTTTTTTCATTTCCCGGGAATGAAATTTTTCAATAAAAGGTAATTTATTTATAGGTATGTTCAATATGGTTTAAAATATCAACATTTAATAACTGGTGTGTTTTTTTCAATACTGTCATATTACAAACTAAAAACGAATGTTATTGTCAAAATATTTTACGAATTATTTTTCATTTTACAAATATTTTACTCTACACCTTTTCAAGATTATATTCGGAACATACAAATTTATATTGAGAAATGTAAATTCATATTAGGGACATATAAATTCATAATGAAATATACAAGTTTGTAATCAGAAAATCCAAATTCATAATCAGAAAATATGAATTCATAATGAGAAAATATAAAATCATATTGAGAAAATGTAAGTTTATAATGAGAACATTGATAAAATATGTGTTTCTACGAAAATATCCATAGAAAAACGTACATACATAGCTTCGATTATAAATTTTAGAGTTCCTGATTATGAATTTATATTTTATGAATATATATGCCTGAATAAGAACTTATATTTTCTCATTATCAATTTGGATTTTCTCATTTTGTATTTATATATCTTCTCATATTTCTCAATATGAAAAGTTGCATATTTATATCGCAGGTAGAAGTGACTGACACCTACACTAGATTCAAAATTGAAAACGATTAAGGAAACAAATAACTCATATGACGGAGAATGTTATGACGCATTTAATTTTGAATATTCATTCGCCTGGAGACAAAAATATTTTATAGAAACAGGGGGAATATTCTAAACTGTAAAAACAATAGAAACATAAAAAATAAAAATATTGAAATAGTCCAGTCATTAATTCTTACAAAGGGCCATTTAAATACATCGTAGCATATATGTATATTCCTATTAGATTTCTCTTGAAAGTTTCCAGGCGAACAATTTTTATTGTATTCCTATTTTTAGACCATTTCTTTCTGGCTACATATGTAAAGTAAATTGCTCTTGAAGAAGATATTCACCTCGATTCTTCTAGGAAAACAAGAAAATTGACATTATGTAAGCCACAGTATTGTCGGCATGATATTTTTATTTCACAATAAAGATCCTGAAAATAGCCTCATAAAAAGTTTTTATTCCCCTAGCTGGGTTTCGCATAAAATGGCTATTTAGCGAATTTAAAAAGTTTTGTTTGTAGTAATATAAATATAATAAATATAAAATAATATAAACAAATACTCATTATTGTCAGTAATGTAAATACATATATGAATTTGAAATACATCTAAAAATTCCAATTTTAAAAATTTTCCAATATTTCCCGTATTCCCGGGAAATTGAAAAAATTTTCCCGGGAATCCCCATCCAAATTTTTCCGGGAATTCCCGAATCGTTTTTCCCCAAACCCTACATGCAAGTCAAGCTCTTGCATTTTGGGCAAAAAAAGTTGGATATCATCTCACGGTAGCGCTCACCTTTCACAGTTACGTTACTATTCGCATCATCTTTGAAGAAGTACTGTCCAATGATGCCACCAGCCCATAAAACGCACCAAACTGTGACTTTTTCTGGATGCATTGGTAGCTCTTGCAATGCTTCTGGCTGATATTCACTCCAAAATCGACAATTCTGCCTATTTACGTACCCATTGAGCCAAAAATGAGCTTCGTCGCTGAAATGGAAGAAGCGCGCGATGAACTTTCTTAGCAGAGCACGCATTTTGATAATAAAATTCAATAATTTGCAACCGTTGTTCGTTTATAAGGGTGATTTTTTAGCTATTATCTTTTTGGCAACACTGGTTTAAACAGCTGACGCACGTTTCGTGTTTTGTTTCACTGTCAAACATCATCAGTTTGGTCTATAATTTAACCATGAATGGTCTTACAAACGAACAACGCCTGCAAATTATTGAATTTTATTATCAAAATGCGTGCTCTGTTAAGAAAGTTCATCGCGCGCTTCTTCCATTTTATGGTCAGTTTAATCGACCCCCTGAAGCGGCTATTCGGGCGGGCTATTGTGACTAAATTTCGCACCCAATTTACATTGTTGGACATTAAACCACCAACACGCTTACGTAGAGTTCGAACTGAAGAAAATATCGCAGCTGTATCGGCCAGTGTTAATAATGACCATCAATTATCGATTCGTCGCCGTTCGCAGCATTTGGGCCTCTGTTACTCAAAAACGTGGAAATGTCAAAATTGGACTAAGCGGATGGACCATTTGAGGTGCAGTCAAGGTCAACATTTGCATGAAATAATCTTCAAACATTAAATTATATGGACCCTACTATCGATTCAAATAAAGATTTCATGCATTTTTCTGAATTTTATGTGTTATTTTTTTTTTTTGAAAAACTTTCCTATAGCATTTAAAAAATCACCCTTTACTACCATTTCTTATCTGATTTATTGTTTGTTTCTCTTATTCCAGTTCTTTTTTATATGATCGAAAACAAAAAACAAGTAAGAAAACGTCAGTCGGCTAAACCGACTTATATATATATACCCTACTCTCAGAGAACATATGTATGGAAATTACTTAGGGCCGAATGATTTGTGTGGAAGGTAGTAGAAGGTTTGTGGCATATGTTCCTATGCTCCACATTTATAAAATAATTGTAAAAACGTGATCTAATATTAAGTCATAATGGATTTCAGGCATCGGGTATAGACAATTGTGTGGGAAGTACAAAAATGGAAGTGGCTAAAAAGTAAATATTTTTTTTTGGTTTAAAGTAATTATGAAATTAAATTACGATCAGTCCACATTATCAATTGTGTGCAGCTGTATTTCACCAATGGCTTCACGAATATTGTCATTTAAAGCGTCAATTGTCTCTGGCTTGTCGGCGTAACACTTATCTTTGAGGGCACCCCACACATAATAGTCCAACGGTGTCAAATCACAGCTCCGAGGTGGCCAAACGACATCAGCTCTGCGGCTGATAATGCGATCATCCAAAACAGGGCGCAAAACATCGAGTGTAGCTTCGGCTGTGTGGCACGTAGCGCCGTCCTGTTGAAACCAAATGTTGCCAATATCCTCCTCTTCAATTTTTGTGAACAAAAATTCGTTCAACATGGCCCGATAACGATCATCGCCATTGACTGTAACGGCCACTCCTTGTTCATTTTCGAAGAAAAATGGCCCAATTATGCCTCTGGACCAAAATCCGCACCAAACAGTGACACGTTTTGGGTGTATCGGCTTTTCAATGTATGCGTGCGGGTTTTCTGTGCCCCAAATGCGACAATTTTGCTTGTTTACATACTCGCCAAGATCAAAATGAGCTTCATCTGAAAAGATGAATTTTTGGGCAAAATCGGCAAAATAATGTCGCAATATTTCCCAGCGTTGTTCAAGCGTATACACAACCATATTCGTTCAGCGGAAGGATAAAACTAATTATCTGTCAAATCAGACATGAGCTAAGTGTTACCATTCACGAAATAAGCACTAGTTGAAAAAAAAACGTTAGATGGCGGACCCTTTATTCCGACCATTCGTATAAAAGTGATGTGATTTGTGTGGGAGGTACTAGGAGGGCCGTGGCAAAGCCTGTCACATTTAGTACACTTTAAAAGCTTTATTAAATACCAAAATATAGTTGATTCGGTTTGGAAGTTACAAAGGATTGCATTCAACATAGGAATATGGTCCATTTGTGTGGGTGGTAACAGAAGAGGCGTGGCAATTTCGCCAATCAACGAACTTAAACTAAGTTTGGGAAAAATATTATCATGTGCAAAGTTTCATTGATTGAGACTTATCGTAACCCAAACATTTAAAAAAAGTCGTGAAATGGATTTGGTCCAAACATACTTAGGGTCTTAAGTCACTCCTTCAATGCGTAACACGTAAAAAATTGGGTTTTGTCACTAAAAATGGAATTTTCGCACACTTTGCATTGGTAAGATCCTTGTTCCTTATTCTCTCCGGAATAAAAGTAGACTGTGTTCCACAATTTTTAAATTCACATGTTGTTATTTCATTTCTTTCTGGAATGAAATACTTCTTCCTAAATCTATTAGTGTAAAAATTAGTTTTGGGCTAAAGAGTTTAATAACCTTCCAAAAGTATATTTCTAAAAAACAATATTATTTACAATATGACTTTAATATTTAATTAAAACTTTGTGAAATATTTTGATAGTATAACACCGTACGACAATTTAAGAAAAAAGTCGTTACACTTGAACTGGATGATATATGTATGGAACTATTGGACAAAGTTGTGTCAATTGGCGTTTTTAGTTTTCCATTTCCTCATCCTGTTGCCCCTTCACAGGACTACACAATTCCAAAGATTGATTGATTTGGTAACTATACCTGCATATACACATACTTACATATGCAACTCAATGAGATGCTTGTAAGATGGCATGTGTGCTTTATTACTTGGTGCGATTTTTAAACGCAAATTCGGCAAGTGAGTTGTGCTTCTCGTTCGTTTGTGAGAATCATCTTCTTATAGAGGCCGGGTTTGATGTTGAAAAGTCGCTGCGAAGCCATTTGAAAAGACTTTTGACATGGTCGAAATCATGATCGTGGTAGTCTGCAGCCAAGTAATAAATGTCACCATGCCGTTTGTAAATAAATTTGCATTCTATTGAATATAGATGCAAAATGGTGTTGAGCCAGGACAATATCCCAGTTCAAATTAAATTATTTTATGATATAATATAACACAATCAGTGTCAAAATAGAGGGAAGAATATATGTTAAAAATACTCTAAATTACATACTCCTATTAGTATTTGTTTAGAATTAACAACCATTCGGTTCAAGTGTAATATGGACTGAAAAAAAAATATTGAATATTTTTTAAAAAATAAAAATATTTAGTATTAAAATTGGATGGTTCTAGTTTTGAATAACTTATATGACACATCCTCGTCCCCGATGGACAGAGTTTAGATGGGGCTCCTAAAATTTACACTGTTACACTGTGCTGTATTTAAATAAAATCATATATATATAGAAATGAGTGGGAAAAATTACATACATACCATTGAAAAGTAACATGCACAAATACTGAAAACACTTTCCGGATCCATTTGCGAGTATTGGAACACAAAATTAATAAGTAAAGAACATAAGACCATAGTGGTGGTAGACTCTACCCGGTCTACTATCTTGCTTGTCTGCCTGGGTGGGGCAAACAAGCTAAACGATATTCCAAATTATGACGATTGAAAGAAAAATGGCTGTTGTTGTGTGTGTTTTTTTGTATTTTATATCACTTTTTTATTTTTTACTTTTAAAATAGTATTTAAAACAAATGAGTTTATTATTATTATTTTGTAATTATAGATAATAGATAGGACAAAGTTTTTATGCAAATATTATTAATTAATAAAATATAATTCGTTTGTTGTGTTTTTTGTAATAAAATTTCTTTATTTCTTTTTTTTTTGCAACGAACAGTTGGGTTGTTTCAAAAACATTTAAAGTTTTAAGTTTTCAAAGAGTAACAGGGGCGTAGGAGGGAGGGGAGTGAAATGATACTTTTTCGTGGCCGCGGACGTAGGCCGCCCCCAGATAAGTTTAGTTGTAGGGGTTTTACCTTCGTTTTTTTCTTCTTTAATTTCTTGGTTTCACATTTAAATTATATAATTGTTTGACTTGTTTTCTTCGTTTCGTCTCGATGGCATTCCATTGGAGCGAGTGAGTGTGCACACATTTATTAAAAATTAATATGTATAATGAAATATGTTTGTATATATGTTTTTTGTTTTTATTTTTTATGTTTTTATTGTGGGTTTCTCTTGTGTTTTTGTTTTTTTCTTTTGTAAAATATGCCATAAAAATTGTTGTATTCAAAATACGTTTAGTTTCCTTTCACGGGTTTTTTTCCTGCTTCCTTCTTTTCTTCTTATCTTTTTCTTCTTTATATTGTAGAGTAAATTAATTTCTTTTTCTTTTCTTCTATTTTTCAACAAAACAAAAAATATCGTTCATAGTTTAAAATATAAAAATTGTTTATGTATATATATATTTATATGTATATAGTAGTACTTTATTTCTTTATTAATTTTGCGTTCAATATAGTATTGAATCGAAGTCCGTAAAATTTATGTTGTCACTAGAAAATGGAAAAAAATAAACAAAAAATCGAAATTAACAGAAATTATTAAAATAAAAATTAAATTTAAATATTACACAAAGAAACATAAACATACAGGAAAAAGGCAAACATTCAACATTTATAATTACTAAAAGGTGGTGGTGGATGGGTGAATAGGAAAAAATATTTGGATACAGTTTTGAATTTAAATTATTTCTAAAGAAAATAATAATTTCAACATTTTCTATAGAACATTTTTCTCATTACTTTCACTTTAATGGAAAAGTGTTTAGTAGTTTTTAGGAAATTAAAAATGATACGATACGACATTCATTAATTCAACTTTTTCATTTTCAGGAAATTAAATAGTCGATGCGATATTCTTTAATCCAGCTTTCATTATGTTTCGCCATAAATGAAAATTTCCTAATGGATTAATACAAACAGCTTCCTCGAGATCGATTTAATCTAATATTTTTATAATAAAGTTGAAAGGTCGAATACAGAAATATTTGCTTTTTAAACATCGTCGCCGTCATGGCTAAAGTGAAGCTACGTGCAATTTGAAAAATATATAACAAGAGGTGTTATTTTGAATCACCCGGTATTTCGGTAGCTGTAACTTTTGAAGCTTTTTTCTTTGACATTTGACAAGTAGAAAACTACGTCATTACTAAAATGGAACGATACACGCTTCAACAACGCATTGAAATTATTAAAATTCATGAATGAAAATGATCCGGAATTCCATCGAAAAATCATCTTGACTGATGAGGCCCATTTCCACCTCGGTGGCAACGTCAACAAGCAAAATTGTCGCATCTGGGGCTCGGAAAACCCAAGAGTTATTGTTGATAAGCCTCTCCATCATCATCGTGTGACTGTTTGCTGTGGTTTATGGTCCGGCGGGGTCATTGGACCTTACTTTTACGAAAATGTGGTTGGATCAACAGTTACGGTGAATGAATTGCGCTATCGAGAGATGATTAATGATTTTTTATGGTCGGAGTTGGATGATATTGATCTGGACAACGTTTACTTTGAACAATACGTGCCACACAAGCAACGAAACCATTGCTCTGTTACGGGAAAAGTTTCCAGACCGAGTTATCTGTCGAAGAGGTGATCAAAATTGGCCACCGAGATCTTGTGATTTAACACCTTGCGGACATCTTCTTTTGGGGCCACGTGAAAGATAAGGTCTACGCCAACAGCCCAGCGTCGATTCAAGACCTCAAAGATAGAATTCGTGAGGCTATCGAGAACTTAGGGCAGCCACTTTGCGATTTGGTTATGGAAATTTCATGAAAAGGATATGGTCCTGTAAGCGTGGTCGTGGTGGCCATTTGGCTGATGTTGTTTTTCATTATTAACGGCATACCTTCCTCTTTATTATGAAATAAACATCATTTATCTCAAAAAATGGAATTTTTCTTTGAATACCAAAATAACACCTCTTGTTGGAAAACCCTGCTCTAAAAAATGTTCATCGTAGCATTTTAAGTAATATTGTTGAACACATCCTATTCTGAAAATGTAAGGATCACAAGGTTTTATTTATCATAGGACCCTCTATCATTGGGTCCACAATTGCTTTACCACTGGTAATGGGATATCATACTGTGGTCGTTTTATCTTATTTTTCATTTTTTTGACTATTGTGATCTATGCATTTTGCAAGGGCTAAAAATATTAAATATCAGCGAAAAGTTGAAAGTTGTTTAAAAATCCCAAAAGGTTGAGTCAAATAGAATTTCAAAAAGTCTCCGGCGTTCCAAGAACGACCACATCTATTTACATCAAAAAGTGATTCGATATATGATGCTGAATTTTAAAAAATCGATTGTTCAGAAGTGTAATATTGTCCCAATAGGCTAAACGCTATGCTTTACAAATTGCTACATCTCTCAAAAAACGTCGGTAACTTTACCTCTTTAAGCGGGACAACAGACAAATTACAGGGAAAAATGGGTTAGCGGGAATAAACGTTATGTGCCTAGAGCTCTAGGCAACTATGGCCTGACAATTTTTAACATTAGAGTTACTAGATCGTTTTTAGATCAACTACTATATTTGTCCATTTGAAGTAATTTATATTCCATATTCCAGCATCTCAACGATATACTACTCAGCAAAAACTCTCATTGCCAAGTAATGTTGGACATAAGGTTAAATCAAGTCTTCACTACATATTTTCGGATCCGTTTCCCGTAAATGGATTGTAAAGAAATAAGTACTTCCACGCACGCTTATCAAAAGTTGAAAAATAAAACTTCCAGGCACGCTTACAAAAAGTTGAAAAATTTTGTTGTTAATAAATAAGTACTGGTTGGTTGACGTTGCTGTGAAGCAAATGTTAAGCAGATTTTCCCCTCTTTAATTTCCCACTAATATCGGTATTGTAGGGTGCGAATAACTATTTAAAATATTTTTTTGAAAATTATTATCCTTTTAGACTTTTTAAGGGCAAAAGGATGAGGAAATGAAAACTCAATTTTGCATATAGTCTCAAATTTATATCATCCGCTTCAAGTGTAATATGGACTGTTGTTACAACGTTATCCAACGAACCAAAATCATAGAATTTTATTTTGGGCATCAATTTGAACGTTTAATTTCCAAAAATTCAGCATTCAATTGGCCGGTCCGTTCGCCGGATTTAACAGCACCTGATTATTTCCATTGGGGATATTTAAAAGAGAGTGTATATATAAATAAACCCAGAACCCTTGAATATTCGAAGCCGAAATAATAGCGTTGCAGCCAGATACTCTGATTCGTGTCATGGAAAATGCTCTTGAAAGAGCTCAACTTTTGCTGAAAATGTTGGTCGCTTACGTGACGTAATCTTTCACACATAAATTTAAAAAAATCTACAGATATTATATTTTATTATTTTGTAAGAAAAATAAATTGAAATTAAAAATTAAATAAGTTATGATTGTTTTAAACCCCTTGGCGACTTTTGCCGCACCTTGTATGTATATATCCCCACGGAGTTTAAGATGTGATCCGAGGTTAATATCCCTAAATGTCTCTGAGCGTTGCTAAATTTGACTTTTTAAATTGATCAAAAAACACATTCAAAACCGCTTTTCTCCAAATAATTTTACATATTCACCCCACTACCACATGAAATGAAAACACTCAAATCTACAACAATAAACAAGCAAGGCATTAAAAGCGTGCAAACTTTTACAAAAATTAAAAAAAAATAATAACATTCCAAATGCATGACCATTGACTTGTTTTGGTTTTGTTTTTCGTTTTATTTTAGTTTCAAAAAGACACAAAGAATTTGAAGTTTCGATTTTTTGGTAGAAACAATAAACATGCAGCTCTTAAATTTAATATATGTTTTTTTTAGAGAATATTTCAAAAAAATACTGTCGTTTTTAAAATCTTTGTTTGAGTTTCATTAAAAAATACATTTTTTTGTTTTTCATTTTCTTTTGTTTTGTTATTTTTAATTTTAACTATTATTATTAGCTATAGTTTCGCTGCACTTAATTTTTTATTTTTTGGCTTGGTTTGGTTTGGACAAAATTTAGAGATGCATAATGGTGCTATTTTGCAAGCTATAGTATGGGAAGAATAGAGATTTGATTTGATTTGATAGAATGGAATGGAATACAAAACAGAAATAATACATGGTGGTTGGTTATTAAGATCAGCAATAGGTTAAAGCAGCATGTTAAATGTCAATGCAGCAATAGTGTGTTAGTGATGATGATTTTGTGTGTGTTAATTGTGAAAACAAAGAAAAATAAATGTTGCAAAACTAACAATACTTTGAATTCGTTAACAATTCATTTATGAAAGATAAACAAATATCAGTATTATTTTGTCAACGAAGTGACAAGTCGTAGAATTTTTCCTTTTAAGTTAGCGACCCCAGTGTATTAAAAAAAACGTTCGTTTTGGAAAACTTGTGTTATAGGAAGAGTAAAATAAACTAATCACATCGAGCACATTTGAAAGATTATATTCGATTCAACTATTTTAAGTTAGCATCATGAGAGGACACTAAACTTTTAAGCGAAATTTTAAAATAATTCCCAAAAATTCAGCGCCTAAAAATTATTCAATACGTAGTAATGTTGAAATAACTTAAAAAAATAAAAACAAGAAAGGAAAGGCACATTTGTAAGGGGGCTATATGAGGACGCACATTTAGCTGATCAAAATCAATATGATCTGCAAAATTGGATCAAGATCCTATGTGAGTTCTAGAACCGCAATAGTGTAAATCGGATAACATTTGGAGGAGGGGGCGTGGCAATAGTGTTTTTGAGAGCTAGAAGGCTGAAAATTGGTACATATATATTACTGACCATGAGAATGCTAAATATGATGCCGAAATTTGGATTTTCATTTTGTGGGCGTAGTGGGCGTGGCAAGTGTTTTTTGAGCTACATGGTACATATATACTTCACGAGAAAGATAAATATGATTCCAGATTTTTAATTTTCGTTTCGTGGGCGGTAGGGGCGTGGCAAGTGTTTTTGAGATGTAGTAGGCTGAAAATTTGTACATATATATATATATCACTGAACACGATAAAGATCAATTTGATGCCGACATTTGGATTTTTGTTTCGTGGGCGTTGGGGCGTGGCAAAAGTGTTTTTGAGAGCTAGAAGGCTGAAAATTGGTACATATATATTACTGACCACGAGAATGATAAATATGATACCGAAATTTGAACATTCGTTTAGTGGCGTGGCAATAGTGTTTTTTTAAGCTAGAAGGCTGAAAATTGAAACGTATATATTACTGCCCACGAGAAAGATAAATATGATGCCGGATTTTGTATTTTAGTTTTGTGGGCGGTGGGGGCGTGGCAAAAGTTTTTTAGCTAGAAGGCTGAAAATAGGAACGTATATATTACTGACCACGATAATATCAGTTTGATAAGATCAATATGAAACCTGCTTTTAATTTTACCATATCTTTTTTTTGCCTGGCGAAGCGGGCGGGGTTCAGCTAGTACCGCTAATATTGGGTCCGCCCAATAACTTTTTTTTTGAAAATGCTATAAACAAAATACTGAATATTTTCTCAAATTTCTTTTTTATTTGAAAGTTAATAATGGAAAATAATTTCATTCAAATGGCTGCTGAGGGCACCCCACAAATAATAGCCCAACGGTTGAATAGTTGAAAAAAAAAACGTTAGATGGCGGACCCTATATTTAGATTATTTCATCATGTTTTTGTTTTATTTCATCATATTCTTTGACATTTGGTATGTGTATTCCCCTTAAAGCAAAAAAGTGCACAATAAAGTGTTTTTTTTTTGTTTGAAGGGGGTTAAATGGGGGCAAAAAGGGATAAAAATGGTACCTATGAAAAGAAAGCAGCTAGTAACACGGTATTTGCTATGTACATTTCTCTAATTAAGTGGATTCATAATATAAAAGTAATTTTTCCAAATTCGTACTTTTAAGGGGTAAAATGGGTATAGAGGGATAAAAATAGTACCAATCAAACGGCTGCAACTAGAATAATGAAATTCGGCATACAAATCCATCTAATTGCTTAGACACGTAAAATAATGATATTTTTCGAAATTTGTACTTTTAGGAGGGTAAAATTGAAAATGGGGATAAAAATGGTACCAACCAAAAGGTCGCTGCTAGAGTCATGAAATTCGGCGTATATATTCCTTCGACTGCGTAGACACGAAAAATAAAGAGGTTTTTCTTAAAATTCTTTTTTTTTTTTTCAAGGGATACAATGGGGCCAGAGGGATGAAAACGGTACCCACTAAAGGGCTACCACTAGAATGATGAAATTCGTTGTGTAATTTCGTAGACACGTGATATAAAGAGAGTCGAAAGCACGCTATCTGCCGAACGAAATGAGCTAGGAGGTTCAAAACTTCCATTAATGTGTATTATGGTTGCAGATCGGTTGGGATTGAAAGTGGGCGAAGTCGGACCAGAGGGAAAAAAGCACCAAAAAGTAAATAAAAGCGGGCGAAATGGGACAAGGAAAGGGATACAAAGTGTACCAATTATACGACAATAGCTAGAAACATGAAATTTGGACTGGGATGTACATTTGCGTATAATAGAAGGATTTTTCAAAAATCGCTGAAGTTGAAATCATGAAATTCGGTGTATACACTCATCTGTCTGTGAAGTTGCGAAACAAAAAGGTATTTTTTCCGGAATTTGTACTTTTATGTGGAAATTGAGGTGAATGGTACCTGCCTTTCTTTGACTGCGTAGACGCGAAATATAAAGAGATCTTTCGATATTCGATATTCTAAATGGCATCAAATTTGCCACCAATCAAGTGGCTGTAGGAAAAATCATGATATTCACTTGTCTGACTGCGTATACGCGGAAAATACGAAGCACGAATTTTTCTAAATTGTTTCTTTTAAGGTCAACATGGAAAAATGAGTGAAAGACGACGTGCCAAGCAAATGGCTATAGCTGATATATATCAGGTTTGTATATTTCACTCTGAAATGTATTGGATCTTCTATATTGGAACGTTTCCTAACAAAATTATACAGACATTTATGCTGTAGCTGGAATCAAGAAGTTGCAAATGGGGAAAATCGGGTTTGAGGGAAATTGTTTCTATCTAATAACGACTGACAATACACCAAAAATTTAGGGCATACTTTTGAAGATTGCTGCCCCATGTTCACTTTTTTATTACACTTGAAATTTTATATTTATATATTGTAGGATACTATTAATATTATAGTAATGAAGCATCACAATTTTCCTAATATGATAGTGCACATCTATTTAAAGTCGACAGCCTGTCGATAATACTGTGGAATGCACTCCGTGATGGAGGGTATATAAGATTCGGCCCGGCCGAACTTAACGCCTTCTGACTTGTTTTATTTAGCTTAGTTATCCAGTTTTAAAGAAAGTAATTTTTCCAAATACGTACTTTTAAGGGGTAAAATGGGTATAGAGGGATAAAAATAGTACCAGTCATGATATTGAAGTAATTTGTAACCATATACGACCTATTAGGCTCGGTTATTTTTGAATGCAAATAAATATTTGGAAAATATCATCAAAATCGGAGAGAAAAAATTGTGTGATCGCTTCACGTGAAATTACTATTATGGTCTTTTTACAATAAATAATCGTAACTTTCTCCATTTCGAATGCAGTTATTAGGAACCTTTCATAACAAGCTTTAAATGACCACCAGACAGACATTAGTATTAGTTGTTTTAGATATATCCGCTCCTTAATCATTTTTCTCCTTCGTCCACAAGGGCGAAAAAGACAAAGCCGTCCTAAAATGACATTGAGGATAATACTCTTAAAGGAGCTTATGAAAATAAATGTACAATGGAATGATATCAAGAGAAATGCTAACGCTAGAGATTATTATAAATTTATTGATGAAGCCCTATGTCAGGTCAGCCAGCCCTATGCCAGCTGGAATCGCATAGTTCGATGTGTACATTCTTTTGACAACTTGAACTTTTAAGAACGAAGCGTGTCAAAAAAGGGATAAAAATGGTACCAAAGTGTTGCCGCGCAATATAAACTTATTTTTCGAAATTTGAACTTGTAAGATCGAAGCGTGACGCCCTACGTCATCCAGCTCTATGCCAGCTGGAATCGCATAGTTCGATGTGTACATTCTTTTGACAACTTGAACTTTTAAGAACGAAGCGTGTCAAAAAAGGGATAAAAATGGTACCAAAGTGTTGCCGCGTAATATAAACTTATTTTTCGAAATTTGAACTTGTAAGATCGAAGCGTGATAAAATGATATAAAAAATGGTACCATAGTTGTAAAATTCCATGTGTGCAAAATAAATGGATTTATCGAAATTTGAACTTTTAGGGGGAAGCGTAACATAAAGGGATAAAAAAGGTACCAACCAAAGTATTGGAGCTAGAACAGTGAAATTCGGTGGGACACATAACTAAAATTGAATTTTTCGAGTTTTTTTTTTGTAATTTTAAGAGAGAAACGTGACAAAGAATACAAAGGAATACAATTGGTGCCAACCAAATATTTCAACTGGAGTCGTGAAATTCGTTGTATGTGGGAATCAAGATTCAAATTTGACGGGACTTTTCTACTAGCTATACAGTTTTCTATTCACTAGTTTGATATAGCACACAAATTAATTAAATAATTACAGTATTTTTACGAGAAAATTAAAAGTTCCGGGACTAGTCCGTAGTGGGAAAGGGACCAACCCTATGTCTAAATATATGAAGGGCCTGTGGTATTACTTGGACTCTTCTACCATTCTTGGAGCCGGTCTCAAAGAACGAGACATAGACTTAAGGTATGTTCAAAAGACAAAAGTCTGAATGTATAGTACAGGGTTTTCCAACAAGAGGTGTTATTTTGGTAATCAAAGAAAAATTCCATTTATGAGATAAATGATCGGATGTTTATTTCATAATAAAGAGCAAGGTATGTCGTAATTAATGAAAAACAACATCAGCCATATGGCCACCACGACGACCACGCTTACTGGACCATATCATTTTCATGAAATTTTCATAACCCAATCGCAGGGTGACTGCCCTATGTCCTCGATAGCCTCACGAATTCTATCTTTGAGGTCTTGAAACGACGCTGGGACGCTGTTGGCGTGGACCTTATCTTTCACGTGGCCCCAAAGGAAGAAGTCACAAGGTGTTAAATCACAAGATCTCGGTGGCCAATTGTGATCACCCCTTCGAGAGATAACACGGTCCGGAAATTTTTCCAATAAAAGAGCAATGGTTCCGTTGCTTGTGTGGCACGTAGTGCTGCCTTATTGAAAGGCTTATTAAACGTTGTCCAGATCAATGCCATCAAATTCCGACCATAAAAAATCATTAATCATCTCTCGATAGCTCAATCCATTCACCGTAACTGTTGATCCAACCTCATTTTCGAAAAAGTAAGGTCCGCCGGACCACAAACCGCACCAAACAGTCACACGATGAGGATGGAGAGGCTTCTCAACAATAACTCTTGGGTTTTCCAAGCCCCAGATGCGACAATTTTGCTTGTTGACACAGCCACCGAGGTGGAAATGGGCCTCATCAGTCAAGATGGAATTCCAGATCATTTTCATTCATGAATTTTAATAAGTTCAATGCGTTGTTGAAGCGTGTATCGTTCCATTTTAAGTAATGGCGTAGTTTCTACTGGTCAAAGAATAAAAGCAGCTACCGAAATACCGGGTGATTCAAAATACCACCTCTTGTTGGAAAATCCTTAACAGTCTTAGAACCGGTCTTAAAGGGCAGGGCTTGGACCATACCTCAAAAGACAAACGTCCATTGTCAATGCTATAATATCAGCCTTAGAATAGCTACCTTTGAAAAGTATAGTATAACGTTAAATAAATTGTTATAAATATTCCCAGGTACAATCATTTTATTATTTATCGTCGAGGCATTCATAATGTTGACGCTGATATCTCTCAGATATTATTTTTTACCGAATATGTTAGATATTTAAAGAGATTAACGAATATTAGGAATCTAAGAAATAAGACTTTATGGTCAGTTCTGTAAAATATATCTGTCAGCCTATCTCAGGATAGGTATAGCAATTTCCACCAATTCCCCTTAGGGATGTCGCCGAACGTAGTACATACACACGTACTACTGTACTAATTTCCATTCGCCCCACGAAAATAAAGTTTGGATTGTTTAATGATGATCTGCAAAATATTTTTTCACTAGGTGTGACATCTGTGAGCTAAACGCTCCTGAAAACACCTTCGAAAATCATGTTTTTCCCAATTAAATGTTTTACGTTGCATTTTTGTCCAATTTTTTTTTCTGAATTAATAGACCCCCGGAAGCACTTTAAATATAAATTTCGATTCTTGTCTTATTTTATAAACAAGTAAGGAAGGTTAAAGTCGGGCGTAGCCGACTATATGATACCCTACACCTAGTCAATATACCCTGTGGTGTAGGGTATAAGAATGTCGTTACATTTGAACCTGGTATATATATACTACAAATTTTTTTATCTGTATTTGTAAGATAATTTGAACACAAACTTTGAATGGGAGCTATATATAAATCTGAACCGATCTAACACATTTTTAGCATAGGTTTTCTGAAATATAAGACGCTTTCCCAAATTTGATGAACATCTTTTAAATATGTAGTTTCAAGAGCGGAAAGAATTAAATCGGGGAAGTCATTTATATGGGAGCTATATATAAATCTGAACCGATTTGAGCCACTTTCGCCATGGATGTTTGTAGTTAAAATATGAGCTGGTTTGTCAAATTTTAAGCAATTATTTCCGCTCTAGAAATAGAGCAGAAATAATAAATTCAGTGGCGAAATTTGTATTGGAGCTATATATATATATATATATATATATATATATCTGGACATCTCTAGCCCATTTTTACCAGAGCTGTTTCTAGTTGAAATATAAGTAGTTTTGCCAAATTTGAAGAAAATCTGGTAAAATATGTGGTTTCTACAGCGAAAAGAGTCAAATCATAGGAGACATTTGTATGGGAGCTATATATAAATCTGAACTGATGTGACCCACTTTCGCCATAGATGTTTGTAGTTGAAATATGAGCTGGTTTGCCAAATTTTATGCAAATCTGTTCAAATATGCTATTTCTAGAGCGGAAATAATCAATTCAGTGGCAAAATTTGTATTGGAGCTATATATATATATCTGGACAGATCTAGTCCATTTTTACCAGAGCTGTTTCTAGTTGAAATATAAGTAGTTTTGCCAAATTTGAAGAAAATCTGATAAAATATGTGGTTTCTAGAGCGAAAAGAGTCAAATCATAGGAGACATTTGTATGGGAGCTATATATAAATCTGAACCGATCTGGCCTATTTTTACCAGAGTTATTTCTAGTTAAAATATATGACGATTTGCTAAATTCGAAGAAAATCTATTGAAATATGTGGTTTCTAGAGCTGAAAAAGTAAAATCGGAAGCAAAATTTGTATGGGAGCTATATCTAAATCTGAACCGATTTGCTTCAAATTAAATAGCGTTCGTCCTTATCCCATAAAACTTCGTTGTGCAAAGTTTCATTTAGTTCTAACAACAATTGCGACCTGGACTTACAAGAATAGATGGACAGACGGACGGACGGACATCGCTAAGTCGATCTGTATAATAAACGATGGGTCCATCGATTTGGGCGTTACAAATAAATAGCTGCAGTCAATACCTTTCGAATGATGCATATATGAAGAACATCGGATAGAAATTGACGTCACAGGGCTCTTTCTTGTAAAAAGTGTTTGAACATTTTGGCCGGTAAAACCATCGCCTGCATTAAATTATTTCATAAAAATGGAGTCAGCGACGTCATTTTTCGTCCGTTATTCATCATTTAGGCATCATTCGAAAGGCATTGATTCCTCCTATTTATTTTTCATTACACCTCTTACAAAATGTTTTCAAGAAATGTGAGATTTTACCTTGTCACCTTGAAAACCCAAAAAAATCAATATAAATGCTCAATAATTCTACCAATGAGTTATTCTAAGACAAGAATAAAAATTTTTATTTAAAGTGCTCCCAAGGGTCTATTAATTCAGAAAAAATTTGGGCAAAAATGCAACACAAAAAAATGACACGGGGAAAACATGATTTTTAGAGGTGTTTTCAGGAGCGTTTAGCTCACAGATGACTTGACCTAGTGACGAAATATTTTGTAGATCATCAGTATACAATCCAATCTTCAATTCTGGGGGGTGACCGCTGCAATTTATTTTCGTGACCCATCATACTGTACAACATTATACAGCCGCTTTATGATTGGGATGGTGGTGGTTTAGTTAGATTTTGGATATGTTGTTAGTAATAAATTAAACTTAAATACAATTAAATTAAATATATGAAAAATTATAAAAATTATTTTACAATCGTTAATCAGGTCAGTAAAATGCCTTAACTACAAATCTATAAGGTAATCAGAGTTCTGTACAATCAGTAAAGATAATAATAGGTTCCTTTTATGGGAATGCAAAATCATTCATTCAAGCTTTACTAGAGTTTTATAACCATAAGCATGTTGTTATTGGCAATTTCTTATTGAAAATGAATTCCTTCTAGGGTTAGTAAAATAAACAGAACAAACAAAATGCATTATTATGAAAATACCTCCAGATGAGGGGAGAACGAAGCGAAAACAAGACTGGGAAAATATGGATTATGGAACTTGAAGTCAAACTAAATGAGAGATTGTTTTTTTTTTTGCAATGGGACGACAATGACCATAGACATGATGATTGACTTCTTGACATGGCACTCGAAAGAACTGATTCAGTAATGTATGAATTATTAGCAGCTCAATAATGGTGGCGACAGAATGGTGGTGGGTGGTATAGACGAGTATTAGAACAAATATGATATGGCGTTTATATTAAAAAAAATCGAAGCAAACAAACGAAATTTAAACTTAAATACCTTTTATTTTTCTCTTATTAGAGTTGCAGAATTTTGAAGAATAAGACGAAAGGCACTTGGTTTTGGTTTATGTACTCTTGTGTAGCGTGTGGTGGATTTATTACGATCAAAAAAACACAACAAGAAGAAGAAATAAATTCAGAAAGGGAAACACAAACGATTCAATACGTTTGCAGTAAATATATTAAGAGTAGTTGAAGAAGAAGAAGAAGAACGTTTTAATTTTTAACTTTAATTTGTTTTTGTTTTAATTTCAATTCCGACGATACAAATTAGGCGACAATCAGACTTTTGTTTATGCTTGTTTTGTTTGTTTAGTATTCCCGATAAAAATAAAATTATCAATTCAATTAGACTATTGGACATATCATCATAGCATATCCCAGTTAATGTCTTCCGCTGCTGGGACATCAACACCATTCGTATACATACTGATATCATCTATGAGACTGCTTTTGGGGTTTTTTGTTTGGTAGGGAAACAGGATGTTAGAGGAAGTTGTGTGCGGTGTGTGGGCGCAGAGAGTAGAGTAGAATTACGCCCCACATTCAGTTGAAGTTGTAGAAAATTAAGTATTAACATGAAAACAATAATGAGGGAGAGAGGAGAGAGAGAAAAACAAAATTGAAATCAGTAAAAAGGTTCAAAAGGATACTTAAACACTATGTACTAAATAAAACAAGAAAAAAAGAAAACAAAACTACTAGCCAAGTTATCAAGCGAGAAAATGTCAACAAAATTACAAGTGGACGAAGCGTTACGAGCTTACACGCGCATATGCAGCAGCTAGAGAAAGCAGCAGCAACAAATTCAAAGTATTGCTATGACATGTTAAGACACGTTGGTTTGTTAGAAAAGTAAAAACAAAAAACCTAAAAACTAAAAGCCAAACTTAAAACAAAATGGTGAGTGTGTTGTGTTGTTATTGTTACTGTTACAGGTGATGATGTGATCTGTGATTAGCTCTAGTTGTTAATCGAAGCTTTGTACTTACTTTGCCATTTGTATATCTTGTGGATGGGGCGATTGCATGTTGTGCTGGGGTGTAATACCACCTACATTATTTTCAATGGCCGGTACATGAGCTCGTATGGTGTTTGTAACATAACCATCACGACGGGTATTTTCATCTGTAATTAGGAAAATTGTTATAAATTATAATTAAATTTTTTTGATAAACTTTTCAAAATTCAAAATATATTACACTTCTGCGCTATTCGAAACATATAAAACTTAAGTGAACTAATAATACTGTCCAACAGCATTTTTGGAACAGAGTAGCGACCTTATAATTCCGAAAGAGCATGTTGAGTAGATCATTTTTGTAGTATAAACTTATAGTCCAGCTGGTCAGAGATTCTTTTGACAGTGGATCAATGTTTTTATTTTTTTGGTCGAAGAGAGTCTGAGAGAATTCTTATTGTCAAAACTATATTTTGGAATTTTATGAGGAAAATCTGACCCTGTAGGCTCTCTCTTTACGGGTCAATAAGTCCCTTTTTTGGAGAAAAATCAAAGAAATTCCTTTCAAAAAGGACATTTAAGGATTAAAATGTTCTACAAAAAAATTACCGTAAAATTTCAAAGACAACAAATTTGTAAATAAAGCTCTTATTACGAATTGCGACAAGTTTCAAATTTTTATAACCTCTCTTTGTCATTCCGTTTGTAACGCCTTGAAATATTCATCGGAGACTCCATAAAGTATATATATTCTGGGTCGTGGTAAAATTCTAAGACGATCTATCCATGTCCGTCTGTCTGTCCCTCTGTCGGTCTGACCGTCTCACAGAGGGTTGAAATCGCCAAAAATGGAGATTAATTCAAAAATCAAAATTTATTTTTTTGAATTTTTTTGTTATACGATAAAAGAATATAAAATTCTACATCACTACCGAAAATACCAATGACATGTGTGATTTACTTTTCCAGTTGCACTGCCTTAAATTCAAGAATGTTTTGAGTTTTACTGGAACAATTGTGAAAAGTGCAAATTGACATATTTTAAAGGTTAATATCATTTTCCACATTGTAAAAAGTAGCACTTTGATTATAGAATCTTCAAATACAGGTATTTTAGAGTATTTTTACAAAAAATGTTTTAACGAAAGTATTGTAGAAATGTTTTAAAAAAATTGTTGAAAATATGTCTAAATTTGAGGTATTTTCAAAATATATGTTGAGTTTTAAATGTGAATTCTGTAACATACCGCCAGATGGTTAATTTCTATTTAAATTACAATGTTTTTTGGTTCAATACTCCGCAATTACATGTTGCGCGTTTTTGCACCAATTTATTTAAAAAAAATGTGAAATTAGTCAATCTTTTGGGTGTTTATACATGCATTTTTATTGTACAACTCGAAATTTCAATTTGACGAAAACTTAATAATTAAGGATTTTGTAATTGAAAGTAAGTTTTTTTTTATTTATTTATTAAACCCTTATACCTGCTAAATGAAACAACTATTTTCAGTGAAGAAGTATTGACAGAAGCAGAATGAGATTCCAAAATGCAAAATAAATCTTCATGTATAAAGATATCTCTACAAAAGCAAGAAAGGAAAGACTAAAGTCGGCTATATGATACCCTGCACTTTTTATTCTCTTACAAGTAATTTACTACCAATTCTAGATTAATTGTGTTAGTTTAATGCCGGAAAAAATCGAAACATTATTCTTAATGAGCAAATGACACACCAAATCTGGTGGTACATTTGTATGGGGGTTATATCAAATAATGGACCGATGTGATCGAATTTAACTACAGATGTTTTAAGTTGAAATATAAGGTGTTGTCACAAATTTAAAAGGGAAGATAATCGAGTGAAATATGTGGTATATAGAGCGAAAAAGTCAAATCGGGAGTGACGTTTATATGGAAGTTATATCTAAAACTGAACCGATTTGCTTCACATTTAATAACGTCCGTCATTGCTGCGCAAAAATCATTTGTACCAAGTTTTGTTGGGAATGGGTAATAATTGCGACTTGTTCTTCGATAACAAGAATAGATGGATGGATGGATTATTAATTTATTTTCCAGGGCAATTTTTGTTTTCACTAAATTGTACTCATATTGTGTTTTCTTTTACTGTTTATGGTATAAATATTGAAAAATATAAACATTACCTGACCCGAAGGCTTCCCCGAATTAATCTCCATTTTTGGCGATTTCAACCCTCTGTGCGTCTGTCTGTATGTCGCCGAACGAAATGAGCTAGGAAGTTCAAATATTCCCTAAATGTGTTTTATGGAAAAGGAGTGAAACTTGTACCAAGTAAACGGCTGTAGCTAAAAATCATGAAAATAGGTGTGTATAGTATATCCCTTAACATATTGGATTTTTTTAATTAGTAATTCAATTTATTCATTAGATATATTTACAATGAAAAGTTTTGCCCCAGCGCTTTGGAGACTTTATTGGGGCGAGTTGACAAGATAAATTCATTAAATTTACATATTTATGTATGTACAATAATATTCACAAAATATACAGCAATCAAGAGTACAATAGAAGCAATCTCAATTCACCCAATAAATGCGATTTAAGATTTGTCTTAAATAATGAAACTCTACATTCTTTAACGCTTGGGGAAGATGATTGAATTCAGAGCAACCATTGTGTTCTATTCTTTGTTTAGTTATTTCAAGACGACATCTTTTAATTCTCAAATATGTTCTATTTCTCGTCTGGAAAACGGTTTGATTAGTATGAAAAGCAATCACACGCGGACCAAGGTTTTGAACTGATTTAAACATATACATGAGCAGTTGCATTTTATATAATCCATGTACCGGTAAAATTTTGGAGACATCTCCATATAACGCAAGAGTTGTACAAGTACGAGGGAGGTTATAGACGATTTTAAGTGCCTTGTTTTGGATTCTTTGCAAAGATCTCAGTTGTACACTTTTCTTATAAGCATACACCATTGGTATATAATTGAGATGACATTGGACTAATGATTTGTAAATGATCAGCTTTGTTTTAATATCAAACTTATTTCTTAATTTGTACAACATTCCAATGGCTGGTGCTACTTTAGATTTTAAATCATGTATATGGAAGTTCCATGATAAGTTCTTTTGCAAATTAATTCCCAAATATTTTAACGACCGGGATTCAGAAACTTAAGTTCCTCCAATGTTAATATTGAAGGGATTATCATTTTCAGAGCAATGAAGACGGAAACGTATTATTTTTGTTTTGTCATTGTTCAGCACAAGCTTGTTCAATCTGCAGTATTCCAATATGGCTGAAGCATCATGTTCCATCTGAGACTTTAATACAATATCATCATGCTTATAAGGGTAAAATAGAGAAATATCATCAGTATACATAACTAGTTTCCCATACAGTTTGAGCCTGGAGATATCGTTCAAATATATTGTGAAAAATAATGAGCCCAAAACGCAACCTTGAGGTACACCGTGTTCAACATTGCCTGTTTCACCTTTAGCTTCATCCATTTTAACAAATTGTCTTCTGTTTCTTATGTAGCACTCCAACAGAAGTAGAGAACAACCCTGAATGCCATAGTATGACAGTTTTTCGAGCAGGATATCATGATCGACCAAATCAAAAGCTTTCGAAAAATCGTAAAATACGGCTCCAACTCCACCAAATTTATCATCCAAGACTTCACAAATTAAATTAATAACGTTTATGACAGCTTCTTGAGTTCCACTCCCCTTTTTAAAGCCAAATTGTAATCCATATAAAGCAATTGGCCTGTAGCCTGAGGGGTTTTGTGACTTTTGGGATTTTTCAATACAGAACTTTATCTATCAAAATGGTACAGACATTTAGGCTGTACCTGTAATCAATAAATTACAAAAGGGGAAAATCGGTCATGAGGGTAATTGTTTCTACTTAATAATATTTAGAGCACATTTTTGATGATTATAGATGATTATTAATATTATAATAATGAAGCATCACAATTTTCCTAATATGGCAGTGCACTTTTATGTAATGTCGACAGTCTCTAATTTGGCGTTAATACTGTGGAATGCACTCCGTGGTGGAGGGTATATAAGATTCGGTCCCGACGAACTTAACGCCTTTTTACTTGTTTCTATTGGACCTGAGCAATACCATATACATATGAAACTGCAGATCGTATATAGAAAAACTGATATCAAATGAAAGAGAAGAATATCTGTTAAAAGCCAACATTTAGGATTCACTCTAAATTATTGATTTATGCAAAGCCACTGCAGTTTGGAAAACATCTGCTAATATGTGAAAGTCTCATTTTTGGTCTTGCTTTTATCTGTTGACTTCTCAGAAATGGAGTTTAATTTATAGATCGGAAAAAGCAAAATCGAGAAGGAAATTTGTATGGGGCCTATATCAAAATCTGGACCGATGAGACCCAATTATAGTATAAATGTTTCTAGTTGAAATACCATGTCGTCTGCCAAATTTTAACCAAATCGTCTAAAATCTATGTCATTTGTATGTATAAAGCTGAAACGATGTGACTTAATTTTACCAAAGATGTTTCTAGGTAAAATATAACATGGTTTGCCAAATTTGTACAAAATCTATTAGAAAATGTGGTTTCTAGAGCGGAATAAGTTAAATCGGTAGTGACATTTGCATGAGAGCTGTAGCTTAATCTGAAATGATGTGACCTATTTTCACCACAGATGCTTCTATTTGAAATATATAAAATAAATTGTTTCTTGAGCGGAAAAAGTCAACTCAGGAAGGACCAGAATTGATGTTATTGGAAACGACTATGCGCCACACAATACGAGCTACTAGGTCAATTTATTTGTTATCATATGAAAAGGAAGTCATGGGGGACAGATTGAAAGGCTGTGCAACAGTACAGGCCACACATACTCTTTGGCAGACACGATTCGCTCAAATTCAATAGCGCTCATCCTTGGGCCGCAAAAAACACAGATTTTTGAAACAAAACGTACAGAAATAGGTGGTGATTGGATTTCAAATTAGCACGTAACACCTGTTGAGACTATTCGAACTTATCTTCTGCGTACGCCAGAAGGGTAATATGCACAACAAATTCCGATATGCATGTTTGAATCCTAAGTTAAAGATTTCTACAGAACAGAGCAGAAGCGAAGGAATACAATTCCATGTACTTACCCATTCGTTGTGTGTAAAATTCGTTAAATGCATCATCACGCAAACGATTTGAGGGGTGAATGAAGCGCAGCATATCCAAATCATGAATACGATCGGCTAAGCCGCGTATATTTAAATCACGAGCCGTCCAAGGCGACAGCATTAAAACTGTGCACTGATCGTTCACAAAACCAACTGTAATGCCACCTGTTAAAATAAAAGCAAGCAACAATTGTAATTAAATGACAAACAGCCTCTCCTACTGGTTACACATACCCAATTCACTGTCAGAGAAACGCAATAGGAAAGTGCCGCCCGGTAACATTCTCAACATTTCTTCGGCCTTGCGCTTGTTGATGAAACCGACAATGAGACCAGCTTTCCATAAACTTAATAAATGATCTTTGGTTAATTTCATGATGGCAAAGAACCAATCCCAAAATGTAAATGAACGATCGGGCAAGGGCTCCTTGCAGAATTGTGCCCAGGTTATGTAGTCCTCTTCGCCATTCATGCCATTGCGGCGGAAAAGTTTTTCATCTGAAAGAATAATAGTGGTCAAAATAAATAAATAAATACACACTGTGTGACACTTTGTTAAATAAGTAAATAGTTATTTAAAAGCCTTTATTTTTATATTAAGCTCCACTCTCGGGTAGCTCCGTTCTATGTCAGTTAATGTACAAGATTTTCGTTATTTTATTCTGTGAAAAGCATATTTACAAACTCAAAAAACAGAACTTTAGTTCGTCAAAAAATGGGATTTCTCTTAATTTTGAATTCGTTAATATTTAATAATAATAATAATGATTCATTGCATTCCGATCGATGTATGGCTTCTAAATTACGAATAAAATAATGAAATGAATTGAATAAACAATAAATATCAGGAAACGACGATCTCATTTCTCCCCCTATTCGCGCCAAACTAATGTTGCGTTCATTTTTAGTATCCATGGTTCAGTTAAACTGAACTGAGGGCGATTTATATGTCAATTTAAATAAAAATATTGGAAAGTTTGCAAATGTCCTGTTTTCGTTAGTTTTTAAAGATTTCAAAATATGTTCAGACGCATGCTGTATTAATATAAATGTCACTAACAAATATGTTTCCTTTTAAAAAATCATATTAAAATAATAAAAATGTTAATGTTGAACATAGGCAGTCAACGAATTCCTTCAATTAACTCCGTAGTTTGCTAGGTTCTTTACTTGGTTCTAGGTAATTTTTACCATCCGAATCCAAGAAATTTGAGGACTGGATTTATATAGCCTTGCGGATTCCAATCGAGCGCTTGCTCTTCGCTCCATGTTTATTTACGTTTGCGGATTTCGTATTCAATTGGTTTGCGAAATTTGTTAACAAATACATTGTACAATATGCGTGGTGGAATACCCAATAGCTATTTCTTATGGTGTACGCGTCTATATCCCTAGTGGGAAGTGCTACTTTGCACTATAAAGAAATTTTATGGTCCTTTGTATACGACCGGCAGACCGACGTAGCTAAGACGATTCAGAAAGTGTTTCTAAATCGATAAACAATCGATCTATTACTCTTCCAAATGATATAATTAATAATAATTTGTAAAATACATTTTATAGAGGATTCAGACAACGTAGTTTCTAATTCTTGTCTGGACCAATGTCTTGAGATAAACCATAATGAAAAATCGTTTAGCCACTTGTGAATACATTTTTCACAATCTTCTTCGTCCATAGTCTTATCGTCCGATGGACGATAGACAATACTGTAGCGAATAAATGAAAAATTGGTTCAGCAGATTCGGAGGTATTATGTACAACAGTTAGATAAATATAGTTTCGAGATAAGCACAAAACTTAAAATATAGTACTTTGTACCTACTCTCCCGCGCCAACTAAGCGTTGTAACTTCAGAAATAACTTGAATTTCATTATACGGAGACTCTTAAAATATGTATTAAAATATATAGGATTTTTAGAGAAAAAGAAGAAATCGAAAAGAAAATGTTCAGGGGATTACACCACCCTTTAATTAATCTATCAATTAATAAATTTGATATTATTCGTATTACAGTCGAACCTGGATAAGTGGGAGCTCAAGGGACTGGATGTTTATTCTCACTCATATAGGTTTCCCACTAACCCAGTTTCCCATTTATCCAGATAATTTGTCTGTCACACTTCTCAAGAATATCTAAAAGAACTTTGATCAATTCTTTGATTATGTTCATTGTTTCATATATTTGATATATTCGATGTCCTGGACAAAGTGATATTCAGATCGCTGAGTGTTAATGATATCTATGTAGATTGTATTAAATTGGAGTTTCCTTATGTTTCAAGATTAGTTTTAGACTTGGTAAAGTGTATTTTGATGACATCTACATTTCCTCTCGTTCCTCCTGTTGTTCCCATTTTGTTCTCTATTTCTACATTTCCTGTCGTCTTCTTTGCAGTAAATCTCAATTTGCAGTTTTGCCAAAGGCAAACTCTGGCTCGTTGCTTTTCCAACTTAGTTATTCCACCATGCGTGATAATGCCAATGAAGTCAAATTAAGTATTTTAGTATCTCTTAAGCTTTCTTTCAATTCCATTGATTTTTACAAGAGGAAGCAAAGGAATGTGAAAAAAAAATTCTACAACAGAAAGAAAACTTATACAATTTTTACTCGTTAAAGCCACTGCCCTTTGAAAAGCATTTTCAAACAGAAAAATCCTGCGCTAAGTGGCTTCATGGAATTGATTAAGGGTTTCTTCCTCTTATTTTTATACTTTACATAAATAATCGTCCGCTTATCATGAAGATGAAGAACGGCAGACGTTCTAATCGGGTAATTTGGATCGGTTTATGGATTAGTCTACTGCTAATGTTGGGACCTACAAATCGATGTTTAATGGATCACAATCTCTTTCTGGGGGATGATGAAGTTGAATTGGTTAACCACCATGTTTGGTAGTTGATAGTAAAATTTAAATCATTACTATTATTCCCTACAATTTCGTATTGAGGTAATATTAACTCTTTCACGGACTAGAAATTGTTTCTGGTACTATTGACATATTTTTTGAAATTGAAACACATCATTAATACTATTGTATGTTTTAATGTTCGCTGCACAGTGGTTCAGAATCAAAATCCATCGGCCAAAATTTAATAACTTTTTTCTAGTAAATATTCAGTTATGCAAAAAATTAAAATTAGACAAGAAACCAAGGATTATTTTGAGATGGACAATCGTATATATTTTATAAATTAGCCAAAACTTGGCTACTTTTCGTATTTTTCGATCTTAAAGAAAAGTAAAATTTTATTTTTTTATTTTTATGTTCTTTTTAATATCCTTTTACGTATTTGTTCATAATAAGCAGATTTTTTTTTAAATTTTTTCGCATTACAGATTTTCGCCTTTTCAAGACTGTGAAAAATTGAAAAACCTAATTTCTTTTTTCGTCTTTGTCGAACTATTTCTTTCACATTGTACGCGATTTTACACTCTCAAAATAATCATAGGGTACTTGTCTAATTTCAGTTTTATACAGAACTCAAAAATGTTTACTAGAACAAAAGTTATTGAATTTTGACCGATGGATTTTGATTCTGAACCACTGTGCGATATATTCATATTATTCAGTTTATATGCAGGCTTTCTGTGATGTTCTTTCAACAATTATATATATATATTTGGATGGGACCTTTTTTCTTGATTGGGGACCTTTTTTCTTGATTGTTTTACTATTAATTTGTCTAGATTATAAATTACTATGACTGCGGAGCTACTATTAAGTTTGGTGAAGGAACTGACCAACAAACCATATATTTTTTGGCTGACCTAAAGAACTAAATTGAATAAATATATTTACTTTTAGTTTTTTTTTTCGTTTGCATTTTTTGGTCTTTAATCAATATTTGATTTGAACTGGGGTATTGTCCTGGCTCAAGACCATTTTGCATCTATATTTAATAGAATGCAAATTTATTTTCAAATGGTATGGTGACATTTATTACTTGGCTGCAGACTACCACTATCATGATTTCCACCCTGTCTAAAGGTTTCGTTCAGGTGGTTTCGCAGCGATTTTTCAACATCAAACCCGGGATTGATGTTATAGAGGCCGGGTTTGATGTTGAAAAGTCTAATTCAATATATTCAAATTAAATATATTTACTTCTGAAAGTATTACTTACGCAAGAAGTTTAAATTTTCTTCGGTTAGGGCACGTCCTGTTGATGACTCGAATTTTGTATTTAACGCAGTGGCCAACTGAGACCACACTACACGTTCGGGTACTTGAAAGGGTTCTCGCACAATATCGGAGAAAGCATTGTCCCAGGTGATGGTGGCCCATGACTGAGGCTCTTGATTACCATGCACTATGACTACAACGGGCAATGACAAGGTCCATACCTGTGCGAAATGTAAAGAGAATAATATGATTAAAGTACTGCTGCTTGTATGTATATATACACTTACCCTAATCCTATAATCATTGACTACAACAGACGTATAAAATAATAACGCAAACTTTTCATCCATGACACTTTCGGTGCCCTTTTTCTCGGCACGTTTTATTTTCTTCAACTGCATCGTTCTATAAATAAATTTAAGAAAAATAAAACAGAAAAAATATCAAGAAATGACGTCGAAGGGACCATGAACATGAAAACAAAATATTGAAGACTTCGCATGAACATATCAATCGCATGCATAAACACATCTCACAAAATAGAAACAAAACGTTGGAATGGGAATGGGAGAACATACCTGAAACTGGCAGAAAATACACGAGTCTGGTTATTGTACTCCATGTTGCCCACATTATTCACAATTTCACCCGACGAGGCTGGTGTGCTGCTGGATGAGTCAGGCAATGTACGCTGTGCGGAATGGCGTTGAGCCTGAGCCTCTGCGGGAGGAAACATAGAAAGAAACAAAAATAGAAAAAAATTAGTATGTGTATGTTGCTATGTGTGCGTGTGGGAGGAAGGGACATGTGAGTGCGCATACTGTGCACGGCTGTAATGTCATGTAAACAGAGACGATGACTATGATGACGACGAACTGGAATACAACAACAACAACATCAACAAGTGCAAATTTGTTTAATTTGCAATTACAATGGATACGAAGGCCGCGAGGAAATTTTGGTTAAGTGCTTTTACTTTTTAAGAAGTTATATTCTTCAGGCTAACTAACCTCAAAAAACAAGTAAGAAAGCTTCAGTACGGAAGGAATTAAATTTAACGTTGTGTGGAAGGTACTAGGAGGTTCGTATCACATGATCCCAGCTTCTAAATTTATAAAACAATTGTAAAACATGATCAAATATCAAGTCATAGTGGGTTCCATGCACCAGTATAGAAGTTATGAAGGATTTAATATTACCTAGGATAGAGACAATTGTGTGGGAAGTAAAAGAAGGGGCGTGGCTAAGGCGTAATGTTTTTTTGGTTTAAAGTGATTATAAAAACATTTAAAAATATAAAATTGCAATTGATTTTGACTACCAGTATGAATGTTCTGTCGGCTTTATTGTAACCAAAGTTTATGCCACTTTGTGAGGGAGGTACCAGACGAGGTGTGGCAATATCGCTCATATTCCATGCGAATGTAACCACCAATGTAAAGGTGTTGCTAAATATCAAATTTCACAGTATTCCGATTATCAGTATAGAAGTTATAACAGCTTTAATTTTAAGTACTTTTGCGTGATTTGTGTGGGAGGTACTGGAAGGGGCGTGGCAAAACCCGCCATATTAAGTACACTTAAAGTGATTATAAAAACATTATGAAATTCCAAAATATAGCTGATTCCGAATATACGTGTGGAAGTTTTATGGGTTTTAATTTAACATTGGAATATGGGCTATTTATACTAGAGATGGGCGCGACTCACGTGAATTGCGTGAATCACGTGATTCACGCGTGATCGTGAGCAAACTTTATTTTACTCACGTGAGCGTACGTGAACATCATTTATCGTTTATTATACAGTCGGCTTAGAATCACTTTCTGAGTCGATTGAGCAATGTCCACTATCTGTCCGTCTGTCCAGCTATTGTTGTAATCAAATTACAGGTCGCAATTATAGCCCGATCTTAACAAATTGGCACAAGTAAGTTTTGTGGATCAAGGACGAACGCTATTTAATTTGAAGCAAATCGGTTCAGATTTAGATATAGCCCCCATACTAATGTCGCTCCCGATTGGAATTTTTCCGCTCTAGAAAAAACATATTTCACTCGATTTGCTTCAAATTTGGGACAGTACCCTATAACTAAAGTGGAAATAGCTATGGTGAAAATCGGTCAGATCGGTTCAGATTTAGATATAGCTCCCATACAAATGTCGCTCCCGAGTTGACTTTTTCCGCTCTAGAAACCACATATTTCACTCGATTTGCTTAAAATTTAAAACTATACCTTATAATTCATCTAGAAACATATGTGGTAAAATTGGGCCAGATCGGTTCAGATTTAGATATAGCTCCCATACAAATTTCGTTCTCCATTTTACTTTTTGCGCTCTAGAGATCAAAAAATTTAACAGATTTGCTTCAAATTAGGAACAAAACCTTATATTTGAACAAAACACATCTGTGGTGAAAGTGGTTGAAATCGGTTCAGATTTAGATATAGCTCCCATACAAATTTCGTTCTCCCTTTAATTTTTTCGCTCTAAAGATCACACATTTTAACAGATTTGCTTCCAATTTGGCACAAAATATTATATTTGAAGTAGAAACATCTGTGGCGAAATTGGTCCAGATCGGTTCAGATTTAGATATAGCTCCCATACAAATATCGCTCTCGATTTTACTTTTTCCATTCTAGAGACCACAAATTTTAACCAATTTTCTTCAAATTTGGCACAAGTCTTTATATTTCAACCACAACCATCTGTGGTGAAAGTGATTCAGATCGGTTCAGATTTAGATATAGCTCTCATACAAATTTCGGTCTCCATTTAACTTTGTCTACCCTAAAAGCCACATATTTTAACCGATTTTTTTCAAATTTGAAACTTATATTTCAGCTGGATACATTATGGTGAAAGTGGGTCAGATCGGTTAATATTTAGATATATAATGTTGCTCCCGATTTTACTTTTTCCACCCAAGAAACCTCATAATTTATATATTTCAACTAGAAAAACCTATAGTGAATGAGGGACACATATTTTCAAGGTTTTAATACAACCCTCCTTCAATTGTCCTCTCAAGGCGTTACAGATTTTGATCTAATTTAGCAGATCACTTTATATGTCAGCTGGAAACATACATTGTGAAAGTAGGTTCATAATATACTAGTATCCGAATTCTATTTAATGAGGTACAAAGTGGAGGATATCATATGGGCCGACTATATGATATCCTCCACTATATATATGATATCCCGACTTTAATTTTCCTTACTTGTTGAAAGTATAAATATAAGATTATTTATTGTTTATATTGGCTTGAAGTATTATTTCGATATGTAAACGTATTGGTAGCCTTATAAGTGCTGTTGTTGAAATATTAAAAATATTATATTTATTTATAAAATTATTTTTTCAATATTTGTATTTGTTTTGGTTTGGCTATATTAAAAAAATTATTTTTTCCTGTAATGTTACTGCGCTTCTACTAAAATCTACAGCGTCTGTGGAATGCAATCCATGGTGGAGGGTATATAAAGTTCGGCCCGGCCGACTGATTCCAATATGCTACACCTGTTTTTGAAGGAAGTTTCAACAAAATGGTGAAGTGCTATATTATAGCCTGGTTAGATTTTCTAAAGTGTTTTTTACTTCTTTTTTATTTTCGATAGATTACATTAATGCATTTTTTTTGAAATTTTAGGTCTCTTTTTAAGCGACTATGTGAGTTTGGAAGTGGTGAAATGATAGGTTCTATTTTTTACGATTCTTTTTTGGGCAAAATCAACCAGATTTTCAGTGAAAAATCGTACCGTTTGAGATGGAATGACTCTTTTTTGTTATTATTTTTGAAAATCTATCCGTAAGTGTGGTATTCTAAATACAATACCTTTGTTATTCTTAAAAAATCCAAGTTGACCAAACTTGTTAAACCACCCTTCCTTTTTCGAAAACAAATATATTAATGATGCTGAGCTGAGGTGGGAGATTGCAGCAGATGCTAATGACGACCGTCCAGTAATTTGCCTGTCGGTGCATTGAAGCCGTAGTAGTTAGTAGAAACTATTATCGTTTCTTAATAGATACGTTTAGTGAGGGGTGGGGTTGGGTCGGGTGGCGTATGTGGGTAGTTGTATTTTCCCAGCCTTAAGCTTGTAATTTCTGGGAATGTTGTGAGGTGGTGTGTTTTTATTTCGACAGCAAAATGTTAATGAATTTGCAAAACAATATCAAAAGCAACAGTAGCGCCAAAAACATCAATTTTGAAGAAACGGTGCAGAAAAAAATAGAATGCAAATTTCTATTAGTTTTTGTTCAAAATTTCCCTGAATATGAAAAAGCATCCCTTAATTGTTATGTTTAGAAACTAAAAACGAAAGTGGTATTCATTAAATATGATTATTCTAAATCATCAGGGGTGTAGATAGTATTAAATGAGTTCAATTGAATTTCAACTGAAGCATGGTTTTTCGACATTTTCTGTGAGATGCATGGGGGGAGTTTCAAAAACACTCCCCATTCTGTAATTTGAGTTCAATTAAGATTTCCAAAACTATTCCAACTCGCCACCAATTGGAGTGCTGGTTTACATAGCGAATACATTTACTATTTAATTATACGAATATATGTATGTATTTGAAAAATAAATACGAAATCTGTTTAAATTGTAAATTAATACAAGGCAACACACACACACACACACCGCCGCCAAATGAGAACATCCGTACATTGCATATGGTTGTAATTCGAACAGGTAGCTGTCTCCATGTATCGAGACTTATAATTCAATAAAGTAATAACTATTGTTTTATTTAATGTATTATGGATGTTTAGATGCAAGCGCTAGCTAGTATTGATTTTCAAATATTCTCCCATTACACCAAACAATGCACATTTTATCCGCCACAAGTCAGTCGCGTAAACATTTTGAAATGACAGACAGAACAATAAACAGCAACACACCAGTGTAGACGGCGGCGACAAGTTTATCATTTAGTTTCAACACTGATTTGCAAAATATGTTTGTTTTTTGTTCGTTAAAAAAGCGAACATTTCCTATACGTTTCACAACCTAAAAGGTGTTGCTGGTAATAAATGCACCCGTATGTGGAGTGAGAATTGAAATAATTCGACGTTCTGTTTGTTCATTGTGAGATGACAAAACATGTAAATGTGACAAGACCACCGACGACAATTAGGTAAATTTACTGTCTAGCTACCACATAAAATGAATAGTGTAGTCTACAATACCTGTCATATGATCACTTAATCAAATTCTACGTGCAAATTGCACTGGGGCTAATCACTGCATCCGTTGTTATTGAAAAAATTCGATCGAAAATATATTTGCGAGAAATTTCGCGATACCAAAAATAACATTTTTGCTGCTTTTGAGTGGACATTTGCTTGTGTAGCACTTTTAAATATAAATTGTCCACAGGCTATGGCTACTTTTAAAAGGTTGTGGAAGGAATTAACATTTAAGCTAAATGATTCCGGTCCTCCTTGTAAGAATTGTAAAGCTTGGAAGAAGGTAAAAATGTGTGAATATTTTTGTGGAATCTATTTTCAAGTCACACTGTTTTTCAGTACGTAGTACATTTAAATTTCTAAGTTTGAACTACCGATTACTTTGACTTTGATAGGTAGAATAACATTCATTTTTCAGGTTTATGTTTGACATTTGCAAAATGGGACTTCCAAAGAAGTGAGTCTTTAACGCAAACTGTAAGAAATGTACGTGGAAAATTTTCGAGAATAGATATGAATGATATTGTGTCCCATAATTAAATGAAAAAGTTAAACCTTTCCAATAAAACCAGAAATTTGAAAAAAAAATTATCAGTACTTTTTTATAGCCGATTCTAATTAAAAGTTTTATATGGCCCACGCTATATATGAAGGATGCAGAATCACTCATACTTTATTATAGTACTTTTTATTTGCACAAAAACTGCATTTGCACAAATGCATTTTTAAAAAAATCTTACTTTTTAGACAATATAATCGAAATATTTTGGGAGTATTGATAAAACAAACCAAATTTTCATTTCTGGTGACCCGATTTAATGTATAATGTATTAATGACATGTTCATTAGTGGACATGATGGTTCAAATATCAAAATATTTCTTAAACCAAGCAAAAGGTTTTAATTAGCATTCACATCATACGGTGGAGGATATATACGATTCAGGCAGGAGCGGCAAAAAACTCACAAACGTCATGCCCAAATCTCGACTTTATTGATTGAATTTTGCATACTCCACTATCATCGCTAAATATTGCTGTGTATACATATAAAGTTCATAAATGTTAAAATAGTTGAAGAGCTCATCATAATAGGATTTATTATTTTTTTAGTTCGAACGGTCCGAACGCCTCTCACACCCGCCCCTTCCGACCGAGAGGGCCACGTCCCCATAACGTAGAGACAGCGTACACACCACAGCCCGAACCATGGCGGCTAAGCTGTAGAGGGTGGACACCAGCTACAGATCAAATATCAACAGCCGGCATAACAAAAATATTAAACAAAATATTAGTATCACATGCAAATAAAAGTTATTCTTAAAGTTAGTAACTAAATATATTAAAGTAAACATGTCACAACAAACTAAACATCCAAGCATGAGAAAATCCTCGACTTTATTATATCGATTCCTAATCCGAAAACTATGATGTGACACAATGAATTGAAAACAATACACATTCTACGAATGGGCTCTGTGGAAGCATAATTCGTACGTTGAAAATCAATATGAAGGAATTGATAGTATCTAGAAGGCCTAAATGGCACGTTAAACTTAATCCTGGAAATAATATAGTCAGAAGAGAAATCACCATTTATAACCTTATAAACCATCACGGTGTTCAACATAACACGTCCGTTTTTCAAGGAAGGCAAGTCGATCAACTTCAATCTACTAGTATAAGGGGGGAAGAATAAAATCACTATTCCAATGCAAGTGTCTTAGTGAAAATATTAAAAATTGTTTCTGAACAGACTCAATTCTGTCAATATAGATACCATACTGAGGATCCCACACTACGGAACCATATTCCAGAATAGGTCTGACAAGTGATGTAAATAGCTGCTTCGTTACGTAAGGATCGGAGAACTCCTTAGCCCATCGCTTAATGAAGCCAAGAACACCATATGCTTTGTTAACCATATAAAAATAAAAAAATATAAAAAATATGACTGTTGAAATTCAGTTTGGAATCCATTAGAATCCAATGTCTACAAAAGAATCAACTAACTCTAACTCAGCTCCTCTAATATTATATCTGACATATCTTGGATTCGATCTAAAGAAACGCATGTGTCTGCATTTCCTTAGGTTGAGTTCCATACAATTCATGTCACACCAGCGTCCAAAACTATCTAATTCATCCTGCAATGGATTCGAAAATTCTGGCCAATTATAAGAAAAAAATATTTTTACATCATCTGCATACATTAGAAGTCGAGAATTGTTGATAGACCCTGGAAGGTCATTTATGAATAATAAGAAAAGAACCGGCCCTAGATGACTACCCTGAGGAACACCTGATGGAATCAGAATTGGTCTAGAATAAGGGTAAATCAATAACAGGGATTTCTAATTGACTCAATGCAGAAATATTATAAGGATAGGCGTCACTCGACCCATAAGATCGCTCCGAGTATGTCGTCGCAAAAAAATTTGCAAAACAGTCAGCACCAAACTCTAAGCCATCCATTCTATTCCTTGTCGGCTTAGTTGAGGATCTACGTTTCAAATTCACAAAGTCATAAAAAGATCTAGAGTTCTTCCTAAAATCATGCCTTAGTTTTTCCAAGTAGATCCTATAACATCTCTGAGACTCAATGCTATATTTCGACCTAGCAACGGAATATTTAACATAATTTCTGCCATGTATCGTATTGGAATTTCATTTAGGTCATAGAAAACTTTGCATTTAAAAAAAGTATAATTATGTTTTCGCTTTCCTTTTCAGACAGTGAAGGTGTGAGTGAGAGGCGGTGGGGACCGTTCGAAAAAAAAAAAAGTTGTATTTATTTAATATGGTTAATTTCCGACTGATGCCTCGGCATTTACAAATATGGTTAAACAATTGTCTTATTTATTCATTTACAATTCAATTCGGTAAAAAAGTGAAATCGGAAAGGATTTTTCTATCCTGTAAATGGATGTGTTTGACAAAAAATGTTAAATCGGAAAGGACATCTGTATGGGGGTACATTGAAACATGCAACGATGTGACCCACTTTCAGCATGTATGTTTACAGGTGAAATATAATATGTAAAGTTTGGCCAAAATCTGTTAAGCACTTGGGAGCAACATTTGTATATATATATATAAATAAATTTATATCTAAATCTGTAACGATCTCATCCAGATGTTGTGCAAATCGTGTACTATATGCGCTTTATAGAGCGGACAAATTAAAATCGATAACGACATTTGTATGTGGGCTATATCTAAATCTGATCTTACCCACTTTCAGCATAAGGGTTTCTAGTTGGTTTTTAAGATGTTGTACCAAGTTTAAAGAAAATCGGATACAATATGTGGTTTCTAAAGCGGAAAAAGTCAAATCGGGAGCGACATTTGTATAGGGGCTATATCTAATCTAACCCGCTTTCGCCACAGGAGTTTCTAGTTAGATTATAAGGTGTTAAGTTAAATTTGAAGAATATCGGGTACTATATGTGCCTTAAGAGCGGAAAAAGTAAAATCGGGAGCGACATTTGTATGGGGGCTATATCTAAATATGAACCGATCTTACCCGCTTTCATTATAAGTATTTCTAGTTAGATTATAAGAAATATTACCCCATTGCACTATGGTCCAAAATCCCATTTTTTTTTTTCAAAAAAATTAAAATTGGAAAGTGTTAAATGTGCATATATTTTCTTTATGGCGACACTCCAAGCAATCAATTAATTGATATAGAAGAACGCTAATGAATTTGAAGAATATCTGTACATATTTTGATAGTACAGATATTCTTCAATTGTACATATTTTGATAGTACAGATATTCTTCAAATTCATTAGTGTTCTTCTATATAAATTATTTCTTAGTGTTACAAACACTTGGCATGGAACGAACAAGTAATAATAATTTTTATTAAAAAATATATCTTGCTTTGGCGAATATCAGCATTTTTGTCCGAAAGATAGTCACAAATAAACAACGATTTTGCATAAAACTTCTTTTGTTAGAATTTCGGCTTTTGACGCTAATGAACGGCATCATAGTCATCATCATAATCATAGTTTACCGCAAATTGGTGTAAATGTATAGGTTACAACACTCAAAGTACATACCTGATAATATTATACACTCCACTTGAGGACCATTAACACTTATGCCCAATTGTGGTCCAATAAGCCATCGTACAGCTGCGGCAAATCTATGATAAAGGCAACGACAAAGGAGAGATGTAATGGTGAAACGTTAAAGTAATTAGTCAACAATCATTCAATCAATCAATGGCATCATTATCACTACCCAATTGAGGGCGTCTGACCTTCATTCCTTCCTTCCTTTCAACATTAATTAAGTACATTACCGATAATAATGCTGCACGCTCTTCTTCTTCTTACCTGGTATTGGTTTTCATAACCTGTGGCGGTTGTTTCTCAACAATGAACGATGACAGCACCAGCAATTGTTGTGACTGACGTACATGGGCTATTATTTCACTGATTTCGTCGTTATTGTCCAAAGGTATCCGATGCATGGTATTAACATTATCCAGGATCTTGCCCACCAACTCCACCAGCAGTTCAATGCAGCGCTGGATGTCGTCCAAATTGTCACGGAACGGTGCGCCATTGCCGGCCAACGCCTGATTACGTTGCCAGTTTTTCAGCTCATTAATGACCGTCTCCTGTATGGAATCGTAATCGAATATGATGCGTTTTATGTCCGTCAAAATGCTGCTGCGTGTGGTGGCCAATATGCGGCACTGCTCCTGCAACTGCAGATCTTGCAGTTGTATATCCTGTGGCGTCATATGTGATTTACGCTGATTGTAGCTGTTGAAGCAGTTGTGAAAGGCCTCGTAGCTGCGGCCAAACTGCTGGATATCGGCGAAAATCGCACTGATGCTCATGCCCAATTTCGGTATGGAGCTGTGGGCGGCAAACAGCGTGTCGCCGGCATAGGAGCCGCCACCGTTGCCGGTGGAGCCCATGGTGGGCGTATGCATGCCGGGCACAACGGGTATGCTGCCGCCGCCCAGCATACCGGCCGTGCCGACCGCCGAGCCGTTAACGGGCACCCCCGTCATATACGAATACTGGGGCATTTGGTCCAGCAGCTGTATCTCACGCTGGATACCGGTGCGAACGTGCGTATAAAGCTCCACGGCTGGTGTTTGTGTGACGATGGTGCAAATTTCCGCAAGTTTGAATTTAATCAAATTATCGTTGCTCAAGGGTATAAGTTTCTGCTTCAGATCCTCATAGAATTGATGGGCATCACGTTCGTAAAGTTCGGTGGACGATGTATTGATAAGTTCGGACCTGGTTCGAGAAGAGAAAAGGATGCATTAGTATGTTTATAGAGTAATCAAGTGCTATCGGATCATGGAATTCTGGACATATATCGTTTAATAGGCCTAAATAAAGTAAATGGTGAAAGTTGATGAAAAAAATACATTTTCGGAATTTCTATTCAAGATTTCTACGTCCTTTAGTTTAGAAATTTGTTTATTTATTTATGTATATCCTCATAGGATATGAATTAGTTAATTTATTTCTGTAGCATTGCGTATCTGCTTTTTCAGCAGATTTTCTGCTGAATAGACATACTATCTGTTGAAATGCATATTAATCAAACATGAGTAACTATAGAACGTCAATTTATTTACGTAGCATTGGATATAGATACAATTTGACAGTAAAAAAGTTTGCTGAAAAGGCAGTTTATCTGCTGAAAAGGCAGTTTATCTGCTGAAAAGGCAGTTTATCTGCTGAAAAAGCAGATTATCTGTTGAAAAGCAGATTATCTGTTTGAAATCTGTTTTTTCAGCAGATTATCTGCTGAAAAGGCAGACTCTCTGTTGAAATGCATATTAATCAAACATGAGTAACTATAGAACGTCTATTTATTTTTGTAGCATTTTATCTACTGAAAAGGCAGCTTATCTGCTGAAAAAGCAGATTATCTGTTGAAAAGCAGATTATCTGTTTGAAATCTGCTTTTTCAGCAGATTTTCTGCTGAAAAGACAGACTATCTGTTGAAATGCATATTAATCAAACATGAGTAACTATACAACGTCTATTTATTTTTGTAGCATTTTATCTACTGAAAAGGCAGTTTATCTGCTGAAAAAGCAGATTATCTGTTGAAAAGCAGATTATCTGTTTGATATCTGGTTTTTCAGCAGATTATCTGCTGAAAAGACATACTATCTGTTGAAATGCATATTAATCAAACATGAGTAACTGTAGAACGTCTATTTATTTTTGTAGCATTGCGTATAGATACAATTTGACAGTAAAAAAGTTTGCTGAAAAGGCAGTTTATCTGCTGAAAAAGCAGATTATCTGTTGAAAAGCAATTATCTGTTTGAAATCTGCTTTTTCAGCAGATTATCTGCTGAAAAGACAGACTATCTGTTGAAATGCATATTAATCAAACATGAGTAACTATAAAACGTCTATTTATTTTTGTAGCATTGCGTATAGATACAATTTGACAGTAAAAAAGTTTGCTAAAAAGTCAGCTTATCTGCTGAAAAGGTAATTTATCTGTTTGAAAAAGCAGATTATCTGTTTGAAAAAACAGATTATCTGTTGAAAAGCAGATTATCAGTTTGAAAGATTATCTGCTGAAAAAGCAAATTATCTGTTGAAATACATTTTAATCAAACATGAGCAACTATAGAACGTCAATTGACAATGATAAAGGTACAAAGATCAATAAATGGTGGTGCTCTGAAATTGTCTTTAGATAGCCTTTAAACCCAAATAGTTTCCGCATCACCTTTTGTTTGGTACGGGGGCCGACTCATACAAATATTATTATGGTGGAGAGTGTATACTCAAAAAAGGAAAATAATTTCCGACTTAAGACAGCTTATTTTATGATATTGAAATAAATTACACATTCGTTCGAATCCATACAAAGTTTATTTAAATCCTTGAAGTTCATTATGTATTTCTAGGACTTCATGGCTTTATTTGTCGCCGTCGTCGTCTCCTCTTTCTATTTCTTCTACGCCTGCATTCCATTTAATCCTATTTACAGACATGAGCACGAAATGCATTTCTCTCCAACACAAATAATGCAGATGCGATGCGAGGAGACGAGCCCACGTTGACAACGAATTATTCCGCTTGGCGAGGTTCATTATGCATTCATCAACATCAACATTATCATCGTCATCATCGCCTTCGCCACCACCACCATCAATACGACAAACAAACAATAACAATAGCAATGACAGCAAAAATCATGGAAAAGTTAACAACTACAAGATTAAAATGCATTCAGCCAAAGTAGAATCGTAAAATGTTAATGCAAAATATTCATAATTTCAAAGGAATTTGGTAAGAGGTTTAAAAATACGAAATGATTATACCATTCAAGGACACAGTGCAGCGCAGCACAAAGACGACTTTGTTCTCGCTGTCTTCCCATCAACTCAACTGGAATAGAAAATATGAAATTGGCTTCTGTTCCCATATTCTTTCTATGATTACGCCGAGTCGAGGACAATTGCAATTGCTCACTAATGATAGGGGGTAGGTATGTTTGGGGAACATGTTAAGAGGGAAAATTAATAGGGGTCTGTCGTCTTACATGTCATTCCTCTAGGGGTGACAAGGGGGCAGTTTTGGGCCTTTCCTTCATAAATAAAAAATGAAAAAATGTGTGGGACCACCTTAAGGGTTGAAGATAGAGGGTATATGTGTTTTGAGAAAATATTGGGACTGACAAAATATTGGTTGTTGGTCATGCATTTGACTCCACTAGGGACCTTGTTGGGGCTGTTAGAGAGGGCGGTGTGAGTAAATTTCATAAAAATTTAGTTTTTGTATGGGAGCCCTATTATGGAGTGGGGATAGGGGATAGGTATGTTTGGGGAAAATGTTGGTTAGAGGAAATTAATGGGGGCCTGTCTTGCATGTCATCCCTCTAGGGGTGACAAGTGGGCAGTTTTGGGCATTTCCTTCATAAACAAAATTATCAAAAATGAAAAAATGTGAGGGGACCATCTTAAAGGTTGAAGATAGAGGGTAGGTGTGTTATGAGAAAATATTGGGGCTGAAAAAATATTGGTGGCTGGTCATACATTTGACTCCACTAGGACCCTCGTTGGGGCAATTAGAGCAGTGCGAGCAAAATTTTTAAAATGTAGTTTTTGTATGGGAGCCCCATTATGGAGTTGAGATAGGGGACATGTATGTTTGGCGAAAATGTTGAGGAGGGAAAATTAATACCGGCCTGCCTTACATGTCATTCCTCTAGGGGTGACAAGTGGGCAGTTTTGGGTCTTTCCTTCATAAACGAAATTATAAAAAATAAAAAAAATGTGTGGGGACCACCTTATGGGTTGAAGATAGACGGTAGGTGTGTTCTGAGAAAATATTGGGGCTGAAAAAATATTGGGGGTCAGTCAAACATTTGACTCCCCTTGGGTCCTCCTTGGAGCAGTTCGAGTGGTTGGAGCAAATTTTATAAAAATTTCGTTTTTGTATGGGAGCCCCATTATGGAGTGGTGATAGGGGCAGATATGTTTGTGGAAAATATTGAGGAGGGAAAATTAATAGGGGTCTTTCTTACATGTCATTCCTCTAGGGGTGACAAGTGGGCAGTTTTGGGCCTTTCCTTCATAAACAAAATTATAAAAAATGACAAAATGTGTGGGGACCACCTTAAGGGTTGAAGTTAGAGGGTAGGTGTGTTCTGAGAAAATATTGGGGCTGAAAAAATATTGGTGGCTGGTCATACATTTGACTCCACTAGGGACCTCGTTGGGGCAGTTAGAGAGAGCGGTGGGAGCAAATTTCATAAAAATTTAGTTTTTGTATGGGAGCCCTATTATGGAGTGGGGATAGGGGATATGTATGTTTGGGGAAAATGTTGGTTAGAGGAAATTAATAGGGGCCTGGGTGCGAGCAAATTTTATAAAAATTTAGTTTTTTAATGGGAGCCCCATTATGGAGTGGTGATAGGGGGTAAATGTAAAGGAGGGAAAATTAATACCGGCCTGTCTTACATGTCATTCCTCTAGGGGTGACAAGTGGGCAGTTCTGGGCCTTTCCTTCATACAAAATTGTAAAAACTGAAAAAATGTGTGGGACCACCTTAAAGTTTGAAGATAGAGGGTAGGTGTGTTCCGAGAAAATATTGGGGGCTGCCCTTGTTCGGGCAGTTAGAGCGGTCGGAGCTAATTTTATAAAAACGTAGTTTTTGTATGGGAGCTCCATTATGGAATGGGATGGGGTGTAAGTTTGTTCGGAAAAAATGTTGGGGAGGGAATATTAATGGAGGTCGGTCTTATATTTAACCCAGCTAGGGGCGACTCCGGGACTGTCATAAGAAAAAATAAAAAATTCGTATGTGGACCACCTTAAGGGTTGAAGATAGAGGGTAGTTGCGAAAATGCGGGGTTTGAAAAAATATTGGGGGTCGGTCATACATTTGACTCCACTAGCGGCCTCCTTTGACCAGTAAGAGTTGTTAGGAAAAAAAAATTATAAAAAAATAATTTTGAACTGGGATATTGTCCTGGCTCAAGACCATTTTGCATCTATATTTAATATTTGTCCTGGCTCAAGACCATTTTGCGTCTATAAATAGAATGTAAATAAATTTGCATTCTATTAAATATAGATGCAAAATGGTCTTGAGCCAGGACAATATTCCAGTTCAAATTAAATATTGATTACAGACCAAAAATACAAACGAAAAAACTAAAAAAAATAATTTTTGTATGGGAGTCCCATTAATGAGTGTACAAAGGGGTTTGTGTGTTCGAAAAAAATGTTGGGGACGACTACGAGGCAGTTTTGGGACTTCTTGTGTATTTTTACCTTTTTTCCGTCACCTTTGACCCCGATGAGCGCCCACTTACACTCACCCCAACACCACCATTTTTTTGGCTCATGCTATTTTTTCTGAACCTCACAAAATTAAGGGTTCCACTCTCCACTCTCCCACCCCTATGGGTCATATATGTACGTACGTATTTCATCATCATGGGGGAAGGGGGCGAATCATCAGTGGCGCTGCTGTATGGAGTGCGTCCATTAACCACTTTTTCTTCGATGCAAGTGTAAGCGCACACTACATCATAAAAAAATTATTTTTTTTTCAATTTTGATGTTACAGTTATCGACAAAAAAATATTTTTTTTTTTTCGTTTTTTTATTTTTCCCTCATTTTACAAAAAAATGTTGGGGGTAGGGTCAAATTTTTGGAACATTGTACAATATCTCATAACTGCAATAGTTATCGACAAATTTTACTTTATTTCTTCTGTCCATTTTTGAATTTTCTATATAAATCTGTTTTCCAATATTTTTGGTATCGATAACACAAAAATTATCGAATTTTTTTACCCGTGTTTTTACGATTTTTTCATTCAACTTAGCTAAAAATAATAAAAATGAAAATAAATAATTTTTATATTTTCAATTTCGATAACTAAGATAGTTACGAAAAAAATATTTTATTTTTTCCGTTTTTATATCCTCCACCTCCAGGATGGGGGTATATTCACTTTGTCATTCCGTTTGTAACACTTTGAAATATTCATCGGAGACCCCATAAAGTATATATATTCTGGGTCGTGGTAAAATTCTAAGACGATATAGCCATGTCCGTCTGTCTGTCTGTTGAAAACACGATAGCGGCCGAACGAAATGAGCTAGGAGGTTCAAATTTTGCCTAAATGTGTCTTATGGTTGTAGATCGGTTGGGATTGAAAGTGAGCGAAATCGGCCCAGAGGGAAAAATTTTTCCCTCACAAGGACTGAAAATACCCCTAATATTTAGAGTATTTCAGCATGTTTTTTGAAAATTTCCAATTTTATACACTTGAAATTTGTTTCGTACCATCCTCCAGTAACGTGCAATCACAAAAAAGTACAAAAAAGATTTAGTGGATTAAATGGGACAAAAGGGATAAAAATTGTACCTTTGATACGACAACAGCTAGAAACATGAAATTCGGTGTGTACGTTCCTATAATTACGTAGACAAGTAAAATATAGAGATTTTTTGAAATTTGTACTTTTAAGGATACAATTGGTAAAGGGGGATAAAAATGGTAGCAACCAAACCGCTGAAGATAAAATCATGAAATTCGGTGTATGCATTTATCTGACTGTGTAGACGTGCAACATAATGAATTTGTTCGAAAATTGTACTTTTAGGCGGAAAATGGGGCGAAAGGGATAAAAATGGTACCAATTAAAAACGGAATAAAATTGGTAGCTAGAATAATGAAATTCAGTGGTTATACTCGTCTGTCTTCGTAGACACGCACAATATGAGTATTTCTCCCAAATCGTACTTTAAGGTCAACATTTAAACTTACTTCACTTCTTTGTAAAGCCGACAGGCGGTAATCTACCGGTTATTCTATTGAATGCACTCGGTGGTGGAGGGTATATAAGATTGGTGGAGGGTATATAAGAACTTAACGCCTTTTTACTTGTTTTTTCTATTTTGAACTTTTTTAAGTGGCGCTTCTGGATGCAATTGTAAGCACACACTATCAAAAGAAAAAGCTTTAAATTTGTCCATCAACTACTAATTCTTTCAGTTTTTCTTGTCACGAATTATAGATAACATCAATTAGTCAAAGCCTGCATCAGCTGCTATACACGATCTGCGATGTCAAAACAAATACCACCCGACATTCATTTAATCAAGGAACTGTACGTGATTTTATATTTCATTTTATATTACAGCTGTTTGAAAGTCTTCAAACCGATAAACCACAGTGTTCGATAGAGCTAAAATGTCATAATATTTATCAAGGTTTTCCTTGATATCCTTCAGGATATTTTTTCATGCTAAAATATTGTTTAATCGCAGCGTGAAATCCATAACATATTTACTACTTCCTAATATAAAACTATAAATAAACAGGGTTACCATAACTGTCAAATCCCATACATTTGTGTCATTACAAGTTTACATAAAATACGTCAGTTTACACAAATTACGTCAAAGTTTCCGTGCCACGATGTGTATGTAGCAAGGAGTATTTATATACGATGATAGCAGCAGAACAAAAACAAATTCGACAACAACAAATTATAGACATTTTGTTGAATGGTGCAAAATATCTGGGATTTGATACTTTCGATTAGATTAGAATGAAAAAAAATCAATAAACTTCAACTAAAATAAATACACCTCGCAACACAGACGCATGGAAACTGGCGTATTTTGTATAAACGCATTTTTTGTAGTATGGAAATCAGATGTACATTTGATTATCTATATATATAAAAGAGTTGCGTTACTGACTGACTGACTTATCATTGACCAGCCCACAGACCAATCGGCTGAAGCCAGGCTCATGAAATTTTCAGGGTAGTTCCCAAATATGACGTAGACGTCGACTATGAAAGGGTTTTACGAAATTCGAACTTTTAGGGGGTAAAATGGGACAAAAAGGAATAAACATCGAACCTTCGTCCTGACTAAACGGCAGTAGATAGAAACATGAAATTCGGTGTGTTCCTTGCACTGACCATGTAGAAGAGCTACAAATAGGGATGTTTCGAAATTTGTACTTTTAAGAGGTGAGCGGGACAAAAAGAGATAAAAATGGTACCAACTAAAGTATTGCACCTATAATCGTGGAATGTAAATTCCTCTCACTGCATAGAAGCGCAATATAAATGCATTTTGTACTTTTAAGGGTTGCGCGGGACAAAACGGGATAAAAATGTTACTGTTAACTAAAGTATTGCAGCTAGACCATGTATTTAGAAGCGCAGTAAAATTGAATTTTTCGAAATTTGTACTTATAAGAGGTGAGTGGGACAAAAAGAGATAAAAATAGTACCGACTAAATTATTATAGCGAGAATCGTGAAATTTGGTATGTACATTAGAGCGTACCAGGTTACAAGTAAAAAAAAAAAAGTTCGCCGTACACCTTCGAATATGAAGTATTATTGAAAGGTAGTTTCAAAAAAAATTTTTTTATTTTTTTATGCCGAACGTAGGTGTCGCGCTTTTACATTTTTCTATATAACTTCTGCATTTATAAACGGATTTTAAAGTGTGATACATCGATGTTTTTGTCCGATTTTTTTGTCTTTGAAGTCATTGAGCTCAAACATGATTCATGATTTTATGCGAGCTTTAATTTTCGATTATTAGAGTGGTACATTAGGGTAGTAGCAACTGAGAAATGATGGGTAAGTACCAGAAGGGGGTGCTTGAGCTCAATGACTTCAAAGACAAAAAAATCGGCCTCGTCGAGACAAAAACATCGATGTATCACACTTTAAAATCCGTTTATAAATACAAGTTATATAGAAAAATGTAAAAGCGCGACCCCTACGTTCGGCATAAAAAAATAAAAATTTTTTTTTTGAAACTACCTTTCAATAATACTTCATATTCGAAGGTGTACGGCGAACTTTTTTTTTGAGGTACGCCCTAATGTACATTCCTCTGAACATGTATAAGCGCATTAAAATTGGATTTTTCAAAATTTGTACTTTTAAGGGTTAGGAGGGACAAAAAGGGATAATAATAGTAATAATTTAAGTATTGCAGCTATAGTCGTGAAATTTGGTGTGTAAATTCCTCTGATGGGGTAGAGGCGCAAATCCTAATGGATTTTTTCGAAATGTATACCTATAAGATGTGAGCGGGACGAAAAGGGATAAAAATAGTACCAACTAAAATATTGCTGCTGTAGTCGTGAACTTTGGTGTGTAAATTCCTCTGACAACGTAGACTTGCAACATAAATGGATTTTTCGAAATTTGTACTTTTAAGGGGACCAAAGGGGATAAAAAATGGTACCAACTTTAGGATTACAGTTAGAATCATGAAATTTAGTATGTAAATTCCTCTGACCATGTAGAAGCGTCATCAAAATGGATTTGTTTTCGAATAAGTGGTTGCAATTTTTTTGTTAAAAACTGAGTAGAAAACAAGTAAGAAGGCGTTAAGTTCGGCCGGGCCGAATCTTATATACCCTCCACCACGGAGTGCATTCCACAGTATTACCAGTAGATTAAAGAATGTCGAGGGAATGCGAATTGCAAATATCAAGTAAATACAAGCTAATATGTTCAAAAAACATGCAGAAATACTCTAAATATTAGGGGTATTTTCAGTACTTGTGAGGGAAAAAGTTTTCCCTCTGGACCGATTTCGTCCACTTTCAATCCCAAGCGATCTACAACCATAAGACACATTTAGGAAAAATTTGAACCTTCTAGCTCATTTCGTTCGGCCGCTATCGTGCTTTCAACAGACAGACGGACAGACGGACATGGCTATATCGTCTTAGAATTTTACCACGACCCAGAATATATATACTTTATGGGGTCTCCGATAAATATTTCAAGGTGTTACAAACGGAATGACAAAGTGAATATACCCCCATCCTGGAGGTGGAGGGTATAATGATAAAAAATATATATACGAAGGGAGTTCAGCTAAAACAGTGCTATGTTTCCAATTTACTATTTTAGAAAAGAAAATCAAATAAATACTATCCTCAAACAGAGACGGATAAAACTAAAAACAAATACCTGGCTTTTTCCCGTGCGAAGCAGCTGGTACTGCTAGTTGAATAATATTAGAGAAACAAATATGTAAATATTTTGATTGGGGTTAGGGTGTTAGGGGGTCGTCCTTAACCAATGGATGTACAAAATCAATAAAAATTAAATTAAAATATTATAACAATATATATGTGGTCCATAGTCAAAATTTTAATTTTGCAAAAAAAAACTTTTTAAATCGAAAAACAAGATTTTTTTTTTCAAAATTCGAAACTGATTAAAATTTATTGAATTTTGACCGATATTAAAAAATTTATGAGTTTGTACCAACATAACTTTTTTCTTTGAAAGCCTTTGCAGCTTAAAATACATATTTGGAAAGGTTGCAGGCACGAAATTCCAACCTTGGAAGATATGATACATTTAGTGCAAAAAAATAAGATTTTTTTAGTTTCAAAACGAGAATTACTCATTTTTATACCCTCCACCTATATTCACTTTGTCATTCCGTTTGTAACACCTTGAAATATTCGTCGGAGGCTCCATAAAGACGATCTAGCCATGTCCGTTTGTCTGTCTGTTGAAAGCACGCTAGCAAACGAACGAAAAGAGCTAGTACGTTCACATTTTCCCTAAATGTGACTTATGGTTGCATATCGGTTGGGATTGAAAGTGTGCGAGAAATCGGCCCAGAGGGAAAAATTTTTTCCCTAACAAGGACCGAAAATACCCCTAATATTTAGACTATTTACGCATTTTTTTTAATTTCTGCTTTATATTCACTCGAAATTCGTTGCATTCATCACTCCTCTTTTATCGTGAAAGTGCTAAAAAATAAATAAAAATGGGCGAAATGGGACAAAAAGGGATAAAAATGGTACAGCTAGAAATATGAAATTTGGAATGTACATCCTCTAATTGCGTAAATACGTAAAATAGAGGGATTTTTTAAATTCGCACTATTGAGAAGAAAAAGGGATAAAATAGTACCAACGATAAGGCAACAGCTAGAATCATGAAATTCGCTGTGTACATTAGGGCGTACCTCAAAAAAAAAGTTCGCCGTACACCTTCGAATATGAAGTATTATTGAAAGGTAGTTTCAAAAAAAAAATTTTTATTTTTTTATGCCGAACGTAGGGGTCGCGCTTTTACATTTTTCTATATAACTTGTATTTATAAACGGATTTTAAAGTGTGATACATCGATGTTTTTGTCTCGACGAGGCCGATTTTTTTGTCTTTGAAGTCATTGAGCTCAAGCACCCCCTTCTGGTACTTACCCATCATTTCTCAGTTGCTACTACCCTAATGTACCACTCTAATAATCGAAAATTAAAGCTCGCATAAAATCATGAATCATGTTTGAGCTCAATGACTTCAAAGACAAAAAAATCGGACAAAAACATCGATGTATCACACTTTAAAATCCGTTTATAAATGCAGAAGTTATATAGAAAAATGTAAAAGCGCGACCCCTACGTTCGGCATAAAAAAATAAAAAAATTTTTTTTGAAACTACCTTTCAATAATACTTCATATTCGAAGGTGTACGGCGAACTTTTTTTTTTTTACTTGTAACCTGGTACGCTCTAGTGTACATTGCTCTGACTGCATAAACGCGAAAAGTAAAGAGATCTTTCGATATTCGTGCTTTCGGGATATAAATGGGATTAAATTTGGCACCAATCAATCATAAAATTCGTCTGACCGCGTAGACGCTGACAGTAAGAAGACTTTTTCCAAAACCGTCTAGTTAGGGTCAAAATGAAAAAGAGAATAAATCTGGTATCAAGCAAACGAATGAAACTAAAATCGTGAATATTTTAGGTCATATTTTTGAACATTCACTTTTTGATTACTCCGAAAGTTTTATATTTATATAGAGGAGGACTAATAATATTATAAAAATGATGCATCACTATTTATTTAACACAGTGCGCATAATTATTCGTTATGGAAATTGTAAACAAATATCGTGATGTACATAAAAATATCACAATTTTCGTAATATGGCAGTGTACTTCTATGTAAAGTTGACAGCCAATTATCTTCCGGTACTACTATGGAATACACTCCGTGGTGGAGGGTATATAAGATTCGGCCCGGCCGAACTTAACGCCTTTTTACTTGTTTCTCATTAACGTTTGAAAACTAAGTATAAAATATGAACAAATTTCCTTTAACCACAAATTTAGTTAATTTTATGCCAATCGGAGTTCATTTGCTCGAACTATACCCAAAAATCCTAATAATAACTGGTTTTGCAGGCAAATCGAATTAATACAGGTAAACTGAACACAGGTAGTACTGCAACTCATTCAGGATTAAATGTTGCCATTGTTTTAATGTTCGTATACATGAATGTCAATTTAGTTCACCTCAATGACCCTCAAATTTGCCTAAATTTTTTATTTTGCCGATTTTTTCAGCGACAGTTATTTTCTAGCTATTTTCGAGTTTTGTATGAAAGTCTATTTACTAATTTTTTACGCTTCTTGTCATTCAAATTAGCTTAAAAAATATAAAAAAGATTTTTTTAATTTTCAATTTTGATGTTTCCATAACTAAGGCAGTTATCGAAAAAAAAAATACTTCTGTACAATTTTGGATTCGAAAGTTATCGAAAATTTTTACAACTTTTCACGCTCATTTCGTTCAATAAAACTAACAAAAAAGAAAATAAAAAAATCTTTTTTTTTATTTTCAATTTCGATTTTTCGACAAGTAAGAGTTATCAAGAAATTATTTTATTTTTCCGTTTTTTAATGGTTTTGGTGGGGTCACCTTTTTCGGGTGACTGCGACAGTCATCGAAAAATTTTACTTTACTGCCCATTTTTGAGTTTTCAATAAAATTCTGTTTTCCGCTATTTTTGCTATCGATAACGCAAAAATTATCGATATTTGTTACCCGTTTTACGATTTTCTCATTCAAATTAGCTAAAAGTAATAAAAAAAATAATTTTTTATTTTTGATGCTTCAACACAAAAGTTGTCGAAATTTGTTACCTGTTCTTACGATTTTTTTCATTCAAATTATCTTAGTTATCGAAAAAAAAATATTTTATTTTTTCCATTTTTTAATTTGTTCCTTTTGTGGGAACATTGTATAATGTATCGATAACTACGAGTTATCGAAAAACGTTCTTAACTTTTTGCTGCCCATTTTTAATTGGTTTCGAAAGTTATCGAATTTTTTAGCGCGGTGTACTGCCGACACAAACTAAATTTAAAAGTTATCAATTAGTACTGATTTTATCTTCAAAAGCATATGAAGTAGGGAAATAGGGAAGGATGAACCCGTGCAACGATGAAAATAAATTATTTTTTATTTTCAATTTCGATATTTCGACAAGTAAGATAGTTATTGAAAACAATTATTTTATTCTATCCTTTTTTCACTTTGAACTCATTTTACATTGTACAACATTCCGATAACGACGAAAGTTATCGACAATTTTTCGCTTTTTTCACTCAAATTAGCTAAAAATAATAAAAAAAATGTCGATAACTACGCCAGTTCTCAACCTATTATAGAGTTTTCTATTCATCTGTTTTATTATTGAGTTTTCTATAAATCTGTTATTTTTGGTCTCGATAAATCGAAAGTTATCGGAAAATGTTCATAACATATCGAAAAATTTTAAACGATTTCGCTTTTTTATTTAAGTGAGCTAACAACATTGAAATGATTTAAAAATGATTTTACAATAATTAAGATAGTTATAGAAAAATTGTATTTCATTCTTTATTTTATTTTTTATTATATTTTTTTTTACTTTTTTAATTGTCAGCCTATTTTTGAGTTTCCTATTATTTGGTTTCGATAACTCGAAAGTTATAGAAACTTATCGAAAAATTTTAAACGATTTCGCTTTTTTTATTTAAGTGAGCTAACAATGTTGAAAACAAAAAGGATTTTACAATAATAAAGATAGTTATCGAAAAATGTTATATCATTTTTTATTATATCTTTTAACTTTTGTAATTTTCAGCCTATTATTGAGTTTTCCATACGTTCGTTTTTCCGCTATTTTTGTTTCGATAACTCGAAATTTATCGAAACTTTTTTTACATGTTTTTTGCTTTTTTCATTGAAGCGAGCTAAATATTAACGAATAAAAAAAATCGATTTTACGATAACTAAGCTAGTTATCAAAAAATGTATTTATTTTTTTTTCATTTGACCTCAGTTTACAAAACAATATTTTTCGATTTTTTGTTTTACTTTTTTTACATTTTGAGCCTATTATTGAGATTTCTATAAGTATGTTTTTTCGTTATTTTTGTTATCGATAACTCGAAAGTTATCGAAAAAAATTTGTACGATTTTTCCCTTTTTTCATAAATGAGCTGAAATATAGTATTTAAAAAAATCGATTTTACGATAACTAAGAGTTATCGAAAAAAAATATATTTTTTTTCATTTTAACCTCATTTTACAAAAAAGCGATATTTTTCGATTTTTTATCTTTAACGTTCGATAGCTAAACGAGATATCGGTATTTTTTCGTCTTATTTTCAGATCATCTATCTTCCGATATTGTACTCCTACGGCAAAATGGGTTAGTGATTAACTCGTATTTGCTCTGAGTCGCCCCTCGATTAATTTGCTCGTATTTCATAAATATTTATTTTTTTCATTTCACCTCATTTTACAAAATTTTTCGATTTTACTTTTTTTACATTTTGAGCCTATTATTGAGTCTGTTTTTTCGTTATTTTTATCGAAAGTTATCGAAAAATTTTATACGATTTTTCCCTTTTTTTGATAAATGATCTGAAATATAGTATTTAAAAAAATCGATTTTACGATATTTTTCGATTTTTTATCTTTAACGTTCGATAGCTAAACGAGATATCGGTATCTTCCGATATTGTACTCCTACGGCAAAATGGGTTAGTGATTAACTCGTTTTTGCTCTGAGTCGTCCCTCGATTAATTTGCACGTATTTCATAAATATTTATTGTCTGTTTCTCCCTCTCTCTGCAACTCTTCTCACAGTTCATATACTTACATAATTCTCTCCTCAATCCATGGTGCTAGATAGACTCGTATATCGGCCAAACCCTTTTCGTCGTAGTATTGTATCATGGACTGTTTGACCTCCGGATTGCAGGCAATGCGTTTCCACAGATTCATGGTGTGAAATTGTGAACGATGGTGTATGGACGTAATTTCACAAAATTCTTTATGAAATAACTACTTCACTCTCGCTCTCTCTGTGTGTCTGTCTCTCCCAAACACACAATCTGTCTCTGGTCTTTTGATCTTTTATTATTGTGGGTCGTTGTTTGAGATCCGATATCTGAGATTCGATTCTGTTTGATGGTTTATTGTTCTGGAGATTTTTCTAAATTTCAATGACGCGCTGCTTGTTGATGTCGTTAAAGGCGCGCGTCATTCACATGCACACTTTTCACAAATACACATAAAGAAATTTCTCCGGCCGTCCGAAGTTCTATGGATCGATTAGTAGTGATGATTACTCCTCCAATCGCATGAGGCAGATATAATGTGTGGTGGGTGGTTGGTTTGTGGAATGATGATGTGGTTATTTGTTTGACCCGACCACCACAAACAATGGTTCGTTTTCAATATTTGATGATGATGATGACTCTATTTTGCCAATTAGTACATGGATGGATTAATGGGGTGGGGTTGGGTGGTGCTGGTGTGGTCGGTCGTTCGGTCTGCTGATTTCGACACCCAGTTTTTGTTGTTACTATGAAGTCAGATTGTTTATGATTGAAATTTTGATTTAGTTTAATTTGATTTCTTTTAATTTTGGATGAACTAAAATGAGACATGTGGAAAGAATATTAAAATATGATTATTAGTATTTATGTATGTATGTATGTATGTAAGTAATGTTGTTTGTTAATGTTATTGTTATTTTTTAATTGCATATCCAAAAGAGTCTTAATGTTTATCATTTATCAGTAATTGATGTTAAATATGTATTTTTTGGGTTGAAATATGTGCATAGCGTCATTCCGCGAACAGGGATTTTTTTGGAATCTTTAGATGTAAAAAAACTCAAACGAGACTCGAATAATTAAGTCCAAATTAAGAACAAAAATCATGAAAAAATTCGAGGAATCCCCTCTATTTTCCAAACAAAATAAAACATTCCATTGTGTCAAATGCAATGTGTAAAAGTTCCGTGTTGTACGAGGCAGTTCTAGAAGTAGCCGTCTTGACGAATAGATGGCGTCACTTATTTGAAAACAAAGACAACTGTAACAATATTAGTAAAGCCCATCCATATGACACTATACTTTATCTGGGCGAGTTCAAATGTCAGATACTATTTTTGTCACTAGAAATCGAGCTCGAATTCAACAGCTTTTAGAAACGAATAGATATATAATTTGTAAAAAAAAATATTTTATGTTAATTTATAACAAATCACAATTGATTGATTTTTTATTTTTTATACCCTCCACCTCCAAGATGGGGGTATATTCACTTTGTCATTCCGTTTGTAACACCTTAAAATATTCATCGGAGACCCCATAAAGTAAATATATTCTGGGTCGTGGTAAAATTCTTAGACGATATAGCCATGTTCGTCTGTCTGTCTGTTGAAAGCACGCTAGCTTCCGAACGAAATGAGCTAGGAGGTTCAAATTTTCCCTAAATGTGTCTCATGGTTGCAGATCGGTTGGGATTGAAAGTGGCCGAAATCGGCCGAGAGGGAAACATTTTTCCCTCACAAGAACTGAAAATACCCCTAATATTTAGAGTATTTCAGCTTGCTTTTTGTATATGTCTGCTTGTATCTACTTGATATTTGGAATGAACATTCCCCTTATAGCAAAAAGCGCACCATAAAGTGATTCTTATTCGTAGGGGACGAAATGGGACAAAAAAGGGATAAAAATGGTACATATTAAACGATAACAGTTAGAAACACGAAATTTGGTATGTACATTCATATAATTGAATAGATACATAATATAAAAGTATTTTTTCCAAATTCGTACTTTTAAGGGGTAACATAAGAATAGAGGGATAAAAATGGTACCAACCAAACGGCAGCACATCTGATCTGATTGCGTAGACACGTAAAATAAACGGATTTTTGGAAATTCATACTTTTTGGGGTTAAAATGAAACAAGTAAGAAGGCGTTAAGTTCGGCCGGGCCGAATCTTATATACCCTCCACCACGGAGTGCATTCCACAGTATTACCAGCAGATTAAAAAATGTCGAGTTTACATAGAAGCACAGTACCATATCACAGACAATGTGATAAGAAAAGTATACATTTTAAAGATATCCCCATTCGCCCCATTCTCCGCCCAAATGTACAAATTTCCTTTTTCGAGTCTTCATAGTCAGAATGTATACACCAAATTTCATGATTTCAACTCTTTTTAATTATATTTCGAAAAATCCCTCTATTTTACGTGCCTATGCAATTAGAGGGAAGTACACGCCGAATTTCATGATTCTAGCTTTTGTCGTATTGTCATTGGTACCATATTTTATCCCTTTTTGTTCCATTTCGCCCGCTAAAACTTTTATTTTCTTTGTGGTGCTTCCAAGCTACAAGAAGAATGTTCGCAAAAAATTTCAAATGTATGAAAATCAGAAATTTAATTAATAAGCCAAGGCTACCAATATTTATATACATACTATGTATATATATAATGGATATAATACTTCAATTCATAAAGTAAATATAAGGGAGAAATCATAAATACCCTAAATATTGGGGGGGGGGGGGGGTAGACAGTGTATTTTCAGCTACAGTCGCTTGGTTGTTGTATTTCCATCCTATTTTAATTTCAAAAGTATAAATTTTGAAAATACCTTATCTCTCACGTACAGAGTATTAGACACCTTCATGATTATACCATTTTTTGTCGTAAAAGCAACAAAATAAAGTACGAATTTGGAAAAAAATATTTTACGTGGCTATGCAGTCAGAGGAATGTATACACCGAATTCCATGATTCTATCAGCGGCCATTTTGTTGGTACCATTTCTATCCCCTTTTTCCAATGTTGCCCCCTCCTGAGTACGACTATCTAAACTCTGTTTATTTTACGTATCTACGCAATTAGAGGGATGTACACACTGAATTTTATCATTCTAGCTGTATACGTTTAGTTGCTACTATTTTTATCCCCTGTAGCCATTGTATCCCTTGAAAGTACGAATTTGGAAAAAAACGTTTTATTTTTCGTGTCTACGCAGTCAGAGGAATGTATACTCCGAATTTCATGATTCTAGCTGCGGTCATTTGGTAGGTACTATTTTTATCCCCCTTTTCCATTTGAACCCCAAAAAGTACGAATTTTGGAAAGTTATTTTATTTTACGTGTCTACGCAATCAGAGGAAAGTATATATCGAATTTCATTATTCTAGGTGCAACCGTCAGGTTGGTACTATTTTTATCCCTCTATCCCCATTTAACCCCTTAAAAGTACGAATTTAGAAAAAATACTTTTATATTATTTATCTACTCTATTAGAGGAATATACACGCCAAATTTCGTGTGTCTATCTGTTGTCGTTTGATAGGTACCATTTTTATCCCTTTTTGTCCCATTTCGCCCCCTACAAATAAAAATCACTCTATGGCGCCCTTTTATGCTATAAAGGGAATGCGCATTGCAAATATCAAGTAAATAAAAGCTAATATGTTCAAAATTCAGAGTATACATTCATCTGACTGTGTAGACACGAAAAATAAAAGTTTTTTTCAAATTCGTACTTTCAAGAGATATAATGGGTACAGAGGGATAAAAGGAGTACCAACTAAACGGCTACTGCTAGAATGATGAAATTCGGTGTGTAGATTCCTTCAATTGCGTCGACAGAGATTTTAGAAAGTCTTACTCATAAGGGGGTAAAATTGGAAAAAGGGGGATAAAAATAGTACCAACCAAATGACTGCAGCTAGAATCGTGGAATTTGGTGTTTACATTCCTCTGACTGCATTGACACGCGGAATAAAAAGATTTTTCCAAATTCGTACTTTTACGGCAAAAATGGTTAAATCATGATTTTATTTTGCACTATGTGCGTGAGATAATGGATTTTCAAAATTTGTATTTTTGTAATTAAAATAGAATGGAAATACAACCAACTGTAGCACCCACTATCTACCAATACTTGTGGTATTTAAGCATTTTTGAAAATATAAATATTTGTAAGAATATTTACTTTTTTGAATTGCCTTGATTATTGTATTGGTAGCCTTGCCTTATAAACGTGGCTTGAAGTAATAAAAATATTATATTTATTTATAAAATCTGTGGAATGCAATCCATGGTGGAGGGTATATAAAGTTCGGTCGGCCGAACTTAACGCCGTTTTTACTTGTTTTTATTATTTTTAGCTCATGTTAGTGGTATGTATGGTTGACCTTTTGATGTGTTGCGTTTTGTCTTTTGTTCGGCGTGAGGTCAGTTTTTTTTTCAAATAATGAAACATAAATTACTATTTTATTATTTTCTTGTTTTTTATTTCCCAATATTTCGTCATCTTCAGGGGTCTAGTACAAAAACACAAATTATTCAATTGCAAGTTACAAGCATTAAAAATCAAAACAAACATTTTTAAAAAAGTTTTTCACAATAGAAAATTCTCGTGCCACTCTCTGCAAGCTTTTGTCAACTACTGTCTAATTTGTCGTCTATGTTTTTCCACCGTGTTCCTATATATTTGAGCACAACAACTGTCTGTGTCTCTCTTATAGTTAAGCCTTTTTCCAGGGGAGACGTCAATTATATTTATCATTTCCCATGTGTATCTCCTTCTATATAATTATTCTCTTTCGCTAATATTTCGACGTCATTAAAGTTTGGTTTGTGTCCCGTCAAGGTACAGTGGGCTGCTGCAAGGACAGTTTTTTGCTCAATGGGTTTGTCAAGAGATTTGTGTTCGGTTTTATGTGATGAAAGTCTGGTTTACAATTTATTTTTCGTAGTGCCGACATATACCTTCTGGCATATGTCGGACTTGTCACCATTGCATTTTATCTTGTACACGACGCACAGTAGCGCCCGTAGAGCAAACGCGGTTGCAAAAATCAAAATTTTCATGAGCGCCGACGAAGTTTTGAATAAACCCGTGTTATAGGAAACTTTTCAACGATTTCAAATCTGCCACTCTTAATAATATCACATTTTTAGTTTAGAAGATATAGCCGTTCAAAGTTGACCGACTTTCGGTTTTCAAAAAAACACACAATTTTTAGTGAATTTGTTGCGATTTCAGGTGTAATATCACGAAAAATAGGTAACGAATCGCCTTATTTTTTGTTTGTATTGATTGATGTATTTATTAAATGTATAATGATAAAAAATTAACTGTTTGCTTTGTGTTTCTCCTGGTAAATCACTATTTAAAAACTATCCGTTTTTTCACTATTTTTCAACTTTGACGGAAAATAAAAAAATCTATATTTTTCTATATTTGCAAAACCTGTTCATTGATTATTTCTTTACATAATTCAAAAATTTTAGCTGCCCGTACGTGCCCGTTTTGGCTTCTAGAGGTAAAAAAGGTTAAAAACACATGGTTGCAGAAATTGTATGGCGTCCATCCCTTATATGTTTTGACTGACAGTAGTTTGATCTAATAGTTTGAAAAAAAAAAAAACTACTCATTGAAATTAGCAGGTACGTACCTCACTTAAACAATACTTTGGCATACAAATGGTCTAGAACAATATTGACTTATGGTTCCTAGAACAATATTGACTTATGGTCCCTATTTTATTTTTTATTTTTAGGCATGGTAGCATAAGCCTATATATTGCAAAATAAGGATAATGCCTGGATTACTCTACGACTGAAAGTTGGCGCAACAATTACTGAAACCATTAAACAATTCAAGTACTGAAAACATGGCGTTGAACAATTTTAAATTATTTGAACTGTTTAGAAAGTCAACCACACCAACATTTTTCACGGAAGCTGCTTTAGAAGAACTTGATAGCTTATACGGAAATATTGAGAGAAGCGAAATTATAAAAAATAAATTTTATCTGATATATGCAAATATTAAGGCAAAATGGGTGAAATCTAATCGAACCATTCAGAACTTCAACTCCAAATACGAGGACTGGCTTAATGAAGACACCATCCTGGATATATTGGCAGTAGATAAACCCACCACATCAACCAGATGAGCAAAAGGTAGGCCAAAAAAAAGTATTGAGGAGTGTTCAATTTTCACAAGGAAGAGGAAACTTGCCGATGCCACCAATGACTTGACCACGAAGCAATTATCGGACGCGCTGTCTATTAAATTTACAAAGGATAGTGAAAGAGTTAGGTCGCAGATAACCAAATCTGTTGCTGATGCAAGCCCACTGCGACTAAAAAGGATTAAGGAAAGCATTCCCACGCCCACAAACGCACACATTAAAAAGTATGGTCTTGTTTATGGACTTAGAACTTTCCAAAGAGAAATATGAGAAACTACGGACATCTTTAACGCGACACGGCGCTGACGTTTTACCCGGATACAAGCATATTACGCAAGCCAAAATAAATTCACGACCACTGCATACGGAGTTTACGGAAGTCTCTGCGAAAGCCAATCTGACGGATCTCATGGGCCATACAGCAAAACGGTTGTTGGAGAGTCTTCCTGAAAATGAGGTGAAAATTCTTCCTGATAAGTTGACATTGATCAGCGAATGGGGCTGCGATGGATCATCCGGACAAAGCGTTTATAAGCAAAGGATATCTTCCGATGACGCTACAATATCGGACGGAAATATGTTTATGGCATCTGTTGTTCCTTTGCTGCTTAAATCTGATGTTTCCCAACACTGGAAAAATCCACGTCCGTCATCAGTGCATTATTGCCGACCAATAATGTTTCAGTTTGCAAGAGAATCGGCAGAACTCATAAGGACCACGGTGAAGGACATTGACGAACAAATAAGCAAGATTAAGCCTACAAAGCTGCAAATTGGAGAAGGAAAATATATTGAATGCAATTACGAGTTCCATCTGACCATGGTTGACGGAAAAGTCGTAAACGAACTGACAGGAACAACCTCAACAATGTCATGCCCGATTTGCAAAAAGAGTCAGAAGAACTTTGGTAATTTAAACGATTCTACAAATGAGGAGAATTGCGAATATGGAATGTCACCATTGCACGCAAGGATAAGGTGTATGGAATTCTTGCTAAAACTGGCGTATACCCTACCACAAGAGGAGGAAAACTTCGATGAAAATACATCAATAAAGGATAAGGTAACTCAAACGATGGAAACACTTCTAGGAGACTTTTTGAAAATGATGAGGCAGTAACTAGAATCACTGGAATTGACAATCAAATCGTGAAAAGATTGGGAACGATCTTAGATGTTTTAAACTGCAATGAAAAAGTCAATTTTAGCAGAAATGTATCCACAGAAGAAGTTGAAGAACACATTCAAAGCATCAAGGGTAAGGCAAAATGAGGACCTCTTCAACATGTTGGCAGCATCTACCGATCCACTTATTTCTTCCCTGCGGCATGTGAAGTCAAGAATAGAGTTAGAAAATAATTATAGTTTAGAAATGGTTAGTCTTTTAGATATACCTTCTCTTACGAACTGTGATGAATATTTTACAGAAAATTGAAAAAATAAATTAAAAAAATATATATATATATTTTTAATTTGTTGGGTAATAATTTAAAACATAAAACCCTAAAGAAAAAAATAAAAACAATCTAAAAATTTAAAAATAATTTTTTTTAGTTACCATAAAATTGATTTTTCTACTAATTTTAACTTTGATAACCCATAATTAGGCCCCTACAGAGCGTAGCATCCTTTCCAAACGATCATTTCATAGGCTGAACAGTTATCTATCATATGCTGTTTAAACTGTTCAATTATCTTATTCGGTTCAAAAGATATGATTTTTGCAACGAAAAAACTCAAATGGCGCCACTGTGCGACGTTTGGTTTCTCCTCCTCCTTGATTTTTGATTTTGTCCTACTAAATAGTTGGTTGACGGTCCTGTGTGTTTTATATGCCAACTCAATTTTTTCCTTGTCGTAAATAAAGGGTGATTTTTTAAGAGCTTGATAACTTTTTTTTAAAAAAACGCATAAAATTTGCAAAAACTCATCGGTTCTTTATTTGAAACGTTAGATTGGTCCATGACATTTACTTTTTGAAGATAATTTCATTTAAATGTTGACCGCGGCTGCGTCTTAGGTGGTCCATCCGCTTAGTCCAATTTTGGCATTTCCACGTTTTTGAGTAACAGAGACCCAATTGGTGCGAACGGCGACGAATCGAAAATTGGTGGTCATCATTAACACTGGCCGATACAGCTGCGATATTTTCTTCAGTTCGCACTCTACGTAAGCGTGTTGGTGGTTTAATGTCCAACAATGTAAATTTGGTGCGAAATTTAGTCACAATAGCCCGAATAGCCGCTTCAGTGGGTCGATTAAACTGACCATAAAATGGAAGCGCGCAATGAACTTTCTTAACAGAGCACGCATTTTGATAATAAAATTCAATAATTTGCAAGCGTTGTTCGTTTGTAAGACGATTCATGATGAAATGTCAAAGCATACTGAGCATCTTTCTCTTTGACACCATGTCTGAAATCCCACGTGATCTGTCAAATACTAATGCATGAAAATCCTAACCTCAAAAAAATCACTCTTTATTAGTATGTTTTAGCCTTTCGGATAGCCGTGGAATGTACGTTGTGGATTTATAAATTTTGCTTGGTCTTTCGTCATTTTTGTTAAGTTTTTCTTAGATTATTAGATTATATTATTTTTTTAATTTTTCGGGAAAGTCGTTCATGCGCAGAATATTTCTAATTTTGGACTTGTTTGTTTCGTGAAATTCCTTATTACAGGTTTGTAGGATCCTGTTTATAAAATTCGTCGCGGTATTTATGATTGTTCGTCTTGGGTCATTAGAATAAAAATTAATTAGACGCCCTGAAGCCGTTTGCTTTTGGTACCAGTCAACTTTCAGCAGATTCCCTTGTCTAATTATCACCGAATCGAAATATGGTAGTTTATTTTCCAATTCTTTTTCCATCGTAAATTGTATTTGTCGGTTGAAAGAGTTTAATGCGTTAAGTGTGGCTTTACAATTGCGAATAAGTCGTCTACATATTTGGTCAGTACTCTTGGCTTTTCTTTTATCTTGTCCATCGTGGCGTCCATCATAATGATGTCAGCAATTACAGGCTGAGGCTGGTGACCCCATTGAAATCCCCGTTTTGATTTGAATGAAAAAATCGCGCAAATTTTCGACAACATTCGAGATATCGAAACCAAAAATAAGAAACACACTTTCACACTTTGCCTATATTTTTATATTCTTCCCCCCCAGCATTTTTCGTATGACAAATGGATCCTTTCTCATTTTCGAATTTAGCTAACATCTTACTACCCGTGTACATTAGAGCGTACCTGGTTACAAGTAAAAAAAAGTTCGCCGTACACCTTCGAATATGAAGTATTATTGAAAGGTAGTTTCAAAAAAAATTTTTTTATTTTTTTATGCCGAACGTAGGGGTCGCGCTTTAACATTTTTCTATATAACTTCTGCATTTATAAATGTTTTTGTCTCGACGAGGCCGATTTTTTTAGAAAATCGACATACTTCCTTAGGAAGAGTTTCATGATTTTATGCGAGCTTTAATTTTCTGATATTAGAGTGGTACATTAGGGTAGTAGCAACTGAGATATGATGGGTAAGTACCAGAAGGGGGTGCTTGAGCTCAATGACTACAAAGACAAAAAAATCGGCCTCGTCGAGACAAAATGTGTATGTGTGATGTATCACACTTTAAAATCCGTTTATAAATGCAGAAGTTATATAGAAAAATGTAAAAGCGCGACCCCTACGTTCGGCATAAAAAATAAAAAAAAAATTTTGAAACTACCTTTCAATAATACTTCATATTCGAAGGTGTACGGCGAACTTTTTTTTTGAGGTACGCCCTAGTGTACATACATATGTGAATGGCTAAAAATATTCAGTTTGTTTTACGACCTCTCTTCATTTCATGTAATATCCTCGCGGCTCGACAAAGTTTTCGATTAACAAATTGTTGAAGAAATATTGAGTTGGGAACTAAAATTTGACTCCGTTGAGAAAAAGGCTTAGTTTGGGAAAGGGAGGCGAAGTGAGTTCCCCAGTTTAATTTGATGTTAAATAAAGTCCTTGAAACTTTATACACAACGATGATGATGATGATGATGATTTTTGATGTTACACAACTAGGCTCTCTATCTCTCGCTCGCTGTCTGCATATTTATTTCTGCCCACGATTGTGGTTACCCTAATGGAATATCTCCAACTGCATACAAACATATTATCTACTAGCAGTACCCGCTGCTTCGCACGCGAAAAAGCAAGTTATTCGTTAATTTTATCCGTCTCTGTTTTTAGATAGTATTTATTTAATTTTCTTTTGGTGGATATAGATAAATCTAAAATAGTAATTTGGAAAGCTCCTATTAGGTAGCACTCACACACAGTCAAAGGAATGTGCTTGACTATTTTAGCTGAACTACCTTGTATGTATAATTTTAATAATTTTCTACCAAGTTTTGAACAAAATATTACAACCATTTATATCCTCGATCTCATGTTCCTAGATTCAGTCAGCCAGTTTATAACTTTAAGTACAAAAAGTACACATTTTGAAAAATCACTAGAGGTAAAATATGTTTTTGCTTCCCCTAAAAATATATACTTTATTTGGTAACACAGGATTGTACAGCATTTTTACCCCTTTTCCTCCCGCGCACCCCTTAGAAGTACAAATTTCGAAAAATCAAACTACTGCGCTGCTATATGATCAGTGGAATTTACACACTAAATTTCACGATTCTAGCTGTAATAGTAAAATTGGTACCAGTTTTATCCCTTTTTGTCCCGGTCGCCACTTAAAACTACAAATTTGGAGAAATCCAATTTTACTTCGTTTCTATATGGTCAGAGGAATTTACATACCGAATATCACGATTCTAGCTGTAATACTTTAGTCGGTACACTTTTTGTCCCGCTCGCCCCTGAAAAGTACAAATTTCGAAAAATCCAATTTTACTTCGTTTTTATATGGTCAGAGAAATGTACATACCAAATTACACGATCCTAGCTGTAATACTTTAGGTGGTACCATTTTTATCCCTTTTTATCCCGCTCGCCCCTTTAAAGTACAAATTTCGAAAAATCCAATTTTACTTCGTTTCTATATGGTCAGAGGAATTTACATACCAAATTTCACGATTCTAGCTGTAATACTTTAGTTGGTACCCTTTTTGTCCCGCTCGTCCCTTATAAGTACAAATTTCGAAAAATCCAATTTTACTTCGTTTCTATATTGTCAGAGGAATTTACATACCAAATTTCACGTTTCTAGCTGTAATACTTTAGTTGGTACCATTTTTATCCCTTTTTGTCCCGCTCGTCCCTTAAAAGTACAAATTTCAAAAAATCCCATTTTACTTCGGTTCTATATGGTCAGAGGAATTTACATACCAAATTTAACGTTTCTAGCTGTAATACTTTAGTTGGTACCATTTTTATCCCTTTTTGTCCCGCTCGTCCCTTAAAAGTACAAATTTCGAAAAATCCCATTTTACTTCGGTTCTATATGGTCAGAGGAATTTACATACCAAATTTCACGTTTCTAGCTGTAATACTTCAGTTGGTACCATTTTTATCCCTTTTTGTCCCGCTCGTCCCTTAAAAGTACAAATTTCGAAAAAATTTAATTTTACTTTGTTTCTATATGGTGAGAGGAATTTACATACCAAATATCACGTTTCTAGCTGTAATACTTTAGTTGGTACCATTTTTGTCCCGCTCGCCCCTTAAAAGTACAAATTTCGAAAAGTCCAATTTTACTTCGTTTCTATATCGTCAGAGGAATTTACATACCAAATTTCACGATTCTAGTTGTAATACATTAGTTGGTACCATTTTTATCCCTTTTTGTCCCCCTCGTCCCTTAAAAGTACAAATTTCGAAAAATCCAATTTTACTTCGTTTCTATATGGTCAGAGGAATTTACATACCAAATTTAACGTTTCTAGCTGTAATACTTTAGTTGGTACCATTTTTATCCCTTTTTGTCCCGCTCGTCCCTTAAAAGTACAAATTTCGAAAAATCCAATTTTACTTCGTTTCTATATGGTCAGAGGAATTTACATACCAAATTTCACGATTCTAGCTGTAATACTTTAGTTGGTACCATTTTTATCCCTTTTTGTCCCGCTCGCCCCTTAAAAATACAAATTTCGAAAAAAATTAATTTTACTTTGTTTCTATATGGTGAGAGGAATTTACATACCAAATATCACGTTTCTAGCTGTAATACTTTAGTTGGTATCATTTTTATCCCTTTTTCTCCCGCTCGCCCCTTAAAAGTACAAATTTCGAAAAGTCCAATTTTACTTCGTTTCTATATGGTCAGAGGAATTTACATACCAAATTTCACGATTCTAGTTGTAATACATTAGTTGGTACCATTTTTATCCCTTTTTGCCCCGCTTGCCCCTTAAAAGTACAAATTTCGAAAAAATCAAATTTTACTTCGTTTCTATACGGTCAGAAGAATTTACATACCAAATTTCACGATTCTAGCTGTAATACTTTAGTTGGTACCATTTTTATCCCTTTTTGTCCCGCTCTCCCCTTAAACGTACAAATTTCGAAAAATCCAATTTTACTTCGTTTCTATATCGTCAGAGGAATTTACATACCAAATTTCACGTTTCTATCTGCAATACTTTAGTTGGTACCATTTTTATCCCTCTTTGTCCCGCTCTCCCCTTAAAAGTACAGATTTCGAAAAATCCAATATTACTTCGTTTCTATATCGTCAGAGCAATTTACATACCAAATTTCACGTTTCTCGCTGTAATACTTTAGTTGGTACCATTTTCATCCCTTTTTGTCCCGCTCTCCCCTTAAAAGTACAGATTTCGACAAATCCAATATTACTTCGTTTCTATATCGTCAGAGGAATTTATATACCAAATTTCACGATTCTACCTGTAATACTTTAGTTGGTACGATTTTTATCCATTTTTGTACCGCTCTCCCCTTAAAAGTACAAATTGCGAAAAATCCAATTTTACTTCGTTCCTGTATCGTCAGAGGAATTTACATACCAAATTTCACGATTCTAGTTGTAATACATTAGTTGGTACCATTTTTATCCCTTTTTGTCCCGCTCGCCCCCTAAAAATACAAATTTCGAACAAATTTAATTTTACTTTGTTTCAATATGGTGAGAGGAATTTACATACAAATATCACGTTTCTAGCTGTATTACTTTAGTTGGTACCATTTTTATCCCTTTTTCTCCCGCTCGTCCCTTAAAAGTACATATTTCGAAAAATCCAATTTTACTTCGTTTGTATATGGTCAGAGGAATTTACATACCAAATTTCACGTTTCTAGCTGTAATACTTTAGTTGGTACCATTTTTATCCCTTTTTGTCCCGCTTGCCCCTTAAAAGTACAAATTTCGAAAAAATCAAATTTTACTTCGTTTCTATACGGTCAGAGGAATTTACATACCAAATTTCACGGTTCTATCTGCAATACTTTAGTTGGTACTATTTTTATCCCTTTTTGTCCCGCTCTCCCCTTAAAAGTACAAATTTCGAAAAATCCAATTTATCTTCGTTTCTATATCGTCAGAGGAATTTACATACCAATTTTCACGGTTCTATCTGCAATACTTTACTTGGTACCATTTTTATCCCTTTTTGTCCCGCTCTCCCCTTAAAAGTACAAATTTCGAAAAATCCAATTTTACTTCGTTTCTATATGGTCAGAGGAATTTACATACCAAATTTCACGATTCTACCTGTAATACTTTAGTTGGTACCATTTTTATCCCTTTTTGTCCCGCTTGCCCCTTAAAAGTACAAATTTCGAAAAATCCTATTTTACTTCGTTTCTATATGGAAAGAGGAATTTACATACCAAATTCCACGTTTCTAGCTGTAATACTTTAGTTGGTACCATTTTTATCCCTTTTTGTCCCGGTCGTCCCTTAAAAGTACAAATTTCGAAAAATCCAATTTTACTTCGTTTCTATATGGTCAGAGGAATTTACATACCAAATTTCACGTTTCTAGCTGTAATACTTTAGTTGGTACCATTTTTATCCCTTTTTGTCCCTTTAAAAGTACAAATTTCGAAAAATCCAATTTTACTTCGTTTCTATATGGTCAGAGGAATTTACATACCAAATTTCACGTTTCTAGCTGTAATACTTTAGTTGGTACTATTTTTATCCCTTTTTGTCCCGCTCGTCCCTTAAAAGTACAAATTTCGAAAAACCCAATATTACTTCGTTTCTATATGGTCACAGGAATTTACATACCAAATTTCACGTTTCTAGCTGTAATACTTTATTTGGTACCATTTTTATCCCTTTTTGTCCCGCTCGTCCCTTAAAAGTACAAATTTCGAAAAATCCCTATTTGTAGCTCGTCTGCATGGTCATTGCAAGGAACTCACCGAATTTCATGTTTATAGCTACTGCCGTTTAGTCAGGACGAAGGTTCGATGTTTATCCCTTTTTGGGCCATTTTATCCCCTAAAAGTACGAATTTCGTAAAACCCTTTCTTAGTCGACGTCTACGTCATATTTGGGAACTACCCTGAAAATTTCATGACCCTGGCTTCAGCCGTTTGGTATGGGGGCTGGTCAATGATAAGTCAGTCAGTCAGTCAGTCAGTCAGTCAGTCAGTCAGTCAGTCAGTCAGTCAGTCAGTCAGTCAGTCAGTCAGTCAGTCAGTCAGTCAGTCAGTCAGTCAGTAACGCAACTCTTTTATATATATAGATTATACAAGTCGTCTGCCGACAAACTTATTATATTTTCAACCCACATGTAAAGACAGATGTAGTATTTTTATTTGTATTTGTACATACATAAGAGTAGAGTATGTTATGAAGGTTCGCATACTAAGTACATTAGGTCGGAACGTTTTCCGCCAGAATTTTGTGCTCAACATTAGGTAAATTAAGTGTCAAAGGAAATATTGAAGTATGCTGGGGTTCACAAATATTTTGGCATATTTTTCCATTAACCATTGAATATGTCTGCTATTACTTGATTTTTTTTATCGCCCCCGACAGGACACCCTAATATGTTAGTACATACTCTTACGCATGTATTCACACACACATACATACATATGTATGTAGTTTTCAATTATTTTGATTTGATGAAAGCATCCAACGCACCAAAGTAATCAATTCATCTCACGTTATCCAAAGCATACATCACGTATGATGGGTGGGTGGATGGCATACAATTTCGAAGATAACTTGCCTATCACCCACATATTGTCAAATGAAATGCAAAAAGGGAGAAGAACATCACAAAAATACAAAATTAAATTTTCGATTGAACATACTCCATATATAAAATCTGGATGATTTATCTCCAACGAGATATTGCTACAATTTAAAGAAATGAATCAAAATTATATGTTAGCACATCTTCCGTTTGTATACCCTCCACCTCCAGGACTTCTTTGTCATTCCGTTTGTAACACCTTGAAATATCGACCTGAGACCCTATAAGGTATATATATATTCTTGATCGTCACAATATTCTAAGGCGATCTAGCCATGTCCGTCCGTCCGTCTGTTGAAAGCACGCTAGCATCTAAACGAAAGGAGCTAGGAGGCCCAAATTTTGTATAAATACGTCTTATAGTGGTAGATCGGTTGGGATTGAAACTGGGCGAAATCGGCCCAAAGGGAAAAATTTTTCCCTCACAAGGACTGAAAAACCCATAATAACCCCTAATATTTTACAGTATTTAAGCATATTTTTTCAATATGTCTGCTTGTACATACTTGATGCTGGGTATGCACATTCCCACGCTAACAAAAACGTGCACCATAAAACGATTTTTATTCGTAGGGTGTGAAATGGGGCGAAAAGGGATAAAAATGGTACCTATTAAACTACAACAGCTAGAAACACGAAATTCGCTGTGTACATTCCTCTAATGGAGTAGATACATAATATGAAAGTATTTTTTCCAAATTCGTACTTTTAAGGGATACCATGGGAATAGAGGGATAAAAATGGTACCAACCAAACGGCTGCACCTAGAATAATCAAATTTGGTGTATACATTCCTCTGACTGTGTAGACACGTAAAATAAACAGATTTTTCGAAATTAGTACTTTTTGGTGTTAAAATGGAGAACGGGGATAAAAATAGTACCAACCAAATGACACAGCTAGAGTCCTGAAACTCGAAGTATACATTCCTCTGACTGCGTAGACACGAAAAATAAAAGCTTTTTTCCAAATTCATACTTTCAAGGGATACAATGGGAACAGGGGATAAAAATAGTACCAACTAAACGAATACACCTAGAATGATGAAATTCGCTGTGTACATTCCTTTAATTGAGTAGATACATAATATGAAAGTATTTTTTCCAAATTCGTACTTTTAAGGGTTAAAATGGGAATAGAGGGATAAAAATGGTACCAACCAAACGGCTGCACCTAGAATAATCAAATTTGGTGTATAAATTCCTCTGATTACGTAGACACGTAAAATAAACAGATTTTTCGAAATTAGTACTTTTTGGGGTTAAAATGGAAAATGGGGATAAAAATAGTACCAACCAAATGACACAGCTAGAGTCATGAAACTCGACGTATACATTCCTCTGACTGCGTTGGCACGAAAAATAAAAGCTTTTTTTCCAAATTCATACTTTCAAGGGATACAATGGGAACAGGGGATAAAAATAGTACCAACTAAACGAATACACCTAGAATGTTGAAATTCGGTGTGTATATCCCTCTAATTGCGTAGACAGGTAAATTAAAGAGATTTTAGATAGTCGTACTCTTTAGGGTGTAAAATTGGAAAAAGGCGATAAAAATGGTACCAACCAAATGGGCGCAGCTAGAATTATGAAACTGCAAAGATACGCAAAATAAGAAGATTTTTCCAAATTCGTACTTTTAAGGAAAACATTGGTTGAATCATGAAGTTAAGTTATTTTACACTATGTACATGAGAAATAGAAAGGAAATACAACCAACTGTGGCAACAACTACCTACCAATATTTATGATATTTAAGCTTTTTTGAAAATATAAGAATATTTATTTTTTAAATTGACTTGAAGTATTATTTCGATATATATATAGTGTAAGCGTACTGGTAGCCTTCCAAATTTGTATTTTTTTATTTTTATTTTTTCATGAAGTTAGTTTATCTTGCAATTGAGAGATAATGGATTTTTTGGAGATTGCTGTCTTTCATTTACTTTTTGAATTGATTCGAAGTATTATTTCGATATATATATTATAAACGTATTGGTAGCCTTCACTTATAAGCGTGGCTTGAAATAATAAAAATATTATATTTATTTATAAAATTATTTTTTCAATATTTGTATTTGTTTTGGTTTGGCTATATTAAAAAAAATATATTTTCTTGTAATATTACTGCACTTCTACGAAAATCGACAGCCTCTGTGGAATGTAATCCATGGTGGTGGGTATACAAAGTTCGGCCCGGTCGAACTTTACGCCGTTTTTACTTTTTTATTTTGGAAAAATATTGACAAAATATTGATATTGTTGTCATATTGGAAAACAATAAAGGAATATTGTCTTTATAATGAAAATCTGTGGTTATTAAGTTGAAGATTTGCAGAAAGTATAATGAAAGTATTAAATGATATGGAGATATTGCGGCAATATCTTTGATAAATCAAAATTATACTTTGTTATATCTTCTTTTTGACTTCTTGCAGCAATATGGGCGATATTGAAAAAGTAATTTATTTTTACTGGAAATCCGTGGATATATTTTGAACTTTCGTCGTTGATAGTAAATAGTAGAAGGGGCTGGAGGTCACAAAAAAAACATGTGTTGTTGTTATTTTATTTTATTATTGATTTTTCCAATATTTCCATAGTCAAGACGAACAAGATTAAATAGCATCATTTTGTAGTTGTTCTTCTAAATATATTTTATGAGCGCATACATTACATTCTTACCATCACAAGTGTGGCTTAGGCTTAGGCAAAGACTATTTGTTGTGACAAATTTTACTCAAATATCATTTTTTTACACCGCCGCACAGTGTTGCGAAAGCGGAATTTTTTGGAAATCATATTGCCTAAACTGTATTTTTAATTGTATCGATGAGAAACTTCTACAGATTGGTCAGAATGAAATCCCAAACAGAATGAGTGAAAAAAATTTACACCGAAAAAAATTGTTGGGTCAAATTTTCAACAAAAGTCAAAAAAAAAAAAAAAATTGTTCGAAAAATTTACAAAAAAATTTATTTTAATTCTTCTTGTATTTCTGATAAATACCCTATGATTAGTTTTTTAAATAAATTATAGGGTGGTCCGAACAAGAATTATAAACGTCAAATTTTCATGATTTTTCGATATTTCTTGAAAAACTCTGAAATTTTATAAAAAACCAAAATCTATTTCATTTCTGTGGCAATCAAAGCTTTAATTTGATACCGGTTTGAAGTCAATAGCTTCAGTTTTAAGAGAGTTATGCTCAGTTTTGTGGAGTGCTAGAATAGATGTAGAATAAAAAAAATTTGATTCTGAGAATTTCCGTTCTATTTCTATGGAATAAATACTGAGAGTGATATACTAAAATCGCTATAACTCCCAGGAGGGCAGGTATGGGCAGCTGATTTTTTCACAGTTCGTTGAAAACAAATTATGTAACATTTCTGTAGTGGTTTGGAACTGGGACTCTCTGGGACTTTTTAGATATTGCTTACCTAACCCAAATTTAAAGGAAAAATGGACCTTTAGTCGGGTTTTCGTTCTAAAAAAGGTGCATATGAAAATGTCTCAAACAACATTCCTTTTTTTTACAGAAGATACTTGTCCGAAGGCAGATTTTTTTTTCCGAATCAAAATATCTGTCACCAAAATCAAATGAGATCATTTTGAATACAGCCCTGAAATCCCCTCTTTTCGAGAAAATTTTCTATATTTGACTTCTAAAATCAATTAAAAATCAACGGGCCAACATAAAAATAAGCTTTATGTGTTTTTTGTTTACTTGGAATGTCTGTGACAAAATTGTGACAAAAATTAAAAACACTGAAAAAAATAATCGGAAAAAAGTTACTTTTCCACTAGCCGCAACACAGTGCGCCGGCAGAACTTGGAGAAAACGACACCAAGAAAATAGAAAATGTTCTAACTTTTCATGTTCAACGTTGCCAGTGGCGTCAACGAACTTATTTCTTCAAGAACTATATTTCTTGAATAGTTTTTCATAAGAAAATATACAAAACTTTTTTGAAGTTGTGGTTATACACTTAAACATTTCGCAATACGGCAACAACTAAGCTAATCCGGTGTTGTCAATGTAGCGTTTATACGCCTAGATTTAGAGTTTAGAGAATGGAATTTGATTAAATGATTCATGACTTTTTTGTTAAGCAATTTAATTTTAGGGAATTTCTACACCTTTTTCAATTGTAATCCAAAAGACATCACTTGAAATCCAAAAGACACCAGCTGAGATTCAAAAATTCCATTTGCAATTCAAAAAATGTCAATTGAAATTCAAAAGTAGTCATTTGTAATTCAAAAGACATCATTTGAAATTCAAAAGACATCATTTGAAATTCAAAAGAAATCATTTGAAATTCAAAAGAAATCATTTGAAATTCAAAAGACATCATTTGAAATTCAAAAGACATCATTTGAAATTCAAAACTCTTCATTTGTAATTCAAAAACAAGTAAAAACGGTGTTAAGTTCGGCTGGGCCGAACTTTATATACCCTCCACCATGGATTGCATTCCACAGAGGTTGTCGGTTTTCGTAGAAGTGCAGTAATATTACAAGAAAATATATATATTTTTTTATATATAGACAAATCAAAAGAAATACAAATATTAAAAAAAAACTTTTTTAAATAAATATAATATTTTAATTATTTCAAACCACGCTTATAAGGCAAGGCTACCAATACGTCAATTCAAAAAATAAATATTTTTCTATTTATATTTTCAAAAAGCTTAAATACCATAAATATTGGTAAATAGTGGGTGCTACAGTTGGTTGTATTTCCATTCTATTTTAATTCCAAAAGTACAAATTTTGTAAATCCATTTTCAGACGTACACAGTGCAAAATACCTAACTTCATGATTCAATCAATTTTTGTCGTAAAAGAAAAAGTACGAATATGGAAAACTTTTTATTTTGCGTGTCTATGCAGTCAGAGGAGTGTATACACCGAATTCCATGATTCCAGCTATCACCATTTGGTTGGTACCATTTTTACCCCTTTAAGAGTACGACTATCTAAAATTTCTTTCTTTGACGTTTCTACCCAATTGCAAAATTTCATCATTCTAGTTGTAGTCGTTTAGTTAGTAGTATTTTTATCCCTCTGTACCATTGGATCCCTTGAAAGCATGAATTTGGAAATAACCTTTAATTTGTCGTGTCTGCGCAGTCAGAGGAATGTTTGCACCGAACTGCATGATACTGCTGCGGTCATTTGGTTGGTACCATTTCTATCCCCTTTTTCCCATTTTAACCCCCTTAAGAGTTCAACTTTCTAAAATCATTTTATTTTGCGTGTCTACGCAATTAGAGGGATGTACACACCGAATTTCATCATTCTAGCTGTAGTCGTTCAGTTGGTACTATTTTTATCCCTCTGCACCCACTGTATCCCTTGAAAGTACGAATTAGGAAAAAACCTTTTATTTTTCGTGTCTACGCAGTCAGAGGAATGTATACTCAGAATTTCATTACTCTAGCTGTGGTCAATTGGTTGGTACCATTTTTATCCCCCTTTTTCATATTAATCCCAAAAAGTACGAATCAGATGAATATATACACCGAATTTCATTATTCTAGGTGTAGCCGTTTGGTTGGTAGCATTTTTATACCTCTGTACCCATTGTATCCATTGAAAGTACGAATTTGGAAACAACCTTTTTTTCCATGTCTACGTAGTCAAAGGAATGTATACTCCGAATTTCATGACTCTAGCTGCGGTCATTTGGTTGGTACTATTTTTATCCCTTTTTTCCATTATGATCCCAAAAAGTACTAATTTCGAAAAAAAAAATCCGTTTATTTTCCGTTTCTACACAGTCAGAGGAATGTATACTCCATATACATATACTGACTCTAACTGCGGTCATTTGATTGGTACTATTTTTATCCCCCTTTTTCATTTTAAAACCATAAAGGACGAATTTTGAAAAATCCTTGCATTATACGTCTCTATACAATCAGATGAATGTATACACCGAATTTGATTATTCTAGGGGCAGTCGTTTGGTTGGTACAATTTTTATCCCGCTATTCCCACATTTTACCCCTTTAAAAGTACTAATTTGACCCATTTCACCCCCTACAAATAAGAATCACTTTATGGTGCACGTTTTTGTTATCGTGGGAATGCGCATACCCAATATCAAGTAAGTACAAGCAGACATATTGAACAAATATGCTTAAATACTCTAAAATATTAGGGGTTATTATGGGTATTTTTAGTCCTTGTGAGGGAAAAAATTTTCCCTTTGGGCCGATTTCGCCCAGTTTCAATCTCAACCGATCTACGACTATAAGACGCATTTATGGAAAATTTGAACGTTCTAGCTCCTTTCGTTTAGATGCTAGCGTGCTTTTAACAGACTGGCGGACATGGCTAGATCGTCTTAGAGTTTCATGACGATCAAGAATATAAAGGGTGTTTTTTATTGGGGTATAAAACTTTAAGTTGGCATCACTTTTTTAACTGGCGGCCATTTTGTCAGCTGTCAAGTGATTAATATTTAGTTTGGTTTGCCATTTCATCATGAACATGTTGACAAAAGAACAACGCTTGCAAATCGTGCAAATTTATTTCGAAAGTAATGGTTCAGTTCGCGAAGTTCACCATTTTATGGTCGACATAATCGTCCATCAGAGCAATTAATTCGGTTAACCATGGATCGTTTTCGCACTACGTTTACTCTATGTGATAATACGCATCCGCAGAGACGTCGAACAGTGCGCACCGAAGAAACAATTGCCGCTGTAGAGCAAAGTGTTGAAGAGGACCCGAATGAATCGATTCGCCACCGTGCACAGCAATTGGAGCTGCACAGCAATTGGAGAAAGTGGTTGAAAATTGGACCTGTAGAATTGGCTATATTCGAGCCAGCCGCGGCGGCCACATGCCCGAAATCATATTTAAACATTAATGGCATAAAATTATCCTTCCAATAAAGCCAAATTGATGGACATTAAAACTATTTTCTTGTGTTTTATTTCAATTCGAAGTTCTATACCTCAATAAAAAACACCCTATATATACTTTATAGGGTCTCATGTCGATATTTCAAGGTGTTACAAACGGAATGACAAAGTTAGTATACCCCCCTCCTGGAGCTGTAGGGTATAAAAATCAGTAAATTTGTCCTCCGTTTAAGTAAATATTTACATGAATTGAGTAAAAATTTACTTAGTTTTAGGTCAAGCATTCAGCATAATTTTACTTAGATTTAGTAAAAATTTACTTGGTTTGAGTCAAAATTTACTTAGTTTTAGGACAATTGTATTTACAATTGTAGTAAAAATTTACTTAGATTCAGGAAATTTTCAGCAAAATTTTTAGTAAAAATGTACTTGGTTTGAGGAAAAACTTACAAAATCAGTTGAGTAAATATTTACTTGATTTGAGGAAGATTGAACTAGAATCAAGTTCAAAGCATGTACTACTTTGAAGGAAAAGTTTGAACTTGATATGAGGAGATATTGCTTTAGCTCTGTACGAAGTTCAATTTGCTTAAATTTGGGTTCATTTTAACTCATTATAGAGTTCACTTTTTTCTGAGTGTGGTTTCTTTTACAATTGTTCCACGCAAACCAATAATACTTTTATTAATGGACCATCAAACTACTTTTTGATACTCGTAGCCAAAGCAGCATAAATTTGTCAATGTCAAATATAAACATGGTGTTTAAGAGATAACCCCTACCCCTCCCGCTCTTTATATTAACTCCATATAAAATTCAATTTTTATAAATTTATGTATTCAAATTATTCAAAATTTTGCACAGTCCATAACACATTATTGTTTAGCTATACATAGCAAAGTAACCAAATTTACATTTTTAGATTCTTACCTTTAAGTCTGTTGATCAAGAGAAATCCGACTGCTGATTGTCCGTATTAAGAAGAATCTGTAAAAGAAGAAGACAAACAAAAAATTAAACAATTTGTCAAGCAAAAAAAGAAAATTTAAATTCAAAATCTAAATCAACACTACCACCAAAAACAAAATCAAACATGGAATGACCTTTGGAATAGAGGAACCACAACTAAACTCCATCGTGCTCTAGCACTTCCTTTCACGTGTGGCAAACGTCAGTAACAACTCAAGTTCCCGCCACCTACTCTGAACAACATAAGCCAGTGAGCAAGAGGAGAAGGAGGAGGTGGAGGACATAGTCGACGGATTGGATTTCAACAACGACAACAACAACAAAACATCTCGAATATCGTTTAGCCAACTAGCCTATCGTACACATATTCCCCATATTAATAACACAAAAAGGCTACAACAAATTCCTATCAATACACACACACTCATTCATATGTCTACATACATACATCTACACATATAGGAAGCTAATCATATTCATAAGTCGTTTGGGTCGAGTTGGATATTTTGTTTGTGACAAACAAACGCTCAGCTCTCACTCACGTCTACATTTACTCCGTCGTCGTCCCTTCTCTCTCGCCAGAGACAACGATTACGAGCGATGAAATCAAAAAGACATTTAGACCGAAATTTATTTTATATCGTGCCTATGGATGGAGAAAAACACACGAAAGAAACGATATGAAATGAACCGAAACGAAAAATCGAAAATTAGGGCCACAACACAGGTAGACAAGGTAGGGAGCCAGGCAGGCAGCCCGGCACGAGAGCAAAACGACCTGTTTTCCTTTTCCTGTTTTTGTATCTAAAACACTTACTCGTTCCAAGACATCAAAGCCGGTTGAATGAAATGAACCGAGTGAGAATAGATTCATTAATTCAATGGCAAACATTTTTACATTTCCATTTACATTAGTTACATTTCCACGTTAATAGCAAATATAAAAAGGGCGATTCAAATAAAATATTATATTTAAAAATTAGACATTTTACAATCAGTGAAATATCAACGTTAGAAAATAGAAATGAACTAAATCACCACTAATGTTGATTAACAATTAAATATAAATTTTTAGTGGAAAACTCTCTTATTTATATAAATATAAATTTCCAAAGACTAAAACTGAAAATATTTGAAACATTCCTAGCAAAAAATTAAATTAAATTTAAAAATCAAATTCCGCAGGAAGCACATTTTAATCGCATCTGAAAATCCAAATGTGCATATATTTTGAGAAAGATATTTTAAACAACTTCCAAAAAAGTCGATAATCTATATATATAAAAGAGTTGCGTGATTGAGTGACTGACCAAACGGCTAGAGCCAGAATCATGAAATTCGTACTTTTAAGGGGTAAAACGGGGTAAAAAGGGATGAAAATAGTACTGATCACTCCCCAGACCAAACGGCTAAAGCCAGAATCATGAAATTCGTACTTTTAAGGGGTAAAACGGGGGAAATTTGGTATGGTATTCCTCTAGCGGCATGAAGACATCCCAAAAAGTAACATTTTAAAAATTCATACTTTTGGGGGGGGGGGGGTTAAATGGGACAAAAAGGGACAAAAATTGTACCAACAACATGGCTGAAGCTAGAATCATGAGATTTGGTATGTACATTTATCTTGCAGCGAAGAGATCAGATTTGAAGGGAGTTTTTCGTAATTCATACCTTTAACCCTTTCGACACTGACGGGACACATGTGTCCCATTGAGTTTTCTAATCGAACTGAAACGCAATTACTCCCAACTATTTCTATAAATATTTGTCCCCACAGTAATATGATCGTTTTCGCATGCTTGTGTTCTCTGTGTTCCACAATCTCAAATCCTTCCACCGTTATATGCTGCGATCGGTTCTTTACTACTGTCAACTTAGCGCAGACTTTGGATTTTGGTTTAGTTGGTACCATTATGAAAAATAAGACATTCTTACCAAATCTTGATGGACCAAAATTAGAAAGAGGTGACTATGTTTTCAAGTATAACAGCAGCGGCACTATGCTTTGTAAATGGCAAGATACAAAGGAGGTTTTGTTACTCACCAATTGCCACACTGATATCGTAACGACCGTTCAAAGAACCAACAAAAAAGGAGAAGCCCTTGATGTTGCATGCCCTGAGCCCATTGCCTTTTATAATAGATACATGGGTGGTGTAGATCTTTCAGATCAATTTTCATCTCTTTATGATCCTGACAGGAAATCTGGAAAATGGTGGAAGAGAGTTTTTCAAAAACTGCTTATGGTTTCCGTCTCCAATGCTTGGATTCTTTTCCAAGAAACTCGGCATGTGAAGGTACCATTAATATCCTTTCTCGCTGAATTTCGCCAAATATCATACTAATTAACATACATTTTCATTGTATATGACACATATTCAATTCTAACTTGTTTGTTTCATAAATTAATAAAACAGCATTGAAGTTTACATATATTATGTTATTTTAGTTTTGCCTTACTTCGTTACTATTGGGACATATGTGTCCCATCCGCACTTACTGATGGGACATATTTGTCCCAGGACATTTTCCTTGTTCTGGTTATCCTTTCGCGAAACGCACCCTATGGCCAATTATTGGAACTATAACTAACCAATACCCATAAAAAAAAAATCCGTTTCGAAAGGGTTAAGGGGTAAAATGGGCTAAAGAGGGATACAAATTGTACCACCGCAATGACCAACGGCTGGGACTAGAATTTTGAAATTTGGAAAAACTATTCCACTTAAAGTTTCAACGCGCCCAAGAAAATATTTTTCAAAATTCTTACTTTTTGGGTATGAAATCGTGTAAAAAGGGATAAAAATAGTACCAATTAAATGGATGGAGCAGAAACCACAAAATTCGGTGTGTACATCCCTCAAAATGTTTAGAATCGCAAAATAAAGGAATTTTTCGAAATTTTTACTTTTAAAGGGAAAAGGGGATAAAAAAAAGGTACCAACAACACGGATCATTTTTGTAGAATAAACTAGCGGGTCAAAGTTTCCATTTTTTGGTCGAAGGGAACATTATACTGGGCGAAAAAAGTGTTGTAAGTTAATGTCTGAGAGTATTCTGATTTTGACAATCAGTATATATATTATTAATATATTGCGGAATTGGAGGATTATTTTTGTGGAAGATCTTAACCCTTAATGTGGGTTTTTTAGTAGAGCACGACAAAACAAAAAATATAAATTGGATATTTTTGAAAAAAAAAATTATTTACGCTGGTTGTAATGCATACAAATCATTTCTCGGATCCGTCTGACTTTTTGCATGTGTATTAAGCTTGTAACATATACGTACACTGAAAGATTTTCCTTCAAAATATTTATGAAGTTTTGTCATAAATTTACTGAATTTTTTCTTAATATTTTTCATACATTCATAAATAAAATGAAATATTTCATAAAATTTTTTCATAAACATTTCATATTTTATAAAACAAAATTGTTAAATTAGTGAAACTTAGTTTCATAAGATCAAAGATTCATAAGATTAAAAAACAATTCTTAAATATTATGAAATATGTCATAACCAATAAAATATTTGTGTTATGAAATGTCTTCATAATATAATGAAGGATTTTAAGTGTGTCAACTGTATTCGTTGAATGCTAGCAATTCTCATTTGTACTCTGTTAACTCTGACATAAGTATGAACACTGATTTAGGTGAAAGACATATTCATTGCAAAGACTCTCGTGGTGGTGTTTGTTGATTTGATAGTCAACGATTCAGACCTTTTTTGCTTTTTTGTTTATATTGGATACTTCAGTATAAATTATTAGTATTTATGAAACTCTATGTACATTTTCATAAATCATATTATGAAAATAATGAATTTTTGTAGTCAGTCAGTCAGGAAAAAAACTGTAAAATTCGCTGTTGCAATTGCTTTTATTTCAACATTCTCTATCTGAGTTTCTGAAACAATTATGTCGTAAATATTCCCTATTTAGCCAGTAATATAAAAAATATAAAAAAAATATTTGTTTTTTCTTTATATGATAAAAAGTTACGCGAGTTTAAATTAGATTAAAATATAAAATGAAAATTTGTTAGGATATGTGTTAAATAAACCAGCAAATATGAATTGAAAAAATATTCTACTTTAAATTTCACAAAAAGATTTTAAGAAACAGTCGTTACATATTTTTAAATAAAACCTCAATAATTTATTTAATAAAAATAAGTTCCGTTGATTATTGAACTTTCAATTTCAATTGTATGGCAAATATGTTTGTATAATATTTTATCTAGTTAAACCGCTATTGCACAGAAGTGAACAAAACGACCCCTGCATTGAGGAACTAGAGGGTTAAAATATTCCACAAAAATTTCCTCGTAGTGTTGTAAGTAATATTTCTGTTTACATCCTATACTTAAAGTGTAAGGATCACAAGGTTTCCTAAGCCGATTCATCATGATGTGTTTTAGGTTTTTTTATCCATTTGCACAAAAGTGTCCAAAAAGACCCCTGTACTGAGGAGCTAGAAAGTTAAAATGTTCCTCTTAGTGTTTTAACTAATATTTCTCAGCACATCCTATACTTCAAGTGTAAGGATCACAAGGTTTCCTATGTCGATTCATCATAATGATGTGTTTTAAGGGTATTTTTTGTATCCATTTGCACAAAAGGAACCAAAAAGACCCCTATACTGAGGAGATAGAGGGTTAAAATATTCCACAAAAATGTTCCTCGTAGTGTTTTTAGTAATATTGCTAAGCACATCCTATACTTACAATGTAAGGATCACCAATTCATCCATCATAAGAATGTCCAAAAAGGGGGAAATATTAAACCCTCCTCTAAAATGACCACCAAACATAAACATAAAACGCCGATACACGTATATTCTTTTTTTTTTTAATTCAAATTGAGAATATACAAATTTAAATTCTGAATGTGTAAGTGTAAACAGCCCTATAACAACATATACAACGGCTTAAGATGGAAATATTAGTCGTTCTTTACGCCGTTGCAAGGTCGTTGTCTGGCTTCGTACACTGACGACTGTGTGTTAGTAGCTTGTTTCTAAGATTCAAATGGATTGATACCTTTTTTAAAGTTCGAATTTAAACATGGCTTTGTTGTGGTTGTTGTTGTTGCTTTTTTGTTCACTTCTGTTCATCTTACAAGGAGGTTTGCTCTTTTTTCATTTTTTTTTGGACCCGTTTACACTAAATCACTCTCATTAGATGTTTATCAACAACCACAAAAAAAGAACAACAACAAAATTGTATCTTTTCAAACTGTAGTAGTAGTAGTTGTTGTTGTTCTAAAGTATCCTTTTCGTGAGTAGAGTACTTCTGAGCGATATATTGAGGATTCTTCTCTGTTTGTGTTTTTCCAGCAAATAATGTTTGAAAAGTTGTTGGTTTGGTGGCGGTGGGCGAGTTCTTTTCAGAGTTCCATTCAACTCCATGACAACGACGGCACACTCTTGCATATGAGGGTTTGATATGTTTGAACACACCGTAGTACGTGATTATTTTATATAATGTAATATTCTTGTATATATTATAGAGGAGTATTTTTATTAGGAAAATTTATACATTGTATGTATGAATCTTGTTGTTGTTGTTTTCTTCACTCCTTTCTTTTGCCTGAGATTTTGTTGTGTTTTGAAAAATTGAAAAATAAACGTTTTTCGTTTCTTCTGCGTGCAAGACGAAAGAAAACCATGATGGATGGCCGTTGGGCCTAAGTCACGTCTTCTCTGCGCAGACGAGACACGACCAATTTTATTGCCTATTAAATGAAAATTTACCCAATGATTCATGGGATTGAGAGTGCACCACTTGATTTAACACGACTTTATTGATTTACTTTTCGATTTTCATTAGCACGTATTGAATATAGTTTGAGTAGATTTAGGGATTTCCCAAATATTTTTGTGTGTTTCGAATGAAATATGGTTCAAAATAGTTCATAGCCAGTTTTGCACGTTTAAAATTGAGACTATGAATGTTGAAATAAGCTCATATAATTAATAATTATTGTAAACTCGATAACGTTTTTTTTTGTTTTTTGAAATGTTGGCAATGTTGTGTAGAAAACGCATTTTCTGTGATGTGCACAGCGAATTTAAAGATTCAAGCTTCATCCGTCAGCTTAGTACCAATTTTATCCCTTTTTCCAAATTTTTTACAAAAAGTGGATATTCCGGGGTAGGGCACGGTAAACAAAAAATACAAATTGGATATTTTTGCAAAATCAAAAAAAAAAAAAAATTTTGTTAAAAAATCCAAAATTCGCGGTTGCATTTGTTTATATTTAAACTTTCTCTGTTCAGGATTTAGAAACTTTTCCGACACATATATATTTCAAATGAAGTCAGCAATCATATGGTATAAAAACATTTTGGCATTCTCAATATGATAAAAAGTTACGTGGTTTTTTTCTAAAGATACTTTTCACAATTTTTGACTTTTCGGCCACTATTTATCCTATTTTAGCCTTTAGCCTAAACTCGTCATTTGTAATTCAAAAGACACCATATGAAATTCAAAAGTCGTCATATGAAATTCAAAACTCTTCATTTGTAATTCAAAACTCGTCATTTGTAATTCAAAAGACACCATTTGAAATTCAAAACTCGTCATTTGACATTCAAAACTCGTCATTTGTAATTCAAAATACACCATTTGAAATTCAAAAGTTTTCATTTGAAATTCAAAAGTTATTCCATTTGAAATTCAAAAGAATCCATCTAAACAAACTTATTTAAGAAAAATATGCATTAGATGGGGTAGCATTTATTTTTTCTGCAAATTTGGATATTCTTCAGTTTTGGATGCGATTTTTTAAACGCAAATTCGGCAAGTGAGTTGTGATTCTCGTTCGTTTGTGAGAATCACCTCCTTATAGAGGCCGGGTTTGATGTTGAAAAGTCGCTGCGAAGCCACTGGAAAAGACTTTTGACATGGTCGAAATCATGATCGTGGTAGTCTGCAGCCAAGCAATAAATGTTACCATGCCATTTGTAAATAAATTTGCTTTCTATTAAATATAGAAGCAAAATGGTCTTGAGCCAGGACAATATCCCAGTTCAAATCAAAAAAAAAAAATTCTCAAAATTTATATGACAGATGACGTCCAAATCTGAGAATAGTTTCACATCAAAAACTCATTTTCGAGAAACACTTAAAAAAATCTTTTTCTTTTCTGCAGTATAATGATTTTAAGAAACATCCTATTACTCCTGTATGAATTAGAACCCCAAGACTCTATAGAAATCATAATCAAAAAGCATAGTAAGTTTTATATATTTATTAAGATGAGCATGAGAGGTTTAAGGCACCATTTTGAATTTAATGGCAAAAAAAATAGATGTTCTAATACTTTATTTTCGTACTTTTGGGAGTCAGAAAATGACGATATGGGTATTAAATAAAAGAGCAGAATGCCCGTTAAAAATAATTTATATTTCAAGCTTGTATCTGTATCAATTTAAATTAAATTAATTTAATTAAATTAAAATTTGTAAACTTAAAATTTTTAAGAAGTAAATTCTGAAATGATTGTTAATGTTAAACTAATATAGATACATGAATGAAATTTAAAGTATTTTTAAGAGATATGCTTCTCTTTCATTTGATACCCATATCGCCTTTGTATGTCTAGCAAAAGTACGAAAATAAATTATCTATGGGGCATTCCACGACAAATCGGACAGTTGAAAAAAAATATTTTTGATTTCCTCCATTTTTTTACATTTTGTAGTTACCCACTAAAAAGCACCCCCTGGTACACTGAT